>JASFXZ010000008.1:9402199-10002199 GCA_032209605.1 Mactromeris polynyma
GTGATGTGTCTATTAATGACATATTTAGTCATGGCATTTTAAGTGTGTCTTAATTAGTTATGTATCTGATCTTAGTTAAAGGTAGATTTCAACTTGTATAAGGTAAGTGCCAGTGTTTGAAATGAAATGTCACCCTCATGCAAATGTTTAACATGTTTTCTGACATTTTCAGTGCATATAATACTCTGTAACAAAACATTCAGATTCTTTCCCTTTTTATATACTACAAGTTTTGTCAGTTATTTTATTTTTATTGTCGTGTCTGCTCAGACTTATGTTAAGCATATATTTTACAAATAAAGACCATGCTGCATGTAAGTTAATGGCTTTATAATCGTACGTAATTTTACATGATTGAACTTTTATTTATCATCAATACAATAAAACAGTCTCTGTAAGTATTCTATCATTGTTGTAGAAATTAATGGAGCATAACTATTTCAAGGAGTGTTCAAAAGCAAATTGTCATATTTCTTAAATTTATTCATAAACATTTATTACCATTATAAACAGAATGTACAATGGATATGTAACGTATGTCTGAATGTTTTGTTGCAGAGTATATACCAATTCTCATAAGGTCATCTCACTAATCATGTTTTCCCTCGTCGTTTCCTATTGCAGTGAGAACTGGATCAAAGACATCCTAGGTCTTATTGTAAATTTAAGGTACACCTGAGTTCATGGCACCTGAAATGTACGAGGAACATTATGACGAATCCGTAGATGTGTACGCATTCGGAATGTGCATGCTGGAGATGGCGACGTCCGAATATCCATACAAGGAATGTACAAATGCTGCACAGATATACAAAAAAGTCACAAGTGTAAGTATTCTACTCATAAACATTTGGTTATACAAATTGCCATCTATTCGTGATAATTCGAACGCTATCCTGACCATGGCAAATATACAAACTATTGTGTCTTTTGAATTGTTGCATCATTTATGGTATCGCCATTTCTTTCTTCAATTGTAGTGATATTGTGTTATAAACACTATAGTGATAAAATCATGTATAATGCTTGTAAATGAAGGGAGAACCAACAGATATTTCAGTAATGTTAGGTGTCATTTTTATCATTCCTCTCAATGACTCAGGTTAGAATTGTTAAGTAATGAGGTGTGGTAAGTTACATATTGTACATATTGAGAAATACTTAAATATAAAACAGGCATTAAATTGCTGCTGTGTTGACAATAAAAGCTGATGACAAATGATTACTGCACAGATCGAAGATTATAGTATTATTGATGTTTTCTAAAAGTTTTATAATGTATACATACTCTGTTGGTTGTTGTGAAATAATTACAGCAATGCAAGCTATTAAAAAAACAGCAAAATATCGGACAAAAGGAGTATAAATATCCTCCCAACAAAAGTATTACAAAATGATACGAATATCTGAAATCATTTCAGTAAACTAGATATTATTGATGTATACTTCCATTAACGAACTATAGAGCATATTATCATGGCTTGCAGCCATATCTGTATCATACTGTTTAGCTTCGTCTGTTTATATTACGTAAATATATAAATGGCACTGAGAAATAATGCCTTCTCTTTTGGTATTAAGTAAATATATATATGACATTGTGAAATAACGATGCCTAATTAATCTTGAAATAATGATAGTATCACATCAAATTAATGTAGTCATTGTTGGTGTTGAATTTGAGTTCATTGACCTTATGATATTGTTATGAAACTGTAGGCTGTAAATTGATGTTGTTGGTTGTTGTTGTAGGGGGTGTTACCTGAAGCATTTGCCAAGGTAGATATTGCTGAAATCAAGGAGATTATTGAAGGATGCATTAGGAACAAGAAGGGACAGAGGTATGATTAGTCAGAAATGACTGCATGTATAAAATATACTTACACGGCAATAGTCTTTGTGTAGGAAACTATAATTGATTCATTTGCACTTAAAATGACCTGTCCAACTAATTAAAAAGTCGGATAGTATGTTTATGACCTTCGCTGTGTATAGGTTCTTTCGTAAGGGATATTTAAAAAAGCAATTGGTTGTTGTTAATTAATTTTAGTGTCTGTGTTCATAGAATGTAAACACTTCAATTTGTTGATGGTTTGGTTTGTAATAATACCCATAATTAATGTTTGTTGCCCACATTTTTCCAGTAATATTAGTTTGTTCTATATGAACCATTTAAACTTTCATAAATTATGATAACAGTGTATGTTCTGACCAGTTGGTATATTATGTTACTGCTTGATATAGACACCTGTAACATTTGGGGTCACCTTCGTATTAATTAACTAACTAGCGTGTGTTATAAATTGATTGTTAGAGGAGTTGAGGTATTCATTGATGGGGATTTTATGACTTAATGGGAGCTGTTAGTTGAAGTTAACAATGATAAGGGTTTGTGAAAAATATGATATGCAACAGGGTTTTCCCTAGGATTTTTCAGCTAGGGGTCCTTGGACCCTCATGTTTGATAAATTGAGGGTCCTTTGTAAATTTGTAGGGTCCCAGACGTGCAGTTTGTATTTGACAAAAGTTTATTTAAGGGGTCCCAGGGATGCACAGTATGTTGAAAATGGGAGTCCCTAGAAAGAAAAGGGATTCAGGGACTCGAGATTTCTTGCCAGGAAATCTCTGTGCAAAAAACACATTGTACTTCTCCCTATCTTAAAAACTTCATGTTATTATTATTTACAAAAACATTTTGTGAGTTATGACTCATTGTATACTTATTTCAATATGACCACGAATAAACTTGAGAGTATCATGTTTTTTCTCTTTACTACAACAATTGCATTTCCAACTTTCATACCCATTTTTTAGCAAATTTGGCTATGTTTTGTCCCGATAGGAATAGTCGGAAGTGAGAAAAATACCACATAAATATTATTGCATGTATTACAGTATGTATTGTATCTATTATGTTGTTAGTCTTGTAGCTAAACTAGTATGTTTTCACTTTACAGATACAGTGTTAAAGAGTTACTGCAGAACGATTTCTTCCTTGAAGATACCGGATTGAAAGTCGAGTTAGTTGGTAATGAAGGGGAAGAGGACCCTAACACTGTACAACTTCGACTTCGTGTAGTTGATCCAAAGTAAGTACTTTTCATCATTGTCACACTGTGATTTATTATACATGCAACAATTTACATGATGTTAAAGTTCAATATGACCATAATGATACAATATCTATATCTTTAAGTGCTCTATGTTTAACTTTAGAAAGTGTCAATGTTTTAGTTTTACGTACTATGGACTGAATATTAATGCTTTAAGTGGCCAGATTACATTTAGAACATTGTCAAACAATGGTATTTGAACAACAATGCTGAAAATTACTATATTGGGTAATTTTTGTGAGCCATGCTGGTAATGATCCTAAATGTTGTCCTGTGTTAATTGGTCAAACATATGTGATAATTATTTCAGGAAACGTAAGGACAAGCACAAGGAAAATGAAGCCATACAATTTGACTTTGATATGGGTAGTGATGCCCCAGAGAATGTTGCTCAAGAAATGGTATGATGTTTTAGTATCTTTGTACACAATTGACATTTATAAATTTGCTGTAAATTATTTTGGATGTATTCAAAGATCCCTGCATTCTAACCATTTCATTGATATTGTATATCAAAGTATATTTGTGCTGTATTAAGCCTGTAATGATGTTTGTCAGATGTATCATTGTTACCTTTGTCTCTGATAACTGTGATTGTGTTGCTATAACTTATAAGTGCTGACAAATTCATTATCAGAATTCTGTTTCAATGCTGCTGTTTGATATAAGGTATTTAGAAATAGTTCTTCCAATTGTTTTGATTCCATTCCAGGTTAAATCTGGTTTCCTAATGGAGGAAGATGTACGCATTGTTAGTAAACAGATAAAAGATAGAATCACCCAGGTTTGTTTTTGTCTTGCTTTGTATTGAAATAGATTACTTGAACCAGCATTTTAATTCAAAAAGATTCAAGTGACTGGTGTTGTCCTGAAACGTGTACATTTAATCTTAACAATGACTTGTTTTATAGGAATATAAGCTGTTAATGTATATTTGTAGCATATTTAATTCCTATGGGTTGTGGCATTAATCCTACTTACACAATTTTTTGACATAGTCTTGTTAATATAATCTATTTCTGTGTTGTACTGTTGATTTATTAGGTGAAAAGAGAAAAAGAACGCAAAGCTGCAGATAGCCAATCTAAAACAAGTGAAAATGATGGCGTAGCACCTAGTTCTAGTGTTAGTGATACCTCTCAACAAGGAATGAAAATGCATTCTACAGGTTATAGTCAATCTGGTACACAAGACCAATCTAGAGATTCTATACAGAGTAGTGCTTCTGGTCATCAACAACAAATGGTGATTACTCCTCTCTTTTATGAATGTTCTTAAGCAAATGTCAGTGAATGATATTGAATTGCTTTCATATCCAATAGGGCATCTTTACAAAGTCTCTAGATTCATGAAAACGACTGGTTGCTTTAAAGTTGTTTTAGGTGCTTTAAATGAATTTTGTATTTTGTGTATATTTCCTCTGAATCAAGGTCATTTTCCTCTTAATTAGGAGTTATGTTATTATTTTACTAGAAAGTTTTAATTTTACTTGCTATAGTAATTTCTATTAATTAATCATCAAGTTTTGATACATCTCATTGTGATAATGTTGTATACTATTCTAGCAATCTGGCCCACAATCTCACCAATCACAACAGTCGTACAGTCAGCAACAACAACAGCAACAACAACAACAACAGCAGCAGCAACAACAACAACAGTTTAACCAACAGCAAGTACAATACAATCAACATTCTAACAGTCAACAACAACAAGTTTATAACCAACAACAAAGTAACAACCAATCACAACAAGCATATGGTCAGCAAGTACCTGGTGGAGGTCAGCAACAACAACAACAGCAAACAGGACAAGTGTATACACAGCAACAGATGGTATATTCGACACAGAGTGGAAATTATCAACAATACCAACAAACTATGTACAATCCGTCACAAGGTGGACATCCGTCACAAGGTGGACAACAACAACAACAACCTAACTATTCTGTACAACAAGGTAGTCAGACTCAACAACCATTCCAGGTAATGATAAAAATTTAAACTAGTTTGGCGAATGTGAATGATATTTTACTGGTTGTACATTTTACTGGTTGTACCCTAAAAGTCTTCATATAGAACACCAATTCTGGTTTGCAGTGACCCAGAACACTATCTAACTATCTAATGTAAGGTAAGATAAAATAAGTAAATGCCTCTTGGAACTTGATTTTTGGATGCCAGGCAGTAGATCTGTTGAAAATTTACCTTATGCATACTCTGGGACAGGCTGTGTTATGGGATAACCTGGGGCGGGTGGGCTGCCATGGCCTTGTCCGCTCCCTAACTCTGTTTTAGTTGGATCTTCACCAAACTCATAGGCATAATAGCTAATACAGTTCAATAACCAGCCAAATCACCCCAGGCACTCAGAGTTATGGCCCTTGAATTATCCACAATTCCTGAAATGAAGCTTTTCTGCTACCTAACTCAAACAATACTTATTGGATCTTCTTCAAACATAGTCACAATGTTCGTTGTGTGTTTTATCTTATTCAAGTTTGACAACCAGCCAAATTGCACCTGGCATTCAGGAATTATGGCTCTTGAATTATACAATATTCATGTACCCTTGTCTGCTCTCTAAATGAATAATAAAAATGTGAACATCAATTCAGTTTGATATTATAGATTTTTACCTCAACTTTTGGCAGACATATTTTGTAGCAATTTGACTTCCCTGTTGATTATTGAATGCACTTTGTTGAATTAAGCGAGAGTTTCTGATGACTGCATTTACAGTAATATATTAGTAGCGTATAATTTGACAATATAATTGTAACTTGAACTGTAGGTGAACCAGCAGATTGGTGGATATCCAAGTCAACAGTTGCAGGGTTTTGCCCAAGGAGCACAATTACAACAAGGTCAAGGTTATCCAGCTGGTAGCCAAGGTCAGCTACAAAATTATGTTTCATCTTCACAAATTTCTGGTACTAAAGACCAATCCAGACCAGAAGAACCTCAATATATGTCGCCTGATGAACCCAAACCTGGTATGTATTGTGTGCTTTCTATTATTCATTGCTGTGGGCCTGTAAATTACTCATTATATTGACATTTATTATGTAATATTCTTAGTGTTTATGTAACCAGACATGGAATTTGAAAGCGGCATGTTTTCATTGATTTGCACTTTTGTTACTAGACATTCTACATTTGCACTTTTCTAGAGGCAAGTTTATTTCATCTGTACTGTGTAGCATGGCTGTTATTGTTTCAATTATCAAACTCCAAATACTGACCGACTAAGAGCAGATCAATTTTGTTTGGTGAGCATGTGACTTGTTAAGTTTTAATTGTATCTAAATCCAAAATATTTTATATTAAATATCATTGTTTTGATGTTTCTTGATTTAGGTGTGATGGAAGCTCAGAATCAACAAAGTATAAAACAGCCTGACCAAACACAGGTAAATCATTTAATTGATTTATGTATGAAATGTATTCTTGTGAAACTTGGTATATTGTTCCTTTAAGTTTGACAGCATTTATAAATAGGTCTAGTCTTGCCATGATTGAACATAGTTAACCCATGGTAATAATAAAAGCAATTATACTCTCTACTCCATTGTTATATTATGACTTGATCGATATGGCCTACTTTTTATGCTGCAATAGTAGTGAGAATACCATTTGCTGTTACTTGATCACCTTTTAAGTAGAGATGAGCTTTTTATGCATATTTCTTATGTCACTGATCTAATTTTGTGATCAATGCAAAATTTGGCAAGCAATGATGGGATATCCTACTGCATTTGTTGGGTAAAAACATTTGAGGTAATCATGCCAATTTCACTGTAATCTCAATGTGTACTGATTTGTAAGTGCCATTTTTATTCAGTAAATAATGGAAAAGGTTTTAACGAGTAGAAGCCAATCACATTATTTGTAACTTGTATCAGTACAACTTGAACTCTCCAATCAGTGATTAGTACAATTTCAAGTACAACAAAGTTATCAAACATGAAAATTTGCACAAAATCAATCAATGGGACAAAAGTGTTAAATGGTTGGAAAAAAAGGTAACCGTTCATTTTTGAAATGAAAAAATAGCTAAAAAGGTGTTAATAAGCACACTCAGTCAAACTGTTTGAAAGTCTGTGGTAGTGCATGTAACACTGTGCCAGAAATTAAGGTAAGAAAGCCTGCTTAAAAGATAGCCATCTTGCAGATGGCTTCCGAATTGATCTAAAAACCCAGAATTAATGTTGGTCCTGGTTTCGTTGCCCCTGGTCTTCCTGGAAGGGTGCTGCTCTTGATCCCTGGCCAGTTTTTATCACATTTTACCACAGCCCGATTTTGTCCCATTATGTAGGTGATGCATTATTGTCTATTAAGTCTAAAAAAAATTGTTGACACTTGTTATAGTTCACAATAAACTTCTGGCCGTTTCAGAATGTTCCTGGTACTGGAGGCAGTTCAGCAGCAGTAGATTCCACTCAACCGTCACAGGTATACCTTCATACTTCATTGGTTTATCAATTCATGTTGATGGTAAAACTTCATCTCCCTTCAACTCATCATTGTCTATCGTGTTCTCCGTATATAGTCTGTCCTCGTATATAATCAGCAATGTCCATAAAGTTCTGTCTGTTGAGTTCAGTCTCTAATGCATTCAAAACTTGATGGATGGTATATTAAATGTGGTTTACATTACTAAAGCATGCAAGATGCATTCCAAAAACTTGTTTCCGGTGTAACTTAGATAAGATTAAAAAAGCATTTTGATCTGAGACTGAACTTTTGTTAGAACATTTATGATTGGTGATTGTATATCATCACTGGAATAATTTGATTTTCTCTAACATTGGAAAAGTCTAATAATGTTGATGACAGAGTGTTCCTAAATTGTCTCAGAACTTCCACCTTTGTGTTCAGTTGAATTTTTATTGGCATGGTTATGATACAAAACCAAACATTTTGTTTAGTGTCTCTTAAAATGATGCTCAGATTGGTTGATGTTTTATTGACTCTTAGAATATCAAGCAGCTCTATGTCGAACGGTTCTGTCCAATGTTCTCATTGTTTGCTGGTGTTGATTGCTATGTCAGGTTTTTCCAGAGAGACTTTAACACTATGGGAACGTAACGATACGGTCTCCCTCTCATTGTTTCTGATCCACAAGCTGACCAAGAATTATCATTCTCTATACTTGCAACTTGTACTCAGATGATATTAGCCAATGAAAGCTTTTATTACATGTGCATATATACAACTGTGCTAGCATCAATGTGTATTTATATAGCTACTATTTCAACCTTACTGTCATGCTTCAGTTCCAATAACCATATATAACTGATAGTCTTATTGTAGAAGGGAACCTGGACTTAATGCATATTAGGTTTTGGATATATCCATTTTTCATAAAATGTATTTCATACAGGGTAACATTCTAATTCCAGTTTATGTACTGTTGGGTCAGAAACATTAGTCAGGTCTATTGACCACTATTAGTACATATCCATAGACTTATAGATGTAGAACAATAGTACCACGTTAAAATGCACATTTCATGTAGTTCGGAGCTAATTGCTCAGTTACATTTCTGTATACTTGTATTATAATACTGTTCATGTTTCTTATTGATCTTGCTGCTTTAAATGGCTTATATGAATTTTGTTAAATGTTAGTCTGTCATTCTCTTCATTTTCTTGTTTTTTCTATATTGAATAATTCGAATAACTTTCTTCATTGTTATCTTTGCACGTTATATGTCTGTATGTTGTGGTTTTTGAAAACTTACTAAAGTTACTGATACTTGTGTAATGTATACATGTTTATATAGGTGTTGTATAGATTGTTACTTGTTATATAATGGTATATGTATGGCTGTGTGGTAGTATGGTTGGGTTTGGATGGTAAAATGTTCGTAGTTTTATTATTTCAGTTAGTTTGTGGATTCTGATGCAAACTTTCATAGGCTTATCTATTTGTATTAAGTTAATCTCAGGAAAGAGTTGAATAAATCATTGTTCTCCCATTGTTCTCTAGATGTCAGCATAATATGGCAAGGATATTATTGTGGAAACTTGGTTTAGACTGTGAATGGCATTATGTGTGTTTAGTCTGAATTTAGTTTAGAGTGAATCCTGAAGGTTATTGGCATAAACATACATGTAATTCTATTTTTGTACCTATAGTTCAATAGCACAAATGCCTGAGCTGAACATTCATTACTGTATTGTTGTTATCTCTACAATGTACTGATGACTTTGTCTGTTGCAAAACGTGTCTAAGTATGAACAATGTTTACACAGTATAAAGTATGCAGGTAATGGTGACAGTTGTAGTTCGCATTCTATTAATTGTTTCATTTATTAGATTTCATTCTTATGCTGACTTGGCGACCGAAGTTCTAGGCAGATATATATGTTATGAAGTCAGTGATTGTGTAAACTTACCGGCTGCGTTAATTATATCTATCAATTTGCTGTGAAGTAATGATAGAATAATCATATGCATTATTATGTAGTGTCAACGATGACAAGTGTCTATCAAATGACTGATGTATAGTATTATTTTAAAATATTTCTTGATACAGTGAGTTATACTTGGCTTCTAAATGATTGAATTCTTATAGAGCAATCTTATAAAGTACTGACTAGTGGAATATTTGGAGAGTTTGCCTGTATGGCTGGCAGCATATATGATGGCTATAATGTTATAATTTCATCCATTATTACACAACAGGCACATTCAGAACCTAAGGCATCTCCAAGCAAATCTAAAAAACTCTCAAGAAGTACATCAGCACATAGCAGGTTGCATCAGAAGGTCTGTGTATTTATATACCAATGTGTGTAGCGGCATGGTTTAGTTTTTATATTATTGTTGTAATATTTGCTTTCCGTCTCTTTTCTGATAACTTTCTTAGTTTAATCTGTGCATAGTTTGACCCTTTCTCATTGTACTAATAGTTTCTCTTATTCATGTTATCACTTACTAACATAATCAATACTGCGCTTGTCTTTCCTTCAACTTGTTAATTATTTTTGAACTAATACATTGTCATTCTTCATACTGGCAATACTCCAACAACACCATCACTTACTATCACTGTGCATTGATCATTGTACTACCCTTCCTATGTCATCATATATGCATACTGTATATATCCATTAAACATGCCCGGCACACCACTAAACACCGACAAACCTCAAAGTGTTATTATTTTCAATAATGACGAATCAAATGATTTTATGCCAACTAGGCGCCACATCTTATTTCCAAAGTCGATTTTGTCAATGATGCATAATTAGAATTTGATCAGATTATTTATGTCTTGGCCGAGCTACATTCTAAAAATTTGTGAGGGTAATAGAGAGGGAGCGTAAATAGGACATATACGGTAAAATGCTACTGTACATACAGACTTATACATTGTTTTGTAAAAGGCTGGCCATTGTCACAGTGCAACTTCTGTGTATTTGGTATTTGTTAATATTTTTTGTTAAGTAAGTTTGAAAACTCAAGATCTCTGTTTTTTCGAAGTGTAGCTTCAAGGTTTAACCTGAAAAAAAATGTACAACACTTTTTTAGGTAGAATATATCAACACATTTCTGTTGTTACCTAACACTAACCTGGCTTCAGTTGTAGATACATATTTACTTTATCAGTAGTGGTATACCTGCCGCTGGCTTCTTATGTTATGTATTTCAAGTTACCTCGGATACCGATGCCGAGGGAAACCTGAAGGGGGAATTTTATGTCAACATAATTCTAATCATAGAATGAATGTCAGAACATCAGTCACATCATCTAATAGAACCTCAACTAATTGCTAAGGAAAGGCATTTGTGTTTCCACGCCTTGTTTCAAATCTGTCATGTTTGAAGAATTTGTGAACAGTATTTCTGTGAAAAACTAATGTTATGGAAATGTAAAGGTTCATTTAGAAATAACATGTGTATGATGACACAAGTCTCTCTAATTCTAGGGGGGAGGGACAATTTTCTCTTGGATATTGAATCATTATTTAGATTAAAATTATCATGCAATGGTTATCATACTAGATTATTCCACCACTTTTTGATGGGATAAATGGTGCCCGCTGTAAATTTTTAGGTTTTCCACGCTTTCATCTTGATGAAAGAAAATGACAGCATGTTGTACTAACAATAAGCAATCAGACTGACTGGAACCCAGGCTAACAACTCTAACATCTCACTGCAGTATTGTATTGCTGTCAGTTATAAACTCAAGTTATGAATGTGTATGTGATGTTGTAAACAATTCTGAATGGAATTCCTTTATTCCATGTGCATGAATATGCTTCCTTGTTTGCGTTGTATTACATTGTTTTAAGCTTGACTATTGATTGAATTAGGAAGACATTTGTACTCGCCCTGGAGTTCATATTGCTTCCAGGTTTAAGACACTATTCTCAATTTCACTACATGTTCTTAACCACTGCCACTATAATAACAATCTTTACATTGAGATTGGACTTGGTAAGAGCCAGAGAACGCTTTGTACCATGAGGTCGGTTTAAATTTGTTAACCAACTTGGCCTTTGTTTAGAAATTTCTTCAAGGAATTTATTTAGAATTATCAAGCATGCTGTCTATTGACTAGTTTTATTAGTGATATCAACATACATTGTTTGAGATACCATCATTAATATTGATAATCTGTGACGGATGTTATAATCTTAGATACGTAGCAGATATTCTGAAAAACCTATATATCAGGAATAAGTGTTCCCTCATACTTTCCAGCATTTTATTTGTATGTTTGATTCTAGAACAGTGATATTTATATACAAGTATATGTGTGGTAGAAAGAGATAAATGCTGTAGATATGTACCCATCTTTGATGTCTTGTTTAGAAAAAAGCATTGGCATACTAATGCTTTCACCTTGTATTTGCCATATGACCCTTGATGTTTTATGCTTTTTTCTTGTCCCTGCTTCATATTCTGCTATAAATATTGCCAAAGCTCAATTTGGCCTGAAAGTCTGTTGCTTTATCGCTTATTAGTTGGTGGTTCAGATTTCTCGTTACTTATTTTAGTTAAATGACGTCATCTCGTTATAGGAATTATAATATTAATAGTAATACATTGTATATTCTAACTCTACATAGTTAATTATTGATTCTAGTAAACTTCCATTCTGTATTGATTGTTCCGATTTGTGTTAGTTGTCTCTCTCTACATATATTATTATTTTCTTTGTTGAAATCTGTTGATGCAATACTGGTAGATTTATACATGGTTTACATCCATAGCATATTAGTTTTGTCTTTCAGAAGTATACTTAAACATGGACAATGTTCATTATTTTCAGGAGAAAGTGAAATTGAAGACTCATTTTACAATAGTCATGTTATTTGCATATTGATGAGATTACAATAGTTAGCATAATTAGACACTACGTCATAACTGTCAAAGAACTTGTCTTCGTAAATATTATTCCAGTTGTGTAATATCTTATAATAAATCATGTCATGTGGAACAAGCAGTATAGATTATGATGTATGTTATTTATTGTATGAACAGCATCTCAAGTATATCAAGTATTCTGGTATAGATTTCATGCATTCCATAATTCATATGGGATAACATTCTCATTTAGTCTTCCACATAAAATGATTCACTACAAATTGCCTTTCTCCATTTACGTAATGAAACAAATCTTATGGGACTGTTGGAATATACTTAATGTTATTCTTTGGTCATATAATACCTAGAAGTGTTTTAATCAATGAGTTTTAAGTGTAGCTTAAAGAGTTAAACATGAATATTGTATACAAATACCACTATAGACACCAGATATATCAAGTAGACACAGTTTGGACTGTTACCAGCATCATCGTTCTTATATACCACTTAATATTGCATGACTTATGGTTTTTGTAGGCTGCTGGACTGGGACATTTAGATATAGCATCAGCTCAACAGTTACAACCTGGTACAGGATCCAACTCTACACCAGCACTTAGTTCAGATTCTGGTTCCCTAGTGAACAGTCAGTCATTTACACAACTTGATGACTCACAAGTCAATAGAGAAAGGTACTAATGCATCGCATTGTGTTAACATGTACTCCCTATATTGATATCTTTCTGTTATTTGCACTGTTCGTATGTGCATTCGTGTATGTATATATTGATTTTAAGCTTTTGTCCCTGCCATTTAAGGAATGGCCATATGGCACAAAGGGTTACCCCTGTCCATCCGTGTTTCCATCCATGAAAAAAGTTGGTTTATGATCAAGAACTAGTTTTAAAATGTATGTAAATGCCTTCTAATGTTTTTCTGGGTTTCGATTCAAGTTGTGAACAAAATTGTTACGTCTGACATGTGTACCACAGATGTGTTGTTTCTGATGCAGATTGTTATATGTGAAGTTTTTAGGACTATGATTTTGATACAAAATCTGTTGGAATTGTGTTACAGTTTCGTTCATCATGGCGATTCTGCTTCTAAGTAAAAAATAATGTTCTGAATACTATAGTTTATGATGGTGCAATTGCTAGGATGTCCAGAATACTCAAGTATATTGCATCATTACTAAAATATCATTTGATTTAAAGGAATTTTATTGCTACAAATGTTTGATATTTCTCTAACAGAGCAAGAGTAATGGAAGAGTGACACATTGTGACAGGTCACTATCATGTGGTAGCGATTTCTGAGTAATCTCTCTGTTCAGTATGCTAAACTTCTGTTGTTTCATTTCAGTGAAAGTGAGAGTACTATAGGACGTGGAGAAGATGTTAAGAGACGTAAAGCTCGTTCTAAACGACGTAAGACTGCTGATAAATCCCCATGCCTGACCATTCTTAGCTTTGTGGATGATGAAGTGGAATGCTTACTTGAGTTACCAAATAGAAATGCAGTAACTTTCAAGTTTGATCTTGAGGGAGACAAACCAGATGAAATAGCAGAAAGCTTGGTGAGTTTGGTCTCCAAAATGTTGTTATTCAAATTTCTTGTCTAGAATGATTGCACCTAGTGAATGAAGTGTGTAGAGGGTATGTAGGAATCACCTTACTGTTGGTTGGTTTGTTACCAAAACTATATGGGGCAATCTACTTTATTCTTTTAAAGTGGTTCCTGTGTTTATCAAACACACGATCATCATGAAGTGGTGATGTGCACGACATTTATTTTGTGGTTGGTAACCCATTGTTGAGGTAACGGTTGTTATTCTCTTTGACAACACAGTATTTTGGCATTTAAAACACATTCAATGATAGCTCTTGTTTTGCTTACTGTGAAAATAAGCATCTGATGTAAGGCAGTACCTATTTATGTATCTTGTATATTTGTATTGCAGGTTGAACATGATTTGTTACATACAATACAGTCTAGACCTGTCATTAAACTATTAGAAAAGGCTATATCTATGGTGAAGGAAGATCCACAATCTGCTATGTCTTGTACTTTGTCTATGATGGAAACACCAACCTCAAGTCCAACCTCTCACAGAAAAGGGCTAGACAATCTTACTGATGGTGCTAAAGATGCTGCTAAGGTATGTATTTTCATTTCAAAATTTCTTGAAGTACTCCACAAAAGTGACTATATTTGATAACAAAATTTGCCCTATGTATGAACAATTTTTACTGGTTGAATTCATTAAGTGGTACAAATTCGCGAAAAATGAGAGATGAAATACTTGGGAAACAGTTATTAGATTTACTATTGTATGTAATTGCATATATGAGAGGTAATAATGGCTACTTATAGTTAAATAGATTTACACTGTCTGTCTATTTGCCCTGTGAATCATACAAAATTACATAAAATTTATATTTTTGCAATGCTGAGACTGTCATGGATGATGTCTAGTTTAGCAATTATTTATGTGTATGATTATATTTATTTCCAGAAACTGCAGTATGACAGTGACACTTCTGAGAAAATTGTTGGTGAGGGTGTAACAGAAGAACCTGAACCAAAAATTGCCATTAAGACTCGACATCCAAGTGGAGAAAATAATCAAGAGCCATCGAGGGTTGTAGAGAGCAAGAGACGTAGTTTCATAGTTAGTCGTGTAGTTGAGCATAGTGTGATAGCTGATAAAATCCAGGAAGATGAAAGTGAGGGTAGTGGTACTGTACAAACAGAAAAAACAATGTCGCCTGAGAACACACAGCATACTGCACCATCTGGTACCAACAGCCTGATTCATTCTATGTCCCAACTAATAGATACTGATACAGCAGCTGCCTCTGACTCAGAGAGATCAATAAAGTCTGTTGGGAAGACATCAAACGTTCCTGTAAATATTAATGACCTGAATGATAAGTTAGCAAAACTAACTGGTGGTACAATGGGTCAGTTGGAAGTAACCACTGCTGGATCTAATGTCCAGGCCTCTAATCACAGCACAGAGAGTTATAGTCCAGTTCCATCAGACGAAGGCATTTTACAACAACCCCAGCACCAGACCTCGCAGTCTCAACTTTCACAACCAGAAGTACAACAACAAGATCAATCAACAAGCCATCAACCAGCACATCAGTCTCAGCAAGCGCAAAATGTGGAAAAAACATCCCAAACATCTGTACCAACATCTCAACTGTCGCAACATTCAGTTCAACTGCCACAGTCTCAACAACCAGGTCCTGCTCCGATGCCTTCTAGTCAGGCTCCTGCCCAGACATCTCAGAGTGTTCCTCCTTCTACAATACAGCATGGAATGCATCCGATTCATACTCAGTCTCATCAGACTGGTGTTCCCCTTCAAAACATGCCAGTACCTACACATTCACAGCCTCAGTCGCAACAGCAACAGCAACATGCCCCAGTTCAGAATCAAGGTTCTCAAGATATTCCACATCAAGTGTATCCCAGTGGAATGCCATTTTTACCAATGATGCAACCATATGGTTATCCACATCAACATCAACATGGAGTAGGCATGATTCCATCTTATGGTGATCCTATGCATGCTCAGTCTTATGGGGATCCAATGCAGTACATGAATTTACAATTTGGAAACTATCCAAATCAAATGGTTCCATATGTTATGGTAAATGTTCAGCAACAGCAGCAGATAGCTCCTATGCTTGTTCCTGCCAATATGATTATGCATGCTCAAATGCCTTTCATGAATCCACAAACAGCAACCCACCAGTCACACAAGCATTCAGATGGTCACAGTGGAGAACATACTTTTTCGTCTCCTCCAGGTACCCCGCCGCAACAACGAAAACAAATGAGCACAGAATCCATGGGTGAATCTGGTTTGTCAGAAGCCCAATCACCAGCCCCTCCTAGAAGTAACTACAGTATTGCTAGTTTAGAACAAGAGTTGATAAAGAAACTCCATGGGAACAGAAAAGATATTCCACTTTCATCAGCTGGTTTATCTGACAGCTTTAACCAGGGTGGTTCGGAGTCGGGAACTAGACTACATGAAGATCGTCCTCACTGGACACAGTCATCTGAAAGTCTTCACAGTGGTTTCAGCGAGACCACTGATCAGTCTGAAGCTTTAGGTAGAGTTGATGAAGCAGATAGTGTAGCTGGAGATACTGTTCCTAAGACTGATAACATTAGTGATGGTAAAGATTCTCCGTCTGAAGTAAAAGTTGTTAAACGTCTTCGGTTTCAAGTCAGTCGTGTTGAAGATGATCCTTTAAAAAGTATTCCAGAAAACGACTTGAAACAAAATACGGTAGATGAAGTAGACTCTCATGTTGATAGAGTAGAACAAACAGCCACAAACACGTCTGCTTTTGAATCTGATACAACGAATACAAAGAGTGATAAAATTGCAAAATTAGGACGATTTTCTGTTACTAAAATTGATGATGGTTTGAAAGCAACTGAACTGTCAATGATAACTGACAGTATTGATTTAATTAAAGATAGTGCTACTAATTCAGTTGGGGCTAATGAAGAAAACCTTGATGAAACTCTTGTCCCTGATGAGTCTCCACATGATGCTACAAGTCCAGCAAACAAGAAAGATCCTACTTCAGTAAGTAGATTGCATGATTTACCATACCGTAAAAAGAGTATGTCATTTTTTGAGGGTAATGATTCTCCTGTGTTATCAAACAACACATGTGATAGTTTTTACAACACCCACCTAGACAGATACCAGATTGCCAGTCGTCGAAGAACAAAATCACTTGGTTCTTTACCAGTGGAACTAAGTCGCACAGAGAGTGCTCAGTCTATCTCTATGCAGACTCAGTTTACTCAGTATGGTGATGGCGAGACTCCTTCACCATCTCCATCCCCTAGGGACCCGGATAGTGGATTTCCACGTGTGGTATTTGATTTAATGTCTAGTAAGGATGATGATGACTCGTTGTCTAGTGATTCAGAACTCAGAAGTGACGATGAAGATGGGACTAAATTAAGAAAATCGAGAAAACTTCTTCATAGACGGCGTAGGAACTTACATCGTCAATCAAGAAAGGTAAGTGACTGGCTCTACAAGATGGAAACACAACCATGGCATGTGGTGACTGCTTTGCTGTGAAACTATTCATTTTCCATGTGCTAAAGATTGATATTCTTACATCAAAAAATGTTATTAGGCTTTTGACATGAAAAAATATTTATAAGATGTAATAGATTGGATTTAATAGGACTTGAATAGTTTCACATAATGCTTGTATAATCCGGATATGGCAGCTTCCCAGGAGAACAGCAACTATTGTTGATGTTTCCATATGTGCACACATACATTAGGCAAGTAGATAACGTTTAACCCATATAATCTGGTGATGGACTATATTTATTTATCAAGGTAAGTAATGATACGTAGCATGTAGGCTTTATGGAGATAAAGACTATGTTAGTATTTCTTATGATGAAATCTCACCTGTGTTTATAGTAGAAAACGAAGGAGAAATTAACAATTAAATATAGATGTCACAGTAATCAGTATTTTTTCTTGTGTTCCACAACATGTGTACTCCATTAAGCCTTTATGCGATGTATATACAAGCACTGGTATGGAAATTTTATCCCAGAAAATTGGAATGTATGTTTGTTATGATTGATGATGCTACACTTGACTGATTTAATGTGTTGAACATTTCATCATATGTATAGGTTGTTCAGTTGTAGTATATGTCTGTCTGGTGTAAAAAGATTTAAGTGGCAAGACTTTTTCGTTTAGTGTGATACAAAATGAACATGAACTGAGACTCTTTAGCAAATATGCTAACCTTTGTATGTAGTACCTATAGTATAGTTACTAATTGTATGATTACCACAAAGTATACAAATACTGACATTAGTAACAATGTATAATCACAGCATATACCATTAATAGTTGAATGGTTTAATCTTTATTTATGATTTCAAGGCATTGTTACACTAACATTCATCCAGTAAAAAAGTGCACTAGTAAAATATGTTTTTATGATAGTAGCAGTTTACTGCTTACAATCACATATTGACAAAATTTGGTGTGATATTAATGTGTTGAAATCATAATGATCCAAGCTATCGTTTTGTAAATAACATAAAACAGAGCCAACAGAGTATGTGTCAACATTGTTTGAATTGGACAAGTGATGAACTGTTATGTCTGTTCAGTTATTGTTTCAATATTTTTTATATATAACATATTATTGCAACAACAACGATTTTATTATTTATTTCATCCATTAATAAACTAAATACAATGCATGTTCTGTATTACTACACACACATCTAGTTCAGATTTAAACAAGCAACAAATCAACAGTAATGGATGCTATAACAAAATTTGTTATATCCATACATTTATAACTAAATTTCGTTGTATGGATATAACAAAGTTTGGATATAACAAAGTAAATCTCTAGATCCCAAGAAATTTGTTATAAGCGTGCACCCACTGTACTTTGCCATATGTGATCTGCATTTCCCTGATAGAGGACTTGTGCCTCAAAAAAGAAATCTAGGGGATATATCCGCATGCTTTTCATTACTCATTGTTGCTATGATGTTCATGTTTGTCCCTCTTCCTCACCAAACATAACTTGTTGGATGTGTTACTAGTTAGCTGGATGGTTAATTGACCTTGCTTCATAACTTCCTTGTGTATAAACGCCAAAGTTTCTGATACATAAACACCAAAAGGATAGTTTAACGCGTTTCTGATATACAAACACCAAAAGGATAGTTTAAAGCGTTTCTGATATACAAACACCAAAAGGATAGTTTAAAGCGTTTCTGATATACAAACACCAAAAGGATAGTTTAAAGCGTTTCTGATACATAAACATTTCCTATCATAATAAGTACATTTAATTTAAGTTATGTTTTTTCTGCTTTCTGTAATGAATTATTGTTCAAAAACTTAATACTAGTACCACTGTGACCCTTGAAAATGGAATTTTTGTTCAATATTTCTGTTGCACAAACAATATATAAATATTGATGTACTGGTTTGTCTGGCTTACTGATGTCAGCAAAGGTTGCTTTGAAGTATGTGTATATATGTGTATTTTTGTCTTCAGGACAGTGAAAGTCAACAGCAAGAGTTGATGAAACTTTCTCAAGATCATGACTATCAACAACTTTTGATAAGGTTAGTACTGTGGCTACCATAAGTGCTTAAAGTACTCATTAAAAACCAGATTGCTCCATCCGAATTATGTCAATAGTTGTATACTATATGATACTTTCACTTACTGCTCAGATAAATTTTGTGGTAAAATAATGAATCCGCCCCAAGGTAAAATTAATCCATTCAAAGTTGTATACTCCTAGTTGAGAAAGAATTTCTTCTGAAATGTTTTTAGAAACTCTAACATTTTGGCCAAATGTTTGTGTTAAACTTGTTTGGTTTATCAGCTGAAGTTGATATATTTGTTTTACTTGGTAAATTCAAAGTTGTCGAGAGTTAATTCACAGAAATATGGTTTGTTTTATAATGTCCCACGTTCACAATGATTTTATACATTACAGACAATCGAATGAGAGAGAATCTTTGCAGACCAAACATCAAACTGAGATAGAAGAATATCTGAATGACAAAGGTTACACCTTACCTTCATCTCTACTGATCACTACTGCTCCTGGTACTTTACAGAATGCTCCAATACTCAGTCCTTTAGACATGAGCAATATTCCAAATCCTCCGCCACTACCAGCATCATTGATGTCTATACAAGTAACTGACAATTTTCCGATGTTTTCTGTTGCTCAGAGACAACCTCACTCTGCTTCCAAAGGATCGACTGGTTCCTTTACTGAAGAATTGTATAAATATGTTGAAAACTTGGCTGCAAGGCACCAAACTCCTGCTGTGTCTGCTGTGAGTCCAGGGACCAGGAAAGATATTGCTAGTCACAAGTCAGAAACAGTATCAACGGAAACGGATCATCTATCTAGTAGTCCTAGGATGACATTTGCTACTGTGAGCAGTGATCAGGGTAATAGAAGTCCACAGAGTGTTGCTCAACATACTGGCCAGTCAAGTCTCCTACAAAATGCTCCGATTCTAGTTAATCCTAACCAAGTATATAATATACACTATCCTGGAACTACAAATATTTCACCGTTTGTTTCAATGTCGTCGCATTTTCCTGGACCCCACTTAGTAGAAGCAGGTCTTCTACCAATGTCAAACTCTTACTCTCCTGTGCTACCAGTTACCACAGACTCTCCAACTAGAACAAGTACACATTCTGTATCAAGTAATGTGGCAACCAAACCCCAGTCATGAGTCAACTACAGTTAAAATACCGCTACATGTCTTTCATACTAGTGTTCTAGTAGTTAAATACATGGACATTAGATTGTAGATGCAATGATAATGCAAAAGAAGAAAGTTTTGATGGGTGATATAATTCAGTATAATTGATAGATATGGAAGTAGACGATAGACTCAGATGCTGGATATGTTTATGTGTGAAAGTATGAGAAATTATAGTTTGTATGTGTAATATACTTCATTCATTTCAATATTCTGATGTGATCAGGTTTTTGCCATTTTGTGCCATTAAAATTTTGGGCAAAAACATGGAAAGGCTAAAGTTGGAAATTTTGTTAAAAACTTGAGTAAAACTCGTTGTTCATTGTTAAATTGTTGTTACTTGTTTTACATAAATGATGATAATTCATGTATCATTATTGTTACCATGGCAAACTGATCGATATGTGGAGCTTTCACATTTGTAAGATAAGAAAGTAAAAAGTCTTGTTTTTATACTTGTGCAGAACAAAGGATTTATGTACAAGACTTGTGTCTGTACAGAAATATAGTTACCTTAGTTCCATGGTACTGTCCATCATGAATTGTTGATAAATTAAAAGACTTTGTATTGAAGGTATATACGAAAATCTCAAATATGTTGACATTCTGATGGTACAGAGTACATTAGTTTAAGTGTAAAAAGTTTGTCGACAAAGAATTGTGTCATGGTAATGTCTACCAAGTTTTCATATAGAAAATGTAATAAAGAATGTGTTAAATTTTTGCGTTCTTTCTAGGCATTTGGTTATTATTTATTTCATGGTATAAAAGAAAAATTACATAACAGTCGATACCTGCCATTTAACTTGTGTTCTTTTTAATGCACAATTTGATATAAAAATTGACTTCTGTCATGTCCAATGTTAGCTTTGAAGGAATATAACAGATGATTTGTATGGACATTCAGAACATTGAGAGGTGAAATTTATAGAGAGTATTTCATGTTGAAATGTTGGGGAGATGTATTTATCGAGTGTTATATTTATGTTCTTCATTGTATCATAACAAACCAGTATTGAATGTACAAGTATTTTTAATTATAAATAATATATTGTATCACTAGATGTAAAATCTTTGTGCTAGAAAAGTAAACAATTTTCAATATGTTCAAATTCTATCTTTACATTTGTGCTTTACATAATAAGTGTTGTATATAATATAAAATAGGCTGGAGATTGCATTTTGCATAATACATGTATATAAACACAAGATCTTCACAGTGATTATTTATCATTGGCTTATTTCTTGATTGAACACCCAAGTTACTGTGATATTGTACTTATTTGCACACTAATGTAAATTTTCAATGCTAAATATCATAGTGTTTATCTCTAACTCTTAAACCTTACTTGTAGATTTCAGTGTATTTTCCATGCACTAATAGCTTTGTTCCTCCAACTTAAAAAGGTTGGATTAATGCTATTTGTTTATACATTCATTACCTTGGTTATGAACAAAAACACATTTTCAAAAATCTATAAGTCATTTTGAGTGTCTGCATAAAAAGTGATAGTGACCACTGTGAAATTGAAATGTAATTATTTATTTGATGTTCACTTGCTTGAATAGTGTTACTTGTAAATTTCATTAAAAACTACATCTAATTTCCATTTAGAAATTTAATAATTGTCATATAATAAAACAAGTCCAGCATTATTTTCACATTCTTTACATGGCTTAATTAAATAACGAATAAAATAATTGTACATAAATGTTACTTTTTGATTTATGTGGGTTGGTGCATCAATTTTACTGGGTTATTGACTTTCATTTTTACATTGTTCTTTCTTTCTCATATCTTGCCATCCTCGAAATATCTTATCTATAAAAAAAGTATTGCTAGTTTAGTATTGCTATTTTAGACTGAAATAATCCATTTGCTGATTGTTAAAGCATCATAATTGAAAGCTGACAGGATCTGTTGCAGATTGCTAATATCATACAGTTAAGGAACATTAATTTTCATTATGCTAAAGAACATGTAAAATACCATGTTTATTTATAATCAGAAACAGTCACATTGTGTACTAGTTGCTCTAAGACACTGGCAGAGATAACTGATCTATCAATTAATGCCTAAAGGGATAATTAGTGAAATAATCAAAATGTATCGTTATATTCTTGTTGCTCAACTTTTAATTAATCCTTATACATTATTTGTGTATAATTCAAGATTATAATAGCTTTCAAGAGATTAGTTTAGTTAACTGACTGACGAAATTTAATTTAACAGTGTCTTCTTTTGACTGTCTCGTCGAACATCAGCTGTGTATTTTGGTTTTTGGGGTTTCAGTTACAGAAATTTATTAATAAATTCTAAAAAAAAATATGCATCATGGCTTAGTTTACTGCATATGATATATTCTCTTGTGTTTATTACTGTTTCTGAAGCAAGTAAGCAATATGATTCTTCGTTTTTGTTTGCATTTAATATTAAAACAGTTTATGAGCAATTTTATGACATACATGTTATGTAGTTAATATAGCTTCAGTGTCAGGATAAAGATGGATTGAAGTCATAAAACTAAATCCTAATATGGAATATTGTCTAGTAAAAGAACATTTGTGTCCAGATTTTTAATAACTTCACACCACAATTGTCATGGTTATTATAAACTTAAACATATTTTTCAATTTTATTAAGCAAAAGCTATTATGCAAGCTACGCTTGTGAATTGCACAAAAAGAGATAGATTTGATTGTTTAGCATTTTCTTTACACTTGTGCACAAAGTCATTTATCCATAAACAATATCTCTGGTTTGATACAGTATGAGTCCACCATAGTCAGCACATTGTCATACATAATGTGCAACATAAATGCTGGTTTCTATTTATCATCATCTAAGCATAGTAAATGTGAACTATAAGTTTTTGGTTAGTTTTAAAGATCCTTAATATGATGAATGATTTCGTAGAGCCTTTTTCTTTGGTGCTTTTGTTCTTAGATATAACGAGTACGTGCATTCTGTTAAATATTGCTAAGCTAATGATAAGTATAAGAAAGTGTCATGACAAATGTTTGAATTCATCAAACTTGTGTTAAGTCATGTGACTTGTGTATGAAGGTCACATCATTAGTGTATGAAGGTCACATCATTAGTGTATGAAGGTCACATCATTAGTGTATGAAAATCACTGACTAGTGTATGAATGATACATGTTTTGATGTACATGTATGTCAAATGACATGTGTATGGACGTCATGTGAAAAAGTATGGTAGTGACATGTTTAGTGCATAAGAGTCAATTGATTACCGGTATGGTTTGACAGGAGATAGTGCAATGTTATGTCTGCCACCAAAGATTCTGTGATGTTCGTTCTTTATTTTGCCTTAAAACATAAATGTAAGTAAACATGAGATAATTGTTCTATACTTGTCTGACATTCTGAGTGCAGTTATTTTTAAAGACTAACTTGTTATCTGGACAAATTAAATTTCAATAAACATTTTATGACCAATTTACTTCAGTGAACAATATTGAACTCGCCATACAACGGTAATGAGTGGGTTAGTTCCTACTTATTCAAATATGTATAGTACAAAAGATGGTTGGAAATTGGTCTAGTATAAAAGATTGGTTTGAACTTTGTCTAGTACAAAAGATTGGTTCGAAATTTGTCTAGTATAAAAGATTGGTTCGAAATTAAAACAAGATAACAGCATGAGGGCAATGTAATGTGAAGTGTAATCGCCAGTAGATGTTGGAAAATATAAGATCATGTTGTGTAAATGATTGTCTGATGTTTCTACTACATTTGTGTTTTGTATTATACTGCTTATCTTATTGTAATTGCATAATGTGATTATTGGAACAAAATTGATGTCTTTATATTTCTATATTGAAATTAACTGTGTCTGTAACAATCTCTACACTTTGTCACTCTAGTTTCATGACCTGTTTGACCGGAGTGAATGCAAACATTATTGTAGCATCAGATCAGTGTTAAGATTTGTAGAACTGTTAGTGTTGTTGGGTAGGAATTATAGAAAACATGATGGGAGCTCCACCTCAAAAGTTTCCCGGGAATCCATGTATCAAATCATTCCTTGTTCCTTGTATTTCTATGTTTTATTTTGTAATGACATTTATCTGACGGAATGTTCACTCCCATTAGCTTCACTGCTTATCATGTCAACTATTTTATGTTTAACTGAAACGAAGACCGCAAAAATGGAACACCTTCATCTTTATTTTGTGGATTTGGCAGTGTATCTTTTTACATACGTTGTAGACCAAACTATTTATTCTTTCCACAAATGTTCTACCTAACACCATCGGGTCAGTTTTCTGATGGTATACAAATGTAATGCAATGTTACAGTTTGATGTTCATAATCTTTATGTTACTCAGACTTATGTCAGTGTTATGATTTCACTTATCAAACATCATTGTTCAACTACTGTTCTTTATTTGATTATGTTTATCTGAATGTTATATGTTTCTTGTTTTATGTATGATCCATGCGTGTGCAATATTTCAATGTAACATTTTGTCATACAAAAATGAATATATAGTACAAACATATACTAACATACTATTGGACAGGAGGTTAAGTTCTGCCAACATACTTTGACAAACAATACAGTATGGAGAATATACCTGTTTTTTTTCGTTGGTGAATTAAATGTTGACTTAATGGACATTTAATCATTGTTACATATGATGTCTTGTGTCTCTAGTTCATCATGTATATGAATATACATTGTACATACCGTGTAAGGAATTGTAAGCCATAGGTTAATTGAGATTTGTCCACCTTCAAGTTTTCTTTGTTCAATATAGAAAATATAGAAATATTTAAAGAAATAAAATGTTGTAAATGTCATACACATCATGATTGTTTTAATCTCTTCAGCATTATAATTTATTTGTTAATGGCGTTTTCCATTCATCTGACTTGCGATACTTAAAATACTTTATTGTTAGATATATTTAACACTGAATTTGTCTGAAGTACACGGCACTTGTAGTTGGGCTGGCTATATTTTGTAACATTATTTTCTTAAGTACATTACACCAAATATTTTTATACATATTTTAGCGAGTGGCAATTTTTGATTTTGTTTAAGCTTTAATTTTGTGAACTTCAGTTTATGCAACAACTATTTTCTTAGCTTGTCTTGGATATTCAACTTTTTAATACAAATTATCTCACCAGCTTTACTTTTATAGTCATTACTGTCTTTGGGATAAACCCGTGTGGGAGTTTGTTACATTGTACACCGTATTACCATGTGTATTGTTAGTTACTGCGGTTGTGATTTTTATCATTACAAGAAAAAACTTTGGCATACTGGTGTTTGCGTTTCAGACTGTCTACACAAATAGATCAGTTGTAGAATTTAAAAGACTTAATTTTTTTTTAAATCTGGATGATTGTGACCTTTTAAATTAAATTTCCTTAGTGAAGAGCTTGATGATATTTTAGGTAATCTAGTCTATCACTGGGTTCTAATAGTGTGCCACCATGTTGTGGCAGGTACCTGAACAATCATTATTTATATGGTGTATAGTGATAAATTTCTACGATAATGGTAGTTATTGACTATGTTATATTTGTTTACTACAAACTGCTTGTATTGATGTGCCTACAACTAGATTCTTCACAGATGTTGTTAATTCTACAACATTTACCATGATTGTACATGAGCTACGTGTACTGTGCATACAATGTCTGGTTGAGACGTTGTTTAAGTTATTGGTGATAGCGTAAACCATTGATGGGCATATTTAGTTTGACTCTATATTCAGTATTTTGGTTTAATCAAGATTAAGAATTGAAAGAGCAAGTTGTGACTTTAAGCAAAAGCAAACTTCTGTATATGATTATATTTATGATTTCAAGTTTTCTTCTCCTGAGTCAAGGTTCTGATAAAGCTTGATTCAGGTATCAGTTGTAATGCCTGATACTGCAGGAAGCTGTAATGTTTTGTGTTAGATCTGTAAGTTAATTTTGTTTTAAAGTTACTGTTGCTATTGTGATACTTGCATATTGAGATTGAAATTGGGAGCTTTGTGAACAAGTTTACATGCCAAGAATTTTCTTGTAAGTCTGTAAGCTTTCCACATTGCATAATATCCTGAAATAAAATGAGCATACTTTTGCAAATAAAGAGTGCTACAAGCTATTCTGTTTTTTTCTTATACCCGGTAATATCACTAACTTCTGTGCACAGAGTACTTTGATTGTTTTCATTGTGTGACTTAATAATCATACATGTTGAAACTTTCTGAATATTTACATGAACAATCTACAAAATCTTGGAAATCTATATGTGTAAATAACTATACAGAAAGGCCATTAGCCACCAAAATCAAAAATTAACTTCGAGGAAAAGTTATAATTCTCAAGTCATCCATATAAAGTGATATTTGCCAGTAGTAATTGCATGGAGTCCAACTCATTCTGATGCCGAAACAGTGTTGTTTTTCCCAGTTACTTGAAGCGTCCATTCATCCAATGCTTACAATAGGTGTCTAACATTAGGCATGTACTAGTCAAACTGAACCATCAATTTAAGATTAAACAACCTCACGATTGCTTTATATTATATAAAACAGGAAAAATAGTAAATTGCAGCATGTGATCATGCTATCTGAACCAGCAAACACATAATTTAGTAACTAGTAATAGTCTGTCAAGTTGGACAAAGACTGAAACATTTCTGAACAAACAAAATTCAAACTCGGAAACTGTGCCTTGGTTGAAGACACCTCAATGTCTACAGTATTGCAACTAAACAATGGTCAGTTCACCTAACCAGTGTTGTTGGGTCACAAACAGGACTAAGCTGTTTGTCCAACAGCAACTGACATTCCACATGAATCGGAGGTGAGGAACAAATGACTTTGGATATCTTCAATTAAATTGTCTCAGAAACACCACCCGAGATTTGAACTTGGGTGTTCCACCAACTGAGCTACCACCAACTGAGCTAATGGAATCGGTTCTTGTATGACCTGAAAGCAATATCTTCGGGACATCTGTAGCCAACCTCATACCCTTAGATTTAATGAACAATTTACTTTTACATGTTCATCATCTATTTTAACATCAGTAGACAGACTTGACATAAAGGAATTACCAATGGTTGGGTGAAACAATACAACACTAAACTAATTGGTATAATGTTTACTTTTATCCATTTTCACATGAAATGTCATACACTTGTTCTAAGTAATCAAATACAGCCACAGTACTTGTTAGAGAATTAAATATTCTCCTTTCTCCACGAGACATAATTCTCTCACACATATACATTAAATGATGATGGAACTGTGTATGTGCATTACCATACTTTGTTGACAGATCAACCTGAAAATAAAAAAAATATAGTTAAAATACTGGATTTAAAAGGAACAAACTGAATCGGTCATTATTGAATGGACCGCCATTTACCCGGATAAAGGCTCGGCATCTTCTCCTCATTGACGTAATGAAATTATGAAAAACAATTCTGGGGAATATTTGCCCATTCTGCAAATGTGTTCTTGGTTGGATTAACTTCGCTATGGGCACACTATTGGAAGATTATTACTGGCAAACGTCATGGAGACTGCCATTCTATAATGACCAATTCAGGTTAATCTGTGACTTAATTTCTGTGTGGTGTGATATATTTGGCTTGATTTCAATAAATTTTGTTGTTCAAGCATTACAGACATATTAAACTTCTGCGTGTAAAATTTCTATTTGATATATTTATATTTAATTGCAATATACTAAATATGCCAGTGAAGTACTTAGCACTTTTGTGCATAATAATAGTAAGTCTTACCCAATGTTGTAAACATTGCAGTGGTGTATTATCATAGCCAGCAAACATTGCTGGGTTCTGCAACATCCCCCTTGCACACATAACACCTGCAATAAGGAATAGTTACAGCATAGGACCTTTTGGCATGCATAGATGAGGTAATAATATCTTATACAAGAACCTTAGTAACAACATCTAGCTACCTCTCCATAGAAACACTGGGAAACGACCATATTGGTAGGTGTTGAGAGATTGTTGCTCTAGAGAGATTAAAGTGAGTTTTACTCATAGAAAATTTGGTACTGTTGTTCAAAATGTCAGTGCTCAAGAGAGTGCTATCAAGATGCCGTATAAAATCAGTACATTAATTTTCTAATAAAGGAACTTCTACTAAATGTCAGTAAATATTAAAACCATCAATAACTTCTATTGGAAGAATTCGACATTATGCTAGATAAACAATTTTAGAATCCTCCATAATCAGACCTTTCTGAAAACAGTGGGTCTTATATGTGATAGTAGAAAAACAAACTACTGGTCGATGAAACTAAGGTCTTATTAATGAGGTTGTCTTAATTTCAAGGTGGTCTTTAAGTGAGGTTTTACAGTAGCCAAACCAATCTGTGAGTTGTATGAACCTTACCATGTACTCCTGTTGCAGACTGTATGTGGTTAGCATCTTCCAGTGACTTTATATCACCATTAGCAATCACAGGAACAGATACATTTTCACGTATCAGTTTTACAGCCTCGAGATTCACTGGTTGAGTTCTTTGTTCTTTTGTACGACCATGTACTGATATCCATGCGGCACCAGCAGCCTCCATAGACTGACAGAAATTCACTGTTTCCCTAAAAATACAAAAACCAGAATGTGTCCAGAATAGTTTATACTCCATCATTGTCCTAATCTCTGTACATTACACCCTGACCCCATCAAACCACAAGTGCTACTTTTGCAATAACAGGAAAGTTTTGAGAATCAATCACTTTTGAGAATTTGGGGCTTTGTAGAAATACAATTTAGTTATATACGTTCCACAAGTCCACAAGGAAATGATAAGGACATTATATGTGTAACTGATCTTGATGGGACTAAAAATTATTTAAAAGAGAGATACAGTTGTAACAGTGAATGCCACATACCCAAAATTGGCTCCCTACAGATCCCCGGGAAAACAATAATATACAAAATATCAGGCTCTGAGGAGGCGCAAGGGTAACACTGTGGAGGCGCAAGGGTAAACACTGAGGAGGTGCGAGGGTAAACACTGTGGAGGTGCAAGGGTAAACACTGAGGAGGTGCAAGGGTAAACACTGTGGAGGTGCAAGGGTAAACACTATGGAGGTGCAAGGGTAACACTGTGGAGGTGCAAGGGTAAACACTGAGGAGGTGCAAAGGTAACACTGTGGAGGCGCAAGGGTAAACACTGAGGAGGTGCAAGGGTAACACTGTAAAGGTGCAAGGGTAAACACTGAGGAGGTGCAAGGGTAAACACTGTGGAGGCACAAGGATAAACACAGGAGATGCAAGGGTAACACTGTGGAGGCGCAAGGGTAAACACTGAGGAGGTGCGAGGGTAAACACTGTGGAGGTGCAAGGGTAAACACTGTGGAGGCGCAAGGGTAAACACTGAGGAGGTGCGAGGGTAAACACTGAGGAGGTGCAAGGGTAAACACTGAGGAGGTGCAAGGGTAAACACTGAGGAGGCGCAAGGATAAACACTGAGGAGATGCAAGGGTAACACTGTGGAGGCGCAAGGGTAAACACTGTGGAGGCACAAGGGTAACACTGTGGAGGAGCAAGGGTAACACTGTGGAGGTGCAAGGGTAAACACTGAGGAGGTGCAAGGGTAAACACTGAGGAGGTGCAAGGGTAACACTGTGGAGGTGCAAGGGTAAACACTGAGGAGGTGCAAGGGTAAACACTGAGGAGGTGCAAGGGTAAACACTGAGGAGGTGCAAGGGTAAACACTGAGGAGGTGCAAGGGTAATCACTGAGGAGGTGCAAGGGTAACACTGTGGAGACGCAAGGGTAAAAATGCATGGGAACAGGGGCCCAAGGAATGGTCTGCCCAACCATAAAAACAACAATGGAGAATTTAGGGGGACAACTTGAGGGGGAAAGTTTTAAGGATGGAATACATCATGGAATAAGTGAAGAAAGTCAGCAAGAATAGGCTGTAAGGGGAAAAAAAGAATTCCAAATTCAAAAATTTAAAATACGGTGTTGTGAAAGTATTGACATGTATTGTCTGTGTAACTGTGTTTGAGATACAGTAAATGAAGACTTTAGTTGTAGTAAACATTTACACAGAATTGTGCACAGAGCATGAGACTTTTTGTGTAGGTCTCTAACAGTAAATGGGAACCAGTAACACAACTCTGTAAGGAATTTTCATCCAAAACTGATATCTGTTAAATCTACCAGATTATCTTAAGGTATATTCAATAGAATTAAGGTTTTGAAAAACAGAGTCACAATGATGTAATATCTCAATCACACACGAAGCCACTTTAATGCTTTCAAAACTGTAAATCCAGGTTAACAATGGACACTAATTTGTCAAACACAATACATATAACAACTGTTTCCAAATTTGGGATAATTAGGTAATAATTTACAAATCCTAGAACAAATGTATACTTAGCGTGCATTATGTGTGCACAGAAATCTGTCTCATAACCAAACCAAAGTCATGTAACTATAAAACATCCGCTATGTCAATGACAAAATCTTGATCCATCAATATATTTAATTTCAATCGTTGTTGTTTCAGTATAAGATAAAATAGTCAAGACAACAAAACAATTACAAATGACAGAGATAATCTCAAATACTGTATCTAACAAACCTGTCACATTATGTATTTGTTATTTTGAATGACTTTACGCACATTTCAATCAATAATGTGTACATGTATATCATCATTACCTCGGGTTATCATGTATTCTGATCTTCACTGATACAGTAAAGTCTGGGTTCTCCACTCTGTTTCTAGCTTGACGTACCATATCATGTACAAGTTGTGGCTTCTTTATCATACATGCTCCATAACCTTCTTGCATTGCCCACCTATATATATATTTATATACTTAATGCCATTAAATATATATTTTTAGCCTTGATTTTGATCCAAAGTGTTAAAAGCGTTTTATTGTTACAAATGAGTACATCATTCTTCAAAAAGAAATTATACTATGGCCCTAGTATTCATATTTAATAATTTATTAAGTTTAGGAAATTGTGTTTGAGAATTCAAATAAAAAAAATCTTTATAATGTCACCGTGCTGATGCTAACAATATTTAGATGCGTTATTAATGGCGTGGATTATATATATAACAGTATGGATAAGTTTATACAGTAAAACCTCACTTAGACCACCTCGAAATAAAGACCACCTCATTGGTAAGATCTTTTTTCATGCACCAGTTTTTAATTTTTCTTCCATATATTAACCTGATAATCATACAACCCTACAGCTAAGAGTGACATTTTCAGAAACAATGTGGTCTTATTTTTGAGGTTTTAATTTACTATACCTACAATATTTTGAATATCATATTCTACCAGTTAAAACAACTGTTTTCACTTCATGGCATTAAAATAAATCTACACCATCAGAATTCACATAAAATTAAAACATTCTACAATGTGTATCGTAACCTACTGTGATTACATAGTAAACAATGTGAACTTTCATTAATGCTATCATTGTTATAAAATCAAATCCAAACATATGGACAGAAGGAATAAGAGAAATCCACAAAAGAAGATTTTCAGGTCAAATGTTTCCAGACACTATCACCATTATAAACCATCAAACAATCCAAACTGCCACATATTCAACACAAAGTGTCTTAGCACTATCTGCAATGCCACCGGAACCAATTCAACTTTGTAATACAAGCACACAGTTGGAAATAGAATGTATACATTGTCTATATTTACCGTTGAGGACAACCACAGTTCAGATCTACACCATCAGCATACCTACAATACAGGATGTAGAATAAAAAAAGTATCAACAATACTTACATTGTAGTAAAACAATATAAGTTCCACAATGAAAGTCATATTTGTGTCTTTTCAACTTGATTCATAACTCAATGGCATGATTTGATCTAGTCATGACCTATTGCAAGTAACACATTTGACGTTTCTTAGTAAAACAGTGCCTATATCCAAGTAGGTAAATAAATAGCCATTCAACTCGATGAAGAGTAACTGATTTAAAATGCAGTAAATCTTGTTAAATGAATGATATTTATATATATTTATATGAACAACAAGTATACATAGCTTGGTAGACATAATTTCATGTTCACAATAATGTTGACACATACAGGATTTTCTAAAATATTTGATGCACAGTATAGGCACAGACCTATATAGGTCCGTGGTAAAGGTGAGTAACAAAACATCATTGGCTGAAACAACTTACGGTGAGACGATACATGCAGCATCTCCAAAGTCTATATCATTGTGGGAAGCAAACTGTACTATCAGAGGGCGATCTTCTGTAAATTGTACAATACATGTATATGTCATTGGTGGAACTTCATACAAAAGTGACAATACATAATAATTAAAGATGAAACCTTTTACATGAATTTATCAGAAATCAGCAGTTGTATTGGCGACACAGTCAATTTAAGATTTTATAATATTATTGTCAAATAACATTATGATCTGTTAGCATCATAAGATGACACAAAACAGATTTCAAACTTTCAAAATGCACTCTAAACAACAAAAGTGGCATCATTGTTGTCATCTTTTCACAAACTTTTATCCTTGTACACTTTCGACAAAAGTAATTAAATAAAATAGCAAGAAATAGTATAAGATCCTTCCATAAATATGCATTTTTTACTTATTACGGAAACACTTATAACATTAACTAAATTGACATGAGATAAAGCAGACAGAATTACAAACCTTTACACACGGCGAATTCAGTGTCTCTGGCTTTTAGTGATTGTATAAAAGAGTCAGCAATAATCATCGGGGTAAATGCTAAATCACAGTCATATTTCCTCACAAGCATTCTAAATGGTAACCTGTCACATATGAAGGTGAGATGTTTAGTTGTGATGTCATCATGGGAGCGGGGTTATGATTGATCCGAACGTTCAACACGCAAATCACAAAGTCTCCTAGCGGAAATTTGAGTGCAGAAAATGCATAAAAATGTCAAAGTAGCGCTGAATATTCCTTTTCGGTCATTTTCTTTGAGATCTGAGTGCAATAATGAGATAATTATGAGAGCAATTATTGGGTTTTAGTGCCACACTCCACACTCAGACTTAATGATTAATCCCAGATTTCATATAACACTCAAATCTGAAAGAAAATGGGCCACAACGAATATTCCACATTCCTTTAACATTTTCATACATTTTTCAAACTCATAAAGAGTAAATTTTGTGATTTGATTGATATATATGTTTAAAAAAAAATTCTTAATGGTTTATGCAATGTGCAATTTTAATTGAAGCTACATTTATATGAGCATATTTGTGATAAAAAATTCAGGAACCAATGTTTGCGCAGTGAATGCTGGTATGTAACAAGTAGGAAAATAAAGAATTTTCATTTGAAGCCAATGAAACTTTATAACTATAATGTTAGGCATCTTTTAATGTGAATGAAATTCTGTTTACAACACATGCTTTAAGCCCTGTTGTGGTGTTTTTACATATATCATAAATGGCATCCATCAAGTAATTTTATTTCTTTGCACATGCGAAGCTTGATTTAAGTGTATAGCAAAAATTCATTCTATTCAATATATTACAGAACTGTTCTTCAAATATGCTATTCATCAATGCACCACAATTTGGAAGAAAAATGTTCCAAATAAATATATACAGTCAACTTGTAATAAGTGAAAGTCTTACGGTACGTATGTATACTTAAACCAATACTTACTTTGAATATCTCACCATAGGAGCACAGACTTTTACCAAATCTTTATCTTGAAATAATTCCAATGGTTTCTTCCATTCAAATGGAGCATCATCATAATCTGTGTCCATTATAAATCTTTTATTTAGCTACTGATCTGCATGAAAACAAAAGCTGTTTGTAAAACACATATATATACTATTCTATATAATAGTATACCCCCCCAGCCTGTAGGAGGAAAAGTTAGTATAAGGTACTGTTTTCATTCTTGTCACTGGGGGGGGGGGGGTCATCTGCTCATAACCCAGCTGGTTTATAAATAGAAGGCCTATGATTCTGTCTAGCTCTGTCCAAAATAATACAAGATGGGGAACCCAAGGTCTTCCTCCATCCCAATAGCTTAACTACTTATATATTTAATAAAACGTCCGACATTGGTTAGATGTCAGACATTTCCTACCCACACTGTGTTTGTGTCATTACTGTGACATAAATGAACTGCAATGACAGGTGAACACAAATATAAATAACTACAAAACCCCCGCTTCTTCTCCAACTGTTCATTTAACTTAATTAGAATTGTATATTTGAATCTAGCAACACATAATGGCATTTTAGATCTGGCACACATCCTCAGGTACTAGACACAATGTCATTTCACTAAAAAATGTAGACAATTAAAAAAATCAAACCTGATAGTGCCTTTCCTGTGTACCGTACTCAATGTCAAAAGAATTCTAGCTCATCAAGTTTTCCCAAACCATAAAAAGTGACATTTTGCTTCACCGTTTCTTATTGGCTACATACAGAAGACTATGGGACATGGCAAACATCAAAATTGAGTATTTTTTTGTGGTATAATCATGTCAGACAGAGTGGTGGTAGCAAGTGTGGGCAATTTCGGTTGAATTTCATTTTGCTTCTCTATACATGTAGTGCCATCATTGAAACAATGATCTTACGTACCTTGTAGCTGTGGTAACGTCTAATGAAAAAGGTGATTGGCTGTACTAAACAGCAATTGATTTAAATCTCGTGCAATGTACCTCAACTAATATATGTAGACCACAATCATCTTATACCCACCAGAAATCTGAACTTCTTAATCCCTCAGTCCCGAACCCAGTACCACATGAACTCATTTTTCCCACGGACAGTAAGGTACTGGAACAGCCTTCCCCACCTGGTCAAATCTAGCCCAAGCCTCGATGCATTCAAGGAGGGACTGGGCTCGGTCAACTTCTAGACTGACGATGACGCTTTTATCAATTTTTAAAAATTAACCATTGCACACTGTATACTTTCTCTGATTTTACTCTTGTACTTGTACTATATCTTTTAAGATGCACCTAATTATTTAATTACTAACACTGCTTTCCAGACAAGCGCAACTTCCAATAATATTCATTTATGAATGCTCGGGAGAAAAACTTAGATGTAGATGTAGATGAGATGAATGAAAGTCTAAAAACCGACACCGGTACGTCGCCATTTTGACCGGAGTCACGTGACAAATCAACGTGTAAACAAAATGGAAGAAGATTTGTTGACGTTGCTTGGAAAAGATGGTATTAACGTATTTTCATTCATTTATTTTCGATTCCTATACGAAGTTGATGTTTTTTATGTTAACAGATTCATTAATTTAGAATTCATTTGATGCTTTTTATTTGCCCTGACAGTTGATAAACTGACATAGTATTCGGCCAACAAGTTTTTGGCCAAATTGTTTATAATGTTAACTTTATCCGTTGCATTTACTGTTAACTGGCATCTACAATTAGTTAAAACCGAACTGTAAACTGTTAACTTGTCAAATTTTGTTTCAGTCACATGGATTATATAGGACTAACATTGTATTTTGAACATACATATGATTGTGACATTTGAAACCGTGAAGACGATATTACAATTTGTAGTGTTGTGATGTGAGATTAGTTGGCTGCACGTCTGCTCAGTTAGTAGAGCACTATTCAATTGTTTAACGCATCCTGGTTTCAATCCCACATTGAGTTCACTTTTTCCCCTTGATTTACTTTAATGGTGGCAGCCGTGTTAGAATTTGATGGCCCTTGGTGGTTGAGCCTAAACTGCTGGAAGATGGAGGAGTGTAGTGGTGTGGGGTTGGATGACCATCTGGTTAACTCAGTTCATGGATTGCCATACTAGTCATACTAGATTATATCAATTTATGAACAGTTATGTACTAAACTTATATTTGATCTGAAAACACGTTATTTTTCAGATATGTTTGCACAGTTTCTGGAGGAAACATTTGATGTGAAAGTTCATGCTAACCAAGTGATACAGAGACGAGCCATCACAGAACAGCTGTCAAAACTTGCTGAAAGTATCGGTTTATTGGACAAGGAAATTCATTCACAGGTACAACATAAACATTTTTTGTTTTCGCTGGACATACATGTTACTGTAGACATGTATATCATAATCATATTCAATAATCATATAACAACACTTTTCCTTCCATAAATTTCTTATGATTTTTTTTTGTTCATCAACATTTTACAAGATTTATGATTAAAATTTGTGTCAAAATGTTTATTATTGTAAATATCAATTTATCCTGTGTTATAATTATCAATGTTTCAGATTGTTGCTCATCATGAAGACTTGTTATCTCAAGCCACTGGTGTGGAAACCTTGGAAGGTATTTAACAGTTTTGTTCAGTTTTCACCACTTTTGTATTATACTATCACATCTTTGATGTCTTTACTGGTAAGAAATCATGATTTTAATATTTGAGTTCATTGGTCATCGAGAGATAAAATAGTAATCTGTCATGACAATATTACAAAATAATGAATCTGTTAAAGTAATAACTACACTGACTGCCAACCTTACATTCACATCTGGGAGTTACACTGAACAAACTGAAGTTCGCAATAATTGTCAGTATTTATGTTTATTTAGTTTTCTTTATATTTCAGGAGTTTTACAAATGATGCAATCCAGAATCCAGTCACTGTTGTCTGCTATGGAGAGGTAAACACCTAAATTATCAATAACATAATGATGTTTTACATTTTGACAATGCGATTTATTTTGGAAAATGGAAAAAAGTAAAGTAAAGTAAATACGTCATCCTATAATAAAATCCTTTAACATTATTAGTGAATTATATACTGACAAAATATAATAAGTTTCCATTGTTTCATACTTGTACATTTTATTGTAGAATAAGAACCAAAGTCACTGAGCCTTACACCAAAATCTTATCTAGAACAATTCAACTTCGTAATCTTCAGGTGAGTATACTGGGACATGCTTTTATATCATGATATACTCAATTGAAAGTAATATTTAGTATTAGTATTAGAATACTGTAGTTTACATTATTATTTCGAAGTTTTATCGCTGCATCCAAACATCCTTGTAATTGGTATCATTAGATCTAACATATTGGTTCATGATCTTAAATTCCTTATAAGTGCTGTAAGTACACAGAGAGTCAATGTTTAAATAATTCATGTATCTGTTATGATTATAGGAAACATGTGATTTGCTACGAAGGATAATTCGAGTTTTATATCTGAGTAAACGTCTACACAGTCAGTTACAAGGTGGAGCCAGAGAAATCACGAAAGCTGCACAAAGTTTAAATGAACTTGGTAATGTACTCAATTCTTATGCATGTTTTTTATCAGCTTAAAGACAGGTTTCCTCAATTACTTCAGATTGCCTGACATTCTGCCTGAGAAACTCCTTACCATTGTCTGACCAAGAGAAATTTTGTCTGACATTTACTAGGTTTGAATGCGCGGTTACTTGTAACTAGTAGTTTACTGTATGTTTTGTCAGGGACCTTGTTAAAATCTACAGGACCAGTTTGAAATTTTTCTGACATTTTAGATGGTCTTTCAACTTTAACAAAGCCTGTAAATTGTGTACATGTTCTTATATTTGAATTTCTATAATTGTCTACTGATAAATGCTTATGTAATGGTAATTGTCATGTTCCCCTTACAGTCAGTGATTATGCATCATGGGTCAGAACCAGATTCTATCGTATATTTGGTTAAAATGTGGGGGTATTTATCTTACATTAATTTTGAAACAAGATCTACAGTCATATCAATCACTCTTGACAGTTGCTTCGACCCGGTGTTGGCCAGTATTTGCATCTAATTCAGGAATTGTGAAGACTGTCGAAGACTTGCACTTAACAGGATATGATTCCACGATGGGTGGATCAGGAGTCTATTGCTCTACCCCTAGACCATTTTGCCTTGCAATGTTAAATTTAAGATATGCTGTCTATATTGTAGATTATATATGTGAGGGAGTAGATTTAACTGGTATTGAAGTAATAGAACATGATAGAAGATTTGTAAAACAAGCACATATAGAAGTAGAATCTCAAGCACAGAAAATGTTAGAACAAGGAATGGAAACACAGGTAAGAATTTGATAACTCAATACAATTTTCTATTCCACAGTAGTTACCTTATTGAGCAATTAGTTTTTGGTATATATATAAGAAGTAATACAGGAGAATAACTGCTTCCTGAACACGTCAAAGGTTTGGCACAAACCATTTTTACAACACCCTAACCGAAATTGAGCACTAGAGTTTTGTGCCTAGCCTTGCTTTGCTATCTTATATAATATATTATTGTGTGTTTTAGTGTAATATCAAAAGTTAGTTCACTGAGTGTACAGCGGACATAATTTTTTCATGAGTGGTGTAGCCACAAGTGAAAATTTAAGTCTGATGCTCATGAGGTGAACTAATTTGATCTTGCGCTGAAACATAGAAATATTTTTCATGCTTCATTCTGATCCTTTCTAATTTTTTACTTGTTAGATATGTCAAATTTCCCTGTTGAATGCCTCAATTTTTCATCACTTTGATAATTTCACTTTCAGTTTATTAGATAATAATTCACCAGTATTCCTAGGTTGACCACCAGAAAGCATGAAATAAAAATATACTATTGAGTCAATTACTGTTCATGATGGTGTGATGGAATATCACTTGTTATAACACTTGGTCTTCTTGTAGAATCAAGCACATGTTGCCACATCATTGCAAGTGTTTCATAACCTTGGATGTTTGAGGGAGACTGTGGATAAAGTGGTGGGACATTGTAGGGACAATCTAGAAGACCAGATCAAACAATGTCTCAATGTTCAGGCCCTGTCTCTGCAACAAACTGGACCACAAGGAAGAGGTGAACAATATCATGTTTTACTATAATACTTAAACTGGTTCTGCCAGAAAACATGGTTGTTATATCATACTAGAAAGTAATTAAGTAAAATACTGAATAAGATATTTTCGAAGTTACGATATCTGAGTATCCATGATAGTAGGAATACCAGATTTCTTTACATTTGTATCTTTATAATATGATATATTATAATAATTTTAGATGCACACATGTTGATTCATGTTTAAGCTCTTATCTCTGGTGTAGAAATATCAGACTAGCCTGGATAATTCTGCATTTCTGTCAATGTTCTTCCAAATGACTCATTATATATGTTGCTTACATATTTACCTGATTATCCAATACTTATACGTAAGATGAAATATGTTCTTTCAGGTGAGATGTGTATACAGTCGGGCATCATTCATTTGACAACCATCTATTAGAATACTCTGTATCATCCAAAATAAATATCAGGCCCCGATGTATCTTCTTATATGCATGTCGATTTGGAATGGGCTATTTGAAACCATGTATTATTCGAAATAAACTTACTGACCCCATGAAAATCAAATGAAGTAGGTCTGTCTGTATTTTTATAATATGCTATATGATACTACAGGTGGACCAGGGAGAGCGTCAATGCCTGTTACAGGTAACACAGCAGCATTGAGAGCTACGTTATGGACCAACATGGAGAAACTCATGGATATTGTATACTCTGCTTGTGCTCAGGTATGTTTGCTGAAAGTTGGGTTGTCTGTGAAATCTACAAAACAATCAAGATGGGTTAAATATCGTTGTCTAATTTCATGTTGTCTCTGTCAGTTCTATTTAGATACACATCTAGTCACATATTTTATATGTTGTTATGTTCAAGTAACTCAAATACAAATATTGCTGAAATAGGGAATGATTGTTCGCTTCATGTTGCTGTTTGTCATATTTTAAAATGTTATTTTTTGCTTCCTGTTTGTTTTGTTACAATATTGAATATGGATAAATATTGCTGGAGAATGCGTTAAACAAGACTTGTTTCAACTTGTTGATTTGTTATTGAGGCATAGTGGCCGAGGGTAGAACTCCTTACTCCTGATCTAAAGGATGAGAGTTCAAATCCACATTGGATGATGTTGCGAGCTTGGCAGTCGTTAAATTAGGTGCAAGTACTGGTAAGTAACCCAGGGAGCAGTCATCAAGAGTGATTAATATGTTAGGTTATAAATTCTGTTTACATGACCTAACTAGAAAATTCAAACTTGACTGAATTGTAAATTTAGAACCGCTCTGAATTCATATATTTCAGGTACATCATTTACAGAAAGTGTTGATAAAGAAGCGAGATCCTGTCACACATGTTTGTTTTGTTGAGGAACTTAGACAGGTCAGAATTATGGGTATTCATTGATACTGATGCAAATTATATGTTAGAGGTATAATGAAAGCAAGACAATGATAAGATAGATGTTAAAGTATTGATTTAGTAAAGTTATTTTGCTGGTTGCTGGTGGTGATCTTACTGGAGGTAGTAACTAGTTCAACAACTTTGTCTCATCATTATGCACATTCCTGCAAACATACCTTTTAATTCCGTTTCATTAGAATTACATAACTATATTGTTAGTCAACAAAAACAAGTAGTCAATATAAGAATGCAAATATTGTACCTCAAACTCCATCATATAGAAATTCTTGTCCTGTAACACGGAGGTCACACAATGAACAAGCAGATAAACTATCTCAATGTGTTCACAACTGAGGTATATTGTTTGTCTGACTTATTTTTATGACAATATCTTGTATACTGGTCATAAAGAAGAATTGTAACTGTATTGTTATGTATTATACAGAAGGAGGGAAGTGTACAGATAATGGCTGATTTCTGGACTGTGATCACAGACATGTTGAAGAAAAAATTCCAGAATGCAGCTGAAAGTATGAATCATGTTTTTTATTGAATTGAATGATAAAATATACTTTGCTACCTGCATCTTTGTTTAATGTGAGATTTATTTGTGAGTTGTGGTGTTCAGAATGGGTTAGGTTCTTATAAATTTGATTGTGACTACCGTAAAAAATATTTCATATGTACTGCGTTCAGTTATTGCTATCAGTTGCGAGCGTTACGAAACTGTTTTGTTTTGTATCCCTGACTGAAAGTATCACATTCACTGCAAAGGGGAACCAAATTGCAAATATTACGAAACATTAGTTGCAAACACCTTTACTGAACGCAGGCCTGATTTGCACTTTCAATTTACTATTATAAACTTGTAAGTTAGAGTGTTTATATAGTTATAGTGAACCAGAACACACAATGCTACATCTCTACAGTGGCTCTCTCTTCACCAGAATCCCTCTTCAGCATCATTATCAATTTTTCCATAAACAAAACATTTGCTACCAATTAAACCTCTCAAGAGCAATAACCTCTCAAAACAGTTGAGGGGAGTTGCTGGAAAGATGCACAGTTTATGTACTTGTATCCATCTGTGTTGTCTCAATTGTGATGTAAGTACATTCACGTAAGGTAGTGGTCATAACAATGCACAAGATCGACAAAGATAATTATTTTCATGTTTGGTTTTGATAGGAAATTCTCTAGTATAAAGTAATCTGATGAACTGTCTTTGAAGCACAAGGGACATTGAGTGTATGAAAACTTGTGTATATCACAAATATTTCTTCAGTTGGAAACAGTAAGTTACTTGCAATTTTATTTTACTTGTAGCTTCATCATTCCTGAAACAAGCTTTCGAAGGAGAATATCCCAAACTACTGAGACTGTATAATGATTTATGGAAACGTCTCCTGCAGTTCAGTCTGAGTGCAGACACTGGATCGTTGACTATGGCAACAGACCTGATGGATTCAGGGGATGTTGTGGAGGAAGATATATTTATACAGTCAGGAAAGTCGGGCAACCAAAATAGGTATTTCTAAAATTTTCATGTTGCAGAATAAGTTTTAGGTAACAAACTGTAAGGAAGCCAATTGTGTTTTTTTTTACATTCTAAAATCTCATCTGAATAAACTTAAGTATGTATGTGGTAGCCTTAATATATTGGTATTTGCATACATTCCTGAACAGATATTTTAACATGTTTTTATTTTTTTTCGTAAAATTAATGAAAAGTTTCAGATTGGCATTTTATGTATTGTAGTTAGTTTTATGCTAGAAAAATATGAAGATAAATATAAAACTCAATGAAAGACCACCTGGAGTTTAAGACCACCTGGAGTTTAAGACCACCTGGAGTTTAAGACCACCTTATTTATAGGACCATATTTTTGTCAATCAGTTTTAATTTTTTTATATATTTTAACACAATAATCAGACCACCTAACAAATAAGACTGGCTTTCTTCAGAACCAGTGATAATCTTATTTAGTGAAGTTTCACTGCACATTAAAATCTAGAACATTAAAGGCCGACTGTAAATTTCATGTAAAATAAAGAATTCCTAAAAAAATTGGAAACAATGTATTTATTTTTTATGTTAATCATATTTCAGATCAGAGAGAGCCTTGCATGAAACATTAGGTCCGTTTGAGACAGCATATTTATCCAAGTCGTTATCTCGTCTGTTTGATCCTATCAACCTGGCATTTAGTACAGCATCATTTAATCCACCGACAGCCGAGGAAGTTGACAGTATTGTGAAAACTATTTCAAGGTTTGTTCAAGTTCCTCGTTGCAATTCAACTTGAGATCTGTTTTGAATCTCTCTGAAGTTTGAACCAAGTTAGTAACCTTTTGATACCAAATGTACACTTATTGGTGTATTGTCACTTTTATTATCTCGGTTTGTGTGTATTATTTATGACAATTGAGTAGATAATGGTATGTATCTCCTTTTGATCTCCTGTTTGTCTTCACGTCAGTCATTAAATACAGGAAAGTCTGTTTATGCTGTGTGAAGATATTATGGAACATCTTCTGTGCACAGATTTCTCATTTTTAATTTTGTGTGAACAATATCAAATTTTCTGTTGAATTTATTGTAATAAATGATAATAAACTTATACATTTGTACATCTTTTGATAGCAGTTATAAAGTTGCAGGTATACAATGTTTATGTATTATACATTTATTTCAGTGAGTTGAATGTAGCCAGTGTAGATAAGAAATTGTGTGTCACTGTTGCTAAAAATGTTGCCAAGACTGTGAAAATGTTCTGTTTGAAGAGTGAACAACTGGTCAGTAATATCCTACGTTTACGTGATAATCTAACATTCCATTAAATCCTGTAGACTTGGGTTAATATGTTTACTTAATGTGCTTAAAAAGTAAAATTATTTCTGATGCAGGTTTTTGTCAAATCAGAAAATACATGCTAGATTTACAGAAATCTTGTAAACTTAAAAAACGTAACTCTACATGAATTTAACTGTTACATTATCATGCTGATGTTAGTAGAAAATATCTTCATCCATCTTAATGTTAAGAAGTATTAAATATAAACGCTTCATTTTGTACATATACATAAAATGTTATTTAACAATATATTTGGTAATGTCTATCTTATAGCTGTTATTATGGACTGGCTCGTGGGGCTGGGATGATAAGTAAATCTTTCATGGCCTTAAGTGTTACAGTGCAACGTCTCTTTAGCAGCACCCTTTTGGGGGACACACATTGTGGCTGTTGTTGAGAGGTTGTTGATCTTGAGTGGTTAAATTGGTAGTGAATTCTTACTAAACAATTGACACTGTTGTTGAAGAGAGTTTGTTTCATTAAGAAGTTGCGCTATTTTATGTGATTTACCAGTGTTGTGTGATTGTTTATAGGTATGTACGGATGGAGAGGGAAGTCAAGTGATTGGTTCACCAACGCAAGGTCAGACGAGGAATGCTGCTGTCGTCAATACATTGTATCATCTACATATGGCCGTCTCAAATGTAACTAGACTGCATATTATATTTTATATGATATCTAGGAAGCTTTCATTTAGGGATGTTACAATATTCAATACAAATAATGAAACATCTTTATATATGGTTGTTATTGACCTATGTGATTGCCTAGCAACTAGTTGTTTTTTAGCTTAATAGATTATCAATGTATAATACTACTTGTAATTTCTAACCTTCAACAGTTTTCTTCGATTACCAGGCAAGTGCAGAAATGCTTAGAAACATTGACTTTATATTTAAAATTTGTATGTAGTCTTTTGTTATGACCCTACTGTTCTTCCGCCATTCCTAGAATGGTGAAGGGGCATAAAGTGTTACCCCTGTCCGTCCGTTTGTCTGTCAGTGCTTAAAATAGGATTCCGATCAATTACTCTTAGGATGGATGGATTTCATTCATATTTGGCACATAAGCATAGGATAATAAAATTCAGGTCAAGTTCGATTTCGGTTACAATCCACCAATATTTGGAGGAGTTGTGGCCCTTTTTAGACTTAAAAATTGGTTTCTGATCATGCGTGTCCTATAGACGCATAATTCAGTAAATATATTATTGACGAATTGGTGTGTGTATAATTGTGTATACTCTATATATATGTCTTCATGTATATATATATATCAGGTTGTGAACATTTTGGAACATTATCCTGATGAGGCGAAGTCAAGTATCACCAATTCATTACAGGTATGTTTCATTATAAAACATTGTTTTCTTTACAGTGGAATATTTTCCAGTAACTTCAGATCACAACTTGATCTCTATTTATATGCAATTGTTTTATCTAAGACAATTATGAACATCTAACATCTGACTAATAACTGTTTGACATGAAAATCTGTATAATTTTGTTTGTTCAAATTTTATAAAAATGATTGTATTCCAAAAACATGCAGTATTATATTAAATCTCATTTGTGTAGCATTTCCAATCCTACCACATACATTTCATTTCTATGTCCAAAATGAGTTTAGTGCTAGTACGTATTTTATATAGTGTTATGCAATGTACACATGTGCTCATTTAAACATTATATGCTTATTTGATATTTCAGAGTGTTGTATTATTGATGACTAGTGCAGTTAAACCTCTCATGTCTTCTGTTTGTGATGCCTTGGAGGCTATCATACTTACAATGCATCAGGAAGATTTCTCTGGGTAAATATGATCACCGAGGACTAAATCACAATAGTATATAACGTTTTATTGTGCATTTATTTTGTAGTCAGTAAGTGTGCACTAAGTTTTGCAAGGTAATAATAAGGGAATCTTTGCTTTACTTGATTCGTAGTTTTGTTGACATAAACATGCAGCAGGTGATATTGTTCATTGCCAAGACTTTGAAAAATGTTATTGCATCATCAGTAAAATAAAAAATTGCTTGGGAAACAAACATTTGAATAGATCCTAGTCAGTTCAACTTTTTAAGCATGAACATTGATTGTATTATGCTAAGCAGAGTATGAATTTTGTATGAATGTATGTGACTGATAAAGCAGTGATTACGTGTATATTACAGACCTGCTCCTGCGGACAGTGAAACCGAAGCTCCTTGTTCTCTCTATATGAGAGAATTACAAGGTTTTGTTGCACGTTGTCAAACAGATTATCTCTCACAATTTACCTGTCAGGATTTCATCATGGAATGGTTTGTTTCAATTTTATGTAACATTTACAATAAAAACTCTTGTCAGATTTCTTTTCGATGAGGGTTTTCTTATAAATAATAGAAAATTCTTCCTGTTGAGGATATCAGCTTTAATTTGTGTTATGTGTTACATTAAACTTGATTGAGAGAACATTGGGAGTTATTTATGACATAAATGTGATTATTATAATTTTGATCTATAAATAAAACAATTTCCATTGGTCTAAACAATTTCTTTCCCAATGAGTTTTAAGTGAATACAATGTATTTACTTCTGTGAAAACTGGTCTTTTGGTTTTTAATCAGATGACAAGTTCAATAAAAACAGTTCTCATCTTTGGACATAAATAAAAAGTACAATTCTTGATCTAGGAATAGAATTCACTTTTATTACTGAATTGTCTAAACTGTTACAGTTCTAATAAGTAGAAATTATTAATTTATATGATCCTGAATATTTTTATTTTTTAACAAGTTGAATTTTGTATTGATTACAGTATACAACCAATAAGCTGTCGATGTATTGATCTGTTTGTACGACATGCATGTCTTGTACGACCATTAGGTGATGGAGGGAAGTTACGTCTAGCGGCAGACTTTGCTCAGATGGAGTTAGCTATATCTCCATTCTGTAGGAGAGTTTCTGATCTCGGTAAAGCATACAGACAACTTCGAGCTTTCAGGTATGTGTTGCATTGTAGAAGAACCTATAACACTAATATTATAACAGAAACTTGACACAAATATGTATAGATGAAAGATAATTAAAGCGTTCCCTATATGGTTTAATGTGATTTCGTTGTACATTTACACATTTTGTGTTGGCATTATTATAAGCAAGTACCTGAGGGTCAGCATGTGCATCGATTGTATCTCGATTTTCCTTTATATGAGAACATCCAAGTTTTATTGTTTCCTGAATTAACAAATAACATGTATCCTTAATAATACCTGATTTATTTATTTCAGACCCCTGTTGTTCCAGACAATAGAACATATTGCAGACAGTCCAGCATTAGGGGACATTATACCATACAGTTTATTGTTACACTTCATGTTTGCACGAGCACCCATAGAAATAAAATCTCCACATGTGGTAAGCAGTATTACCTCCCTTTGATTGTCACAGAAGGCGTGCTCACAACTTCACGTTTTCTTTGTATTGTTACAGAAGGCGTGCTCACAACTTCACGTTTTCTTTGTATTGTTACGGTAATTAATATGTACATTTCTGGATAACATGAATAGTTTGTGTCAATAGTTCATTACAGGATAGTATGTGAGTGGTCATAAATTACGGAAGGTTTTAAACAAGTTTTATGAAAAGAAGTTTTAATACTAAAAATTCATCAACACAAATGTAATATTTTATTTATATCTTCTATCACAAATGAATAGTTTGTCTGTCAAAATTGACATTTTTACGCATGACAGAAGCGACCTGTGTGGCAATTGTGATGTCACTTCAGTTAGTATTTTACTGGTGTTTCATCGAAATAAATCCTACCTCAAGAACAACGGATGAAGTAAGATTTACTAAATTCATTGTACTTTCTATGCATACATTGAGTTTGTCTTCTTTTTTTCCATATTATGTATAGTTGTACATGTTGACTTGTTTTTTCGTAGACTGCAGATTGGTCATTAAGTCGATATTCTCAATGGTTAGATGATCATACTTCAGAGAAAGACCGACTGGCTCTTATCAAGTAAGTTGTCGTCAAATATTCCCCAAATTTGTTATACCCAAAATTTAAACCACATTCTATCTGAAAGCAGGACAAATGCATGGCTCATATTTTAAAAAAAAATTCTACTTGCAACTTAAGTTCCAACTCGCAAAATTCTGAACTTGCTCGCAATTTTACTGATTTGGTTAAAAACAGGTTTGGACATAAGTTTATGTTTTACAAATCTCCACAATAATAAGACTGCATGTTTCTAGTCACACACTGAATAAATTATAGTGTGCATACAATAAGCCTTCGTTTTTAATCATATATCAACCAAATGCTAGAAAATTCTCAAAGTAAAATATAAATCTTTACTCCATTTATCATCTTACATAAAATGACCTGTTTACCTTCAATAACCTTATGAGAAACTAGCCTTACACCTTATTGTTTCACTAAAAATCGTCAAATTATGCAATACTAAAAGATATTAACCAATGAAATTTCATGCAAATCAAAACTATAACCATTGTTTTTTAATAAACATCAATATCAGGTATGAATAAACACCGTATGACGTGACTGACGTAAATAAATGCAAGTCGATATTGAAAACAAAAGTAGGAATATTCAAAAATCTAGACACTGTTTATGGTGAAAAATCTCTACAAATTTGCTGCAATTGCAGTATTCATTGCAATATCACGCCTTTCACGGGTCGTCCGTTTGATCAATTTATGACCGGCTTAATTTGTAGTCTATGTTGGTTCTCCACACGCGTCGCGTAAACACGCTCATGTCGAAATTCATTACAAAGCTAAGCGCTCATTGGTCAGCAGTAGTCACCAATCACATCTCGTCTTACATTACAGCAGTAGGCAGAGCTTAACTTTTCACAGTCTGTACACATCGCTAACCAGTCTGCAAGGCGCGCATTCGTTTGCGCATTGTATCATATGGGTTTTTCACGGATCTAATAATAGAATTGATACCAACTTTCGAAACATTCAACATGGATTGTAATCGAGCGCATTCTGCAAGATATCGATCGTAAATTTTTGAACCATATTTTTTACTCTCCAAAAAATGCTAGTAGCTTAAAAACTCACTTAATTTCGAGCCCTGAAATGAGAAAAACACTCCATATTAATGTATACCTAGAAAGCAGCACTATACCAGTTACTGGATTTCAGGGGTTGTCTTTCCTTGAAATCAATAACTGCAAAAATGGTCTGATGTTATTGAAAGTATATTGAGGTAACTGGAAATTAAGATGACCATGAAACCATCTACTTGCAGACATTCCTAGGTTTGCAGTATTGATTTATTGGTTGAAGTTTCATTGGGTTAGAATTAGGGATACCTACATGTATAAAGTTCTATTTTTTTTAAAATTACGAGTAATTTAAGTGAGTCCGAGTGTTTTAATTGACACAACAGGTAACATTTAGCCGACACATAATGGCAGTAAGGTTCAGTTAGCTATCCTGCAATGCATGGAGGCATTTCTGTTTCTGGAGGCAGTTCTGTTTATTTTGTTTATTTATGTACAATTATTTTAAAGATGAACACTTGTATTTCAGGGGTTCCTTGGAAGCTTATGTTCAGCAAGTAAAATCCAGGCAAGGACGAGAATTTGCATCAATATATCCCATCATGCTTCGAGTTTTACAATCTGGTCTTCAACATGCAACATGAATACTGCAAAAAGATGCTTGAATTACTGTGAACTATGCTGTGTCCAGAAATTATTTTTGTTTTGGAAGGTGACATAACTACTCTCAGTGAAGGTATTGATGAAACCGGATGTTACGAGTATTTCAAAGTGCTGACGTGTAAAATATCAGTTATTATTTTGTCGTCAAATTGATGGACAGCCAGGCGTATCTGTTCACATACTGAATGTCTGTACAATGCAGAACTGGACAATAATTATGTATTTATGAGTTTTAGCCGTGTACTGTCACTTCAAAGTAATACCATCATTGTGTGTATACATACTATTTCTATTGGTCAATATCTTCCAAAATATGTTTACATTGGCCGACTGCCTCACAGCTTGTTTACAGCCGTTCTCCAGTAATGGGACTACAGAGTTTTCACTAACTCAGTACTAATAGCGTAGGATTCCCACTTTAGAGGTCATGATTGGGTGTTACACATGGATTTCATTTTTATGGACTGATGAATGTCATTTTAACAAGGACTCTAATACTGCATGATATGTCGCACACTGCATGTACTTACAGTAATAAAGATGATGGATAACTTCCAATCAGACACCGAGATGATGTATCTGATATATAAAGCTTTTAAGAGAACTATAGTACCATCACTTTGTTTGAATGAACATGTGAAAGTCTTCATTGTTCAAGTAAATTGGTTGTTGACCTGTTGTTGCATTGTATGTAAATGGGATGAAATTCAATTTGTTTTCTTCATTTTTTTTATAATTGATTATTCATGTTCCATATGATACTTAAAATTGACTTTATGAAAGTCTGTTAATGTGATTATGTGTAAATATGTATATTATTTTATAAGGGAAATAATGCAAGGAATTGTGGGATACAAACTATTGATCAGTGCTACAATCTGTACTTTGTACTTATGGCAAACATATATATAAGGTAAATTATGTATATTATGAATTTTATTTATTTTGTGAGCAATTGTTATACAATTACATGATATATGAGGAAATAAAACACAAATATAATAATATATCTTCTGAATGAACATTTCTTTACCAGTGAATGCATCGGTCAGCTTTAAATATCAAGTACCATATACAAGAGGAATCTATTACTGGTTGTTTGACACATGGAGTGTTGTCAACATTTACACACCATATAATAATGGCAATGTATAAATCAACTTATTGCTTCAACAATAAATTGATACAAAAGTATGAACTTCATATGTATATGCTTGTCACAGTAAGGAGACATCATTTCTACAAGACAATCAGTAAGCAACATTATGTAAGACAAAATAACAATACATCTGAAATGTTTAATATAGAATCTATCAAATAGAAAGTGGCGAGTGCTTTAGGTAGTTCTATGTCAATTTCTCCTCTTTATTCTCTTCGGCATCTTGAGACTTGAATAAGGTACCAAGTACTATACCCAGAAACATGACTACACCAAGCTGCGTGTTAGATTTGAATTTCTTCAAACAATCATCAGGGTTGTTCAGATCCACTGTATATAACTGCAAACAGATCAATGATATTATGTATTAAGGGTTCATGATTGAAGTAATGGGCAGTTAAAAGTCTAGACAATGTGAGCATCATGTCTTCATGGCATACTGTAATTATGAAATAATACAGTATGTAGATGGAGACATATAACACCATCACTTGAAACCAAAAATCTAAAATGATAACATTTTATAATACTTGTCAACTTTTCAATTTAAATGGTTGTTTCACACAATCTGAGACTTCAGTCATGCCACATGTAACAACACAGTGTGCTAGTGAAGCCATAATAATTACTTGCTTGTAAACTACCTTCCTTTGCAATAACAAACATTAAGAGTGACAGCACAGAATACAAAGTAACAAATTCATCTGACAATACTAACTGGTATTGCCATCAAATTCCTACTGGTTTGAAAAAGACACCTGATGAATAAAGACGACAAGTTACAGACGAGTAATCCTAATATACAAAATGTATAGACAAACATGAGACAGGTTACATACCTGATGAACAAGATGAGACCCAGTGGCAGCTACAGCAGTGTAGTACGGCCAGGTTTGATCACATAGGTGACCGGTAAGGAGCAAACAACCAATCATCATACCCGAGAAACCAGCCAACCACGGTTTTGTCTGATCACCTAACTTCAGAGCTGTTGATTTTACTCCAATTAACAAGTCATCATATTTATCCTACAAGATAATAAATCACAGTAAGATATTTGACCAACGCTTACCAATTACATGTATATCTTTATTCAATTGCCATAAATGTTCATTTCATATTATGATGCCGTTGTACATGTTTGTACAGGTTCTGACACTTAAGGACAAATTCTAGATACAAAAATGCAAAATAAATTAAATACAGTACAACACATGCCATCAACATTAATTAAATACTCATTACTGGTAGAATACTATGTAATTATTTGATATGCTGATGCAATCAACTACATGTGTGTTGTAATTCTATCAATATGTGAAAGACAATTTTATTTCAAACATTTTTTACACACAGGCGTATACAAATGCGGCCGTTGAAGATGATATACATGTACAAATGTATAAGAAAATTAGCAAGTCTGGTATATCCATAGCAACTAAATTACAGTATATATCATTAAGACAATCATACATTCAAATAGCAACTTTACTGACATTCAAACATGTTCATTTCAATAAATAGCAACAAGTAAAAATTTCAGGAGAACTTATAAATTGACATATTATTATGTTAATCAAGATGGTTATGTTAAACGTATTAATTGTATATTTAAATATATGCATAGTTTAGTACAGTAAAGTGTTACTGCATGTGTTATAACAGAACATAGTATGAGTGATAATATATCTAGGTTACAGAAAAAGTATTACATAACAATACATATGTTTATTCAATATGTAAATATAAATGTGCAAGCAACTGTGTAGAGCATGCAAGAAGATATTAAATAAATCTACGCAACATAACTAAATATAGGGTGTCTGATAAGTTGAGGTTATCTCAATCATCATGGTAATACTCTAATGCCATGTACTCGTATTGAGACGAACTGGTCAAATATACAACTAATCTGATTTCCATACTTATGTACATAATTTGTTAAAGTGCTTATTTTTTAATCAATTTTCAAAACATCAGATAATGCCCATTCTCACAGATCCTTTATCACATACAACAGCTAAATCTAATTTCACTGGCTATAAGCTAACGTTTACACAGTATATTTTCAAACTAAAAGTAAAGAAACAGAGAAGAACATGCTAGTAAGGACAGGGTATGTGATTATAGGTCTACATCTATTCTACAAGCATTCTACATACAGTCTAGAAGTGAAGTCACACAATGTGGAGAATAAAACAAGATCTTACTTGATGTGCATATATGGTATCATAGACTAATGTCCAGAGCAAACACCCCACATACAGGGGTATAACAGGCCATCCTAAGTTCCCCTTCACAGCACACCAGCCAAGCATCGCCCCATAGTTGAATGTTAACCCTAGAACCCGGAAAAACAGTTTTCATTGTTAGACAGCCAACACTACTTGATTTTAAAGCAATTCTGAATGAAGTCTTCACTTCACAGTTTGTTGACATACATGGAAACATGACAAAATGTGTTGTCCTAGCAACAACACTGGACACTGAAACAGAGCCAGACAATGTATGATAAATACAGCAACAGTACTGTTACATCAGGACACCATAGTGATGCTGACATAAATAAAAGGTTACCGTATGTACAGGTAATATTGTCTTCTGACATGACCATCAATTGCAAACTTCAACAAAAATACATGGTATGCAATTTGGGATTTAGCAATGACCCTGGACTGAGGTGTGCTGTGATCTATTGTGGTAAATTCTCTGAACTGTACATAACCTAGTGCTAGTAAACAAAACATGCAGAGATAAAAGTTTTACCCAAACTGTCTGCTTTGAACATTGTGATTATAACAACAAACACATTACTTGGTACAAACTGTAGACATGTGACTATGGTCAAACTTTGAAAGTCATACCGATATTGAACATTTCAAATAACTCATTTTCTGACCATATGAACACTTTTTATAAGAAAAATGATTTGTACAAACATTCGGCATCAGGTGTATACAAGACAGAACTGACTACAGTATAAACCCAGGAATCCAGCCCCTAGAAATCCAACCGTCTCACAATACCGGCCCCTATTTTCCCAACCAAACCTCACAAATCTAATACCCATCAATACCCGAAATCTGTCTGCACTTCTTAGTCCCAGGAAATCAAATGTTATAATATTAATTAACCCAGATACTCCAGTCATCCGTCTTATGTCAAAGGTGAGCTTGACGGATAACAAATGATTATCCTGCAAGCATAAAACAGATATCAATGAATCAATTGGTATTTGTGTAGTATAATGATCCCCATGAGATTATGCATGTGTGGAAAATTGAACTAAAATTTGAAATTCACTGTTATATTTATCACGAAAGAGTTCAAATTTTGAAGACAAAATACAACTACACATGTATATTCCTTGCAGACCTCATAAATCCGGCCATCCCAGAAATCCAGTAATCTTTTGTAGTCCACCCAACAACCTGATGTCCAGGTTTTGTGAAACAATAAGGATACCAAAAATATTTGTACACATCTGAAGTGGGGTCAATGATGTTCTAGTTACAAAACATAATGTGCCACACAGTTTGTATATCAAGTAATATGTATGTTTATAGAAGGGAATTAAGAACAGGAATGTACAATCACAATGAAATGGACAAATTAATAAATAGCTATTTCTAAAATAAGAGTTATTACAATACAACGGGAAACGATATGAGGAGATCACTGTGTATTACTGGTTCATGGTAATAACCTACAAAATCAGTGTACATTTGAACATTCAACAAGCAAGGAAGGTAAACAAGGACAGGCTGAAATAAGTGACGGATGCAAGGACATGCAATAAAAAGTCCCCTACTGGTGAAGGCCGACAAAAGACATGACCAGTGTGTTGTGGCTATTTCATGTCAGAGATTCCCAGTCCCATTCAGCAGTGAAAACAAGACAACACAAGGGCCAGCAATTTGATACTACATCTGTAGTCTTTTCTAAATAGATTATTCTCATCCTTCAATCAATACTTGTGTATAACTTTCCTGCCATCTTGAGTGATGTGGGGATGAGGAGTAGAAGTAGGGCTGGTAGGAGTCTACATCTTGCATGCAGCAAATCATTTGTAGTTGGTAAATTATGCCAAGTTATTTCAATCATAAACCATTTACTAAACATTATAGATAGAGAAAGAATTGTCAACACACAATCTCTTCAAATTGAGGAAGCTTTCCAAGACATGAAAGTGACATGTCTTCTAATATTAATTATTTGCATAGCATCCATGCATGAAAAAGTAATACACTGGTACAGAAAATCATCTAAAAGCATTGGTCAGTATCTATTGGTCAGCATCTCTAACCCAGATCATTGGGCCTGAGGTCTGAATTTAACACATCCAATTGTTATGTTGAACACTTGCCCAAAGATAAGCGAAAATCCATTCAAGCAAGTCAAAGTTATTGAAAGGACAAACATTGGACAGAGAGACAAAGTTAACAGAGCACAAGCTACAGTCCCCAGTTTTCCAACAGTATAGAAACCCAATACATATATTTGTTACATGCTGAAGTAAAGCATTTAAAAGCCCACTGTAAGTAAGCATCTAAGATGAATTTGGCAAATATATATCAATGAAACAATAAAGTTGAGAAAAAAATCAAAGTCTTTAAACACACCCTTCTTAAAAATCCATGCCTATTAATGATACGATCATAACAGCAAGTTGTATGTAGCCACATCTATATGAATGTCTTCTCAATAAGCACAGCAATCTAAGGTTTTACATTTTGGAGCAGCGATAGAACACTTCCTGTGTATTGTACATTGATGTAATATCTTGACACATATATGTACATGTATGTTTGTATGTTTTATAAGATGTTAAAATTTTGTTTTGCTTTGTAAAAATGTTCACATTGTTACACATGTTATGGGCCGGTGGCCTTTGGCAAAATGTAAATAAACTATATATATGACTAGATGACTTGTATTCGTACATGAGAAAGGTACGAAATCAGATTTGATACAAACAGACATGTCAAACCACTCAAAGAACATATAAATGCCAAAATCATGGATAAACTATGAAGCCTGATATACTATATTGTATCCATACACTACAACATCTACCTGATGGGAATACACAGTGTCGTAAAACATTGTATAAAGAATACAAGCTGTATATAGAGGGAGTACAGGCCACTCGAGAGACCCTCGAAGGGCAGACCATGCCAGTAACACACCCCAGTTCAGAGTTATTCCTACAAAATTATAAATATCTTGATGTATACAAAATTAATCTGTAGCAAAATAAAATGACATATATAGTTATCTCAATAACATTTCCAAAACAACAGAGTAAGCGCTACAGTATTGACTCTTAAGTTGTCTGTATTTCAGCTTCATTATGTTCTAAGAATGCTGAAATATGTAGATACATTTGTATATAATTCATGAGTATAAATGCCTTAAACCCATGTAAAAGATGCAACTTGTATCAACACATTCACTTACAGCTTGATACACAAGTGATACATAGTTAAAGTCAAACATCACTTTTTTATAAAGACGAATTTGAAAAGGTTGTCATCAGATCTTTCTTTTAGGAAAGCTGTGTACTTTAGTCATATTTAGTCAATATATATTACATAAATCATTATCAGAGTTTGAAAACTATCTAAAACAGATAATCCGCCCACGGTTCTCCCTATGATTTGAAAGCAGGAGTCCAAAACCATGCAATCCAAAGTTGCAGTCCTTCATTGCAATTTCACAGAAATGTTGCCAGAAGCAGGTGTCACAGGGAAGAAGTAGGTGTCCAAAAAGCATAATTAGGAATCTAGTGGTACCCTGATTCTGACTTACACAGAATTGAACATATTGCTGAGTCAGTATGTATGGCTTTACTATATGATCAATATTTATGAGCATGGTAACCAATAGTGACTATGAGATGCAGTCAGGTTAAACCATCCTCGGTACCCAGGCTGTTCATAACATGTATGATACCCTGGGCAAATTGGCTAGCAAAACTTTGTAATGCATGAATATTCATAAGCATTTCTCAACCAATGAAATTAACACTAACAAAAAGGAAGGAATCTCCTTTGTGAAGCGCTATTGATGTCCCGCCTAACACGATTTGAAAGCCGCTATCTCATTGGAAAGCTCAGAACCGCGAATTCATCCATAACTCCTCAGCAATTTCTGTCCGCATGAGGTGTGTGTCATGCAGCCAATCAAGCGGCTGGATTTCACCTCATTAATTATTCAAGAGTATGAGATTGTTACAGTCAGTTTGCCCACTGTATCATATATGTTATGAATAGCCTGGGTACTGAGGATGGGTTAAACTGTCTTCTTGCATTTGATGACTGGAGAAGAACGTTTTAATATTTAATGTAGACTGGCAACTGTAACATTTCTTTAATGATTACAATCAATAATATAATGTAAGCAAATTCCATATCCAAATCTTATATAATCTATGGAAATTTGGCAGACTTAACTATGTCTATAGTGCATTGTAAATCAATAAGCTCAACTATCAGTCAGATTGAAAACTTAAGCAGGTGTCACAATCCAACAAAATAATGTTGGAAAAATGTTACAACAAAATTTCAACACTTTATGGAATCACAAATGAAATCAACGTTATTGCAAAATTCAGTGAAACCTCTATTATAAGACCACCATTTGTTCTGGATGGTCTTACTGGTGAGGTGGTCTGATTCTAAAATTAACAAAAAATATCGAAGAACAATTCAAAAGTGGTCAATGAAAATACCTAGCATTGAGATGGTCTCAGTTTCAAGGTGGTCTTTATATGAGGTTTTACTAGAAATGGAACAACAAGATGTAAATCTTACCCAGAACAACTTGCGGCCAATATGTGTAACGTTTTGCCAGAGGGTAAGCTATTACTAACAACATAGAGGCAGCTCCGAGATATACACTACAAACAGATGATACAATATTAACTAAGTAGTTTCTACTGAATAATAAAATAAATTACATACACATAATACAAAGTATTCAAGTTGGAAATATACTACGTTCATACAACAAGCACAGAAATATGTCATACGTGGGGTTTAAAGCTGAAGGGTCTTCTAGGGTTTCCCTCCCAGTTTTCAAATGAGGGTCTCAGGACTCCCACATTTGCAAAATTGAAAGTTGGCTATGACATATTTCCATCAGCCATTGTGATCATGTTTTAGGAGACACTCACAAGGTGGAAGCAGCGAGACGATATTGGGTGAAAGTATCTACCACAAAGTCATTTAAACAACCAAAAGTGCTGATTTGCCAAAGTGGGCTGCTCGGACGCTGGCAGGACCAGCAGATTATCATAAAGGTCTTGCTGAAAATTGCGTCGGAGATGCAGAAAACATGTGTTCGGGAAATCCCTGGTCATCATCTACATGTATGTATACCAAAACAAAACATTTGTGGATAAATATGAGGATTCTTAATCCTGATTATCAGCTTATGAAAGGTTGACAGAGGTCTTACACTTGTGATTTTGAGCATAAAATGTGTATAGCTATTACTTGGTTGCATGAAATTATGCATTTAACTATAAATAAATGGGGAAAAGTTGCTACATTTATTCATCAATGTATGCATTCAAACAGAGACAATTTGGTAAACTGATACTATTTCAAGCTTACAAGTACATGTAGCAATAATCTTATGATATACACACCTAAACCAATTCAACTGTAACAAAATAGTTAAGGCAATGGAGAGATTTCCACCAAGAAATACAAGGGCTTGAAATGGGGTCAGCTCTCCACTAGCAAGGGGTCGAGTCTTTGTTCTTTCCACCTGATGAAATATTAAGAGATGTTAAACATTGATATTGTGCTAATTATGAATGTAGTAGCTTCTAAGAATACAACTGTATATATTGCATGAAGCAACACGTTAAGTAAATGCATATATACATTGTACAATAACAAATACCAGAATCTTCTTCATTTGAATCAATGTGACAAGTTCCATTTTTGTATGTACCTTAATATACAGCATACAATTTCCACAATGACATTGAAACATAGACTAAATAGGTCAGATTTTATTGTGAGGATGATTATACCATTGGAAAACAACCAATTAAAGGTTCATACAGCAGTAATTGGTATGTTAAAATATGTAATACAAGTTCTTTCCAAACATCAAGTACCATCGTATATTGTATCGTCATGTTTTATCTTTCAGAGAGCAGAAGTGATCAGTTTTGATATGCTTAAATAATCCAAACCATCATAATTGGTGAACGAGAAATAATGCACCTGATATCAGTTTCAAGCTGTTTATGCTGCATCTTATGTGATAAAAACCTTCATACCATTTTATCTATATCTTTATCCCACATATCATTGATGATACAGCCAGCACCTCGCATAACAAATGATCCCACACCAAACAATGCTAGGATATAAGGATCTGGAAAACAACCAGCTTGTGCAGCTAAACCAATACTCCATGTACATGGCCAAAACAACAGATATGTCCCTGCAAAACATAATCTATTAACATGGTTTCATATCATAGGTCAATATTATACATTTGTACAGCTGTGATGTACCTAATGTCAGTATTAGCCCAAGGAATGACTAGGGTTGGTAGGTATCCAATTAGCCATTGGCATTTCCATCTACAATTTGCCCAATTGGCCCCCAAAATAAACAAAATTAGACACACGTTCAACAATTATAAGTAGATACTACGTGAGCCAAAATTAATACTAAATGGACAGCACAATAATTACTTATCTGTTTGTATTGGGTTTTAAACTGTTTCTCAACAGTATTTCAGTTATATATGACAGTCAATTGACCTAACCAGTGCTCCTGTGTTACCTACAAGTACTATTCTGCTCCTCTGCAAGCAACTGACAACTTTTCATAAATCAGAGTTCAGAGGTGGAGGACAAATGATTAGATGCATTATTTCCAGGCAAATTTGTCAAGGAACACACCTCATCTGAATTTCGAACCTAGATTAGCAATGAAGCACCAACTGAGCTAACCGGTCCGGCTTAATTAGTACTCTATCAAAAGCTATGTTATTATGTGCATAGTTATATGGTTGTGAGTAGGTACCAACCTATTGGTCTGTCAACACGAAGTAGTCTCATGTACGGTTGTATTTTCGGAGGAGAAGCCTCTACTAGCTTTCTAGCACTGAAGTTGGCACATCTATAAGGAACTTTACTTAGTACAATTCCTGGATATTGCATGGGGCAATTGGACTGTCGATTATTTCTACTGCAGAAATAATTATACTGTCTTTGTTGTTCAAATTGAAGATTTCTACATGTAAGTGATGATGCATGTTGTGGACTGTTCCAATGACTTGTTACACATTGGTAATCCGACTTCAATATACTAGCCGGTGCAAGTCTGTGTAATAGCTTAGCACAAGTTAGACGAGACCAAACCATATCTTTTGTTAGACGTCGGAACACTTTCAGCTCTTCCCTCAACATCTTTGTCTGACAAGAAATTGACCACATGATGGATAACTACAAAAACTGAAAAATAAAGAGTTTGGTACAAATTAAAATGCATGCAAATACACTTCACAATTCTTACACACAGTCATACAATGTAATTTATACACTGAACTTTGGATCTTTTGTTTACATGAAGTAGAAGTTTCAGACTACATCACTGGGTACTTTGTGGACATATTTCTGGTTGGGAAATCTGGAGCAGTTCATCTTATTTATGTGTTTTGACATAGTGTGTTAGTGTTAATTTCGTGTAATTTTACCAACTTAAATGTCATCTTACTTCAGTTTAAACTGTTTCATTTTAAACACATTGATTGAGAAACAAGGTCTTACAACTTACATTATTACACAAATCACAATAACTTCATCCTGGGTTACAAACTAGTACTCAGGAATTGTAAAGTTCATGATAAAATCCTGCTCAATACACTGCTCAAACTCACCAATTCAGATCAGGAGACCTGTCAACCACTATACAAAGATATTTCTAGCCATCTGAGAAATGCAAATTTCTGCTTTCAAATTAACCCACCATACTTCCTCTAAAACTGAAAAAAATAGCCTCGGAAAAAACATTATAATTTACTATTTCATGGTTTTATTATTAAATGTAACCAATTAGACAATATACAAAACTGTCAAAAATATATATACAGATAATTACGTACCAGCCCTTTTTTTATGGCAAATTTAGGGCCGATATTGGTCCACTTTCCCCAAAGAAAAAGTATATTTCCCCCTACTTAGCAAGAAAATTCCCTTCAGTAAAATTATTTAAAATTTTAGCCTTATAAATACCCAAATTTGGTGATTCATGATGCAAATTTCCGCTATTCCCCAAAAACTAAAAAAATGGCTGTCAGAACATTTAAAATAGAAATGAGACAGTAAAATCATGAGCTTTTTGTTAACATTTAAAAATTTTTTTTATATATCTTTGAAAACAGTTACCATCTGAACTATTAATCTAGACCGAATGTCTGTTTTGTCGAGCCCAAAGCCGGTACGTTCTGTCTTCAAGTTACCATTTGAACTATTAATCTAGACCGAATGTCTGTTTTGTCCAGACCAAAGCCGGTCTGTTCCGTATTCAAGTTACCATCTGAACTATTAATCTAGACCGAATGTCTGTTTTGTCCAGACCAAAGCCGGTACGTTCTATCTTCAAGTTACCATCTGAACTATTAATCTAGACCGAATGTCTGTTTTGTCGAGCCCAAAGCCGGTCCGTTCTGTCTTCAAGTTACCATTTGAACTATTAATCTAGACCGAATGTCTGTTTTGTCCAGACCAAAGCCGGTACGTTCTATCTTCAAGTTACCATCTGAACTATTAATCTACACCGAATGTCTGTTTTGTCCAGACCAAAGCCGGTCTGTTCCGTATTCAATTTTAGTATTAAAGCAATAAAGGTCCGTTTTGTCTAGGGTCTGTTCTCTTAATAATAATAATTCTCCACATAATTGATTAATACATCGTTACAACTGTGGTACAGACTACAGAGTAATTAAAATCGAATCATACTATACTTGTTCTAAAACACTACAAACGTTACGCATATATTCAAGTCTGTACCAGACAACGGTGCGAATAGACCAGACACGAAACGGTAACGAGACGAATCTGACCTAAAAAAGGTCAAGGCCAAATATTCATGGCCATTGAATTTGACTCCGTTTCTATGAGACAAGTGATTATTTGCAAGCCCATGCTTTCTGCTTCTGCTTCTTTACGGTGTAGGGCCTTTTACAGCGTTGTGACACCGGGGGGAGTGCGCAAGTGTAATTAATAAGTACACCTAGGGAGGGCGGATTTGAAACCCTCGACTGTCTTAGCGCCAACCACTAAATTATCTAGATGATTCCAATCTATAGTGGTGTTTACAAAGAATGAGTTTTTATACTGCTCTGTTTTAGCGTGTATTACTGAAAGTCCACGGTTATTGTTCACAGTGTATTTATCTACGATGTTCGTAGTGTTAAAGTTAGAGTTTGTACTTGATTTTATATGTCGTTTGCTTCGTACCGGTTTGACAAATTTGTCATGAGGTATAGCTGGTACCAACCCCTCGACCACTTTATATAGGAAGATGAGACGGATAGTTCTACGGCGATCTTGTAGAGTTGGCAGATCAAGGTCATGTAACATTCTTGTCATGCATCCTTCACTTTTGGTTTTATAATCATTGGTGATGAAGCGTGCTGCTTGACGTTGCACTCTTTCAAGTTTGGTAGTGTCTTTTTGCAGATAGGGGTCCCATATTATGGCTCCATATTCCATTAATGATCTAACCAGAGATATATACGCCGTTTTCCTGCAGTCTATGGCACAATTTCTGAGATTTCTACGTAGAACTGCCATGGTAGAGTTGGCCTTCTTGGCTACCTTATTAATGTGGGTTGACCAAGTTAAGTCTTGACTGAGAGTAAGTCCCAGGTATGGATTATCAGGGACCTGTTTTAGGATTTCACCACACAGTGTATAGAAGTGTGAAGATTTATTATTAACGCTTAGAATATAGCACTTTTTGGCATTAAAACGCATGCCCCATTTGTCTGCCCATTTTTCAAGTTCTAGTAGATCGTTTTGTAATATTTGGTGGTCTTCTTGCGAGCGGATGCTTCTGTACAACAGACAGTCGTCCGCGAATAGTCTGACCTGGGATTTTACAGAACGAGGAAGATCGTTGATATGACAAAGGAATAATAGGGGGCCCATGACTGTACCCTGTGGTACACCTGAGTCGACTGTGGTTTTCTTGGAGTTTTCACCATCGATGACTACCTGCATGTGTCTAGTAGTTAGGAAATTTCTTATCCATGTGTGTGTAGATCCTACTATTCCATAGCTTTTTAGTTTATGAAGTAATTCTTCGTGTGGTACGGTGTCGAAAGCTTTTGAGAAGTCTAGTATCATTACATCAGTTTGGTATCCTGCATCATGGTTCTGCAGTAGGTCTTCCATGGTTACGAGGAGTTGTGTTTCACATGAGTATCCAGATCGAAAGCCGTGGTTAAGATTTGTCAATATGTTATTTCTCTCTAGATGATTTAATAGGTGTTTACACACAATATGTTCCAACAACTTACATGTTACGGATGTCAGAGACACAGGACGGTAGTTTTCAGCAAGGTGAACATCACCTTTCTTGTATACTGGTGATATATTAGCGTTTACCCAGTCGTCTGGCAGGTCTCCAGAATTTACAGAATTTTGGAAGATCGTCGTGATGGCAGGAGCCAATTGTTTGGCACAATTTTTGAGAATAGCATTAGATATATTGTCCGGTCCCACAGCTTTAGAGATCTTAATTTTTGACAGTAGTTTTTCTACACCTTGTGTAGTGATGGTGAGGTCAGGTAGTGGCCTTTTATATTCCTTAGGTAGATTAGGTAGGGTGTTGGTCATTCGCTTAGTAAACACTGAGCTGAATTGGTCTATTAGGATCTCGGCCTTGTCCTTACTATCACTGAGGAGGTTCCCGTTACGTTTAAGCGGTGCAGTACCAACAAAGTCTTTGAGTTTAGATTTGACATATCGCCAGAATGGTTTACAGTTGTTCTCGTCGAAGCCTTTTTGGATCGTTTCATTGATGTAGTTCACCTCAGCTTTTTTGAATTCCCGTTTACACAATTTTTGGTATTGCTTAAATTCGGTCCATTGTTTGGATTTCTTAGCGTGTGAGTATAGGCGTGCCTTCCTTCTTGTCATACGTTTAAGGTTCCTGTTAAACCATGGGACTGTGTTTCTCTTTTTGAAGATTTTGGATGGGATGTGTTTGTCCATTATGGATTGTATGTTAGTTTTCAGAAGGTCCCAGGTTTCTTGGATATGGTTTCCTTCCATGTTGACAATCTTATCGGAGAGTTCTTCACATTCCTTGTATATATCAGTCCAATTGGCCTTGGAGAATAGGTATATTTTCCTTGGTTTTTGTACATTGTAGATCGGTTTAATATCAGAGTCGGTTACCACCATGGCGTGATCGCTTATACCCGGTATACTAGTCGAGGTCTTCACAAGCGAAGGGTTATTTGTGAATACCAGGTCAAGGATATTGTCTTGGCGGGTAGGTTGGTCATGTACCTGGGTGAATCCATGTTTGATTGAGATATCAATGAGTGCTTGTTGCACAGCTCTATCCGGTGCATTATTCATGACCCGGAGGTTAGTCCAATCTATGTCGGGGCAGTTGAAATCGCCACCAATAAGAATATGTTTGTTTTTGCCTGTAGTAGACAGTTTATCAAGTGAGGCGTCTAGTTGAGTTAGGTCGTTCATATTTCTATGTGGCATGTAAAACGACGATATGTATAAGTCTTTATTACCTTTTATTTTTACCTTTGTCCATTCAATTTCACAGTTTGTAACTAGATGCACTTGTTCGTCTGATATCAGCTCCTTTTTAACACCGATGAATACCCCCCCTCCTCTAGATATACGATCGTTTCTGTAGAATGTATAGTTGTCCGGAAGAACTTCACATGATTTGATGGCATTATTAGCTGGGCCCTTCCCTGGTGTGACACCTTTTAACCACGACTCTGTGCCGCAAATTAAATCTGGTTTTGTGTAATCTACGCAGGCAGTAAATTCCTGTTTGTTTTCACGGATACTACAACAGTTTACTGTTAATAATCTTAGATTTGTTTTCTTCGGCAAAGAAGTAAAGTCGCTAGTACTAGGTCTAGATGATCCAATAGATGAACGGATGGATCTAGTGTGCGATGATGTAAGCCGCGATGTACGTTGCGGTCCGGCCTTAGGGCTACTATAGTGTAGCGGACTAAATGGTTCGGTTGACAATATCGAGTCAATAGTGTTCTCGTTCTCTGATAATGGTGTGAAGACATTGGATGTTCTCAATTCATAACTGTTAAAAGTAAAGCTATCAATGTTTATACTATTACAAATACAGCAGTGCCAAACAACTGACGAGTGCCCTAAATGTTCATATTCCTTAGTATCAACATCTTCACATGACTTGTGGTTCCAAACACCACATTCGTCACAACACATACCTCTCTGGGTCCAGTCAACTGGAAGATCACAGTGGCCACATGGAAATATCGATGCATTCCCCGGTCCAGGGTTCAATTGTACATCACCACATAGTAATATTGCGAGTATAAATAGGTGTTTACTATTAATATTGTTGGTAGAAAAGTTCAGTAGTGTATGTCTATGGAGTTTGGCTTTCCGGTCTGCCGATATATCGACGAAGTTGATTTTATTATATTTCATGTTAGTGAAAAAGGCAAGTCCAAGCCTTTGAGTTTCAATAGTATTTGGGTTATTTACGTTGATGATAAATCCAAATAGTGTCAGTAGAGACAGGAGCATACAATGTCCCGACGACAAACTTCTGGAGGCAGCCATCTTGGATTTGGAGACGCCTCGTGGTCGAGGGAGAAGGAAACCAGCTATTTGGCTTTAAAGAAGCATAATTGACATTTTATACAGAGCAGTATTGGAATAGGGGTGGATACAAACCACTATACACACATAAAATTATCTAAAAACGATTTTAACACTTGTAAAATTAATATTAAATGGAGATTTTTCTCCGAGCCTAAAAAACACGACTGTCCGCTTCGCGCATGCGCACTCCACTTTTGATCAGTCATATTGTTTATATTTTATACAAACACGGTAAATGTCACCGAACACAATCAAATAGTTTACTCACCTAAAATCGGAAAGAGGAGAGACCCGACACCGGTAAGGCTCCACATAAAACCCGTTGCATCACGTTGTCCGTACTGGCCCGTGGACGAAGCAGTGGTGGAGAGGAAAATCCGGGATCGCCGATTTGCAGATGAGTAAGGCTACTGATTTTATACACTGTCGAAAGAAGCGCGAAATCACGACCGGGATCTGAGACCAATACATACATATATATGTTGTTCCATGCCGGGATTCACTAAAGATTTTATGACAATATTTGCGTTCGAACTTATCCTAGGGCTTATCTCCCCTAGCGGTATATAATCTCTATTCCCTGTTCTTTGTAGTTGGAGACCACCGCGTTGTGATTTGTATTGCAAGTTATGTAAGAGAAAAACAACCCCAATATAGTGTGTAGATAGTATTTAATGAATCTGGGTGATGTGTGTATTTTCTGTAAATTGTACACGTGTAGGCCTAATTAAAAGTTTGACTTGTGGCAACTGACAAATATTTAACACAAAGGATTTTAATCGCATTAAATTGAACTTAAATGTCACATGTTTAAAACAAACTAATGATCAAATTGTCTATTTAATTTTATTCGTTATACTTCCCTAACAACTTCTAAAGAAAAAACGACAGTGTGCACGCAGATCTACAGCCATTCATTACGAACAAACACATACGCATTTTAAGTTTCTATAAGTCAATAATTTTAACGGCCATCCACAGGCATAAATTCCCACAACAGATTGTCGTTTAGTATAAAGAGATGATATGTTTTTCGCAAATTTAATCATCACGAATTTTACCAAAATCATGTTCTAGCAACCAGCCCGTTTCGTCATTCGATAGAGAGATTAAGTTGTTACAGGGAACGCCGCATACACAAGACAATGTCTCTCCACACAGACCCCCAGGAAAACAACAGTCCACAAAACATGAGGCACTAAGGAGGTGCAAAGGTCAACACACGTGAGAACAAGGGTGCAAGGAATAATTTAAGATACTCCATGGAACACGATCTGTTAGTTCCAGAGCAAAAGTTATTGCCTAAAAAATCCTAAAAGACAATCTCAGTCATCTGTTATATCCTACCATATCAAGTATGGTTTACAGATAGCTTCATTTAGTCTTACAACATTAGTGTCCGGCGTGCAGTTAAAAAGGTGCGAAAATCTATAACCATACGTTCAGACTAATCACATTATCCTAAGACTATAGAGAATAATTCATCATTTGATGCTCTCGCTGCTTGGTAACAAATCCGTCGATCACATCTGGACGATGGAGCGTGTATTCAGTGATGAACGTTTTCTGAACTGGCTTCCTTGACTTTAATCTGGCCTTGAGGAGAAGCCTCCGATGAAATAACATTGTCTTCTGTCTCAGGTAATACGTTAGGCGGATGTCTCTTAAATCTTTCGTTGACCACATTGTCCGCAATTTCATTTTCCCCACTCCTGAATATGCAAACATATAAAAATATTTAGTATTTCTTTAAGATTGGCGATTCACAATGAAATACCAAGGTAGTCTTCCGTGGTCGAGTAGTTATTGTAGCTGACTTCAAATCACTTGCCACTCACCATTGGGATATGGAATTAATATTAAGTGAGGAAACACTTCAACTGATTTACGGAAGGTCGATGGTTACCCAAGTGTACGCCCGGGCTCTTCCTCTACCCAAATAGCTGGAGTGGTCACTTATAACCCTGACTCTTTACGCGACTGAAACTCTCACAAAAATCAAAACCCCGAACCTATTATGCCATTGTTATGATGATATTCGTACAGACAAGGAAACGTGTCAGCAGAATTTGTAAATGAATGTTATATTTATGGCTCTTCAAAGTTGAAATTTTGTGACACGTACCAATGTTAGGGAGGCAGAGTGGTCGAGGGTTATATATATAGGTCGCATGACTCCTGATCCGGGGGTCATGAGTTCAAGCCCCGCTGTGACCGGGGTTTTATCACGAACTTTACAATCACTGAATTTGCATGAGCACTGGATATAATAACCAAGAAAGAAAGAAGTCATAGAGAGTGATTAGTATAAAATTGTAAGAACTCGTATCACAATCAATGTAAAACTGATAAGTTCAAATATGACAAAAAATAATTGGGTAGAGAAAAAGTGATGGCCACTAAAGTTTGGAAGTATATTATATATATTTGTATATTTTGGCCAGGGATATGATGTGAGTCAGATGTATGTATGCATACTAAAACCATTCAAACAAAACATCAGTGACTACATAACATTCATTTCTAAAAGTGATAAAATGTTTCAAGTGTGTATTGGACTTTGGTCCAAACAGGCATTTCATATTCAGTTTATCAACAATAAAATACATTTTAAACGAATTTCTAATGTACTATATTTAAACGAGTCCACATAATTTAGAAATTAAAACTGATTTCGTCTAGATTCGAAGTGTAACTTTATCTTCAAGATACCTAATGGATAAGGGTCTGTTTTAGTTCACAATGTCACCATTCCGGTTTCATAAAACCATAAGACACACAATTAGCCGGTGACATGTAACATTTACCTTTTATTCATGTAGATTACTGCACTAATCAATAAGATGATTAGCAGAAAGCCTATAACACATCCAATTATAATCGGCGTTATGTCCATCTGACCATCACAGTCTATGCATTGACTGTCACGCGTTCCGTTATATGTGCAATTGTGTCCAGTCCATGGCGGGGTACAGCTACAACTGTAGGAACCATTCGTGTTTGTACAAGTTCCGTTATATGTGCAATTGTGTCCAGTCCATGGCGGGGTACAGCTACAACTGTAGGAACCATTCGTGTTTTTACAAGTTCCGTTATTTTTACATATACCAGCAATCCCTTTACATTCGTCGAAATCATGAACACAAGAACCGTATTTTGAATGGCGCGTCCATCCATGGTTGCATCCACACCTAGACGTATATATACGTAACGTATTTACATAGACACAATGATTATATTTCGAGCATCCATCAATGGTCACATACTACAATTTTTAAACTGAATTGTATCACCATGAAAAAATACAATTTGTATCGTTTTTACGAAATAACGAGGTAAATGTGTATTTAATTGATTATAATGTGTAATATAGTTGATTATTCGCGTATAAATGTCCTGACTACACCAAAGTCGTGTCCGAGGTGTCTATGATTATCTTCTTATGACCACAAATATGTTTTTACTAAGACGAGAAATACAAAAATGTTATGACTACAGTATGACACTTAAAATCCAAAGGCATTTGTGTATTTTATAAAATATCAGTATGATACTATAACAGCAATAAAGAAGTTTTAAAATGTCTGAATTGCACACAGTACTAAATTTACAACAAAAAATCCAAAAGAAGTGATTTATGAAAAAGAAATATCAAGATGAAACAAATAATGAAAATCTATCATCTCTTAGTTTATTTCAATAACGCCCGGTAAAGTAATTTAGCAAAATTTACTGTAAATAAGATATTTTATTTGTCATGATATATATTATAAAAAAATTAACTAAAGGTTGGGATTCAGTGGTGTTCAAGGCATTTTGATAGGAGTTCATGAAATGCTATTCAATAAATGCTTTACAGCTCATGAAAAAAAGATAATCAGATTATGGAACTTTTATTAGGTTTTTGTACTATATCGGGACCCAAGAAACGCAATTTATAAGTTCAACACACATTCTGTAATTGTTTCTGTGCGCGAAACTGTACGCACTATTTTACAACATTTTTCTACAACAATGCAGTCTTAGTAAACAAAATATATATATTCAAGGGGAGATAGAAAATATCAAGAATTTAAACTTAGAATTTTTGTTGATTAATTTTACAGTATTCATCAAATTGCCTTACTCATAATATGTTTCGTTATTTATAACATATCCGTGTCCACACTTGGCAGATTTACACAATGCACCGTTATATCCCGGCATGCATTGTGGGGTTGACGTGATGTTAGTTTCACAATGGGTTCCAGTCCAACCAGACAGACAACGGCAACTGGAATATACAATACATTGCAGCCCTAGACTCTAGAGTACATGTTAACAGTTTATTTACAATTTTATAAGCATTTGATCCATCACTCACATGTATATTCTACATAGAATACAATGTGAAGTATCTTAGTCTTCGACTGTCAAATAACTACAGCAACACGAAGCTGGTCCTGCTAATCACTTGCTAATGTGACAACACAAATCGTATCTAGTTTATTTTTTATAAGCAGTCAATTTATTTAGCGAAGAACACTATTTTCTGGTGGCAGTTCGGGACACAATTGGGGCTGTTATTTGAGTAAAGATACTTATTGTACGGTAACATAATTCGCGAACACTAGATAACCAGATCATTATCTAGATGTTTATCTAGCTAACGTGAATCTGTTAGCGAACCACAACAGGTTATCTTACGGTAGAAATATGCTACCATAACCTTGATTCGCGGCAAACTGCCACTATACTCAATGTACCATCGAGCCGACCCCGAAGCAGTTGTTCAAATGATGCAATATTGTAGTCGTCACGTCAGTAAACGTTACATAGAGAGTGTGTCTGTAACGCAGAGGCGACGTTGCGTGTCTGATTGTGAGACATATGAGCAGTTAGAAATGACAAAAGGCATTTGTTGAATGTGTTCAATGTTGATTATTAGTATACCTGTAGAGTCCTGATTTGTACTGACACACTCCTCTGCTATTACATGCTGGATCTTTTTCTGTCTTACAGTTTCTGAGGCCTGTGGAACTTAGTGGATACAAAATCTGAAAGTATTTAAGAATGATGTCACTCACTGTATCAACTATCTGGAAGTGCTATAAAAGTCTCAACATCTGTATCTACTTTCAAGATGTGTTTTGCCACTGTCCGTTCCTAGGATGTACTCATATCTTCAGTCATCTTTTATGTTTGTCCTGTATCCCTTTTGCTGTTGTAATTGTTTACATGTATGTATATTTTTCATATCAGGTACGTTCTGCTCAATTCATTTTTGTACAAATAAATTATAAATGGTATAGACTATTCACTTTGGAATAGTAAATATTTCTTCATGTATCTCTCTACCTTTGTTATGATTTTAATGCGTTTTATGTTCTTTATTGTCTGAACTATATGAATATTTATGGTTGTACAAAGATAAGACTTTAATAAATAAATATATAATGGACTCAACTGGGCTTATCAAATTAAATCAATTTCAGATAATCTAGGAATGTCAGATACATGTATATGGCGAAACCAAGAAAATCAATATTAAAAATTACCTTCTGATAGCATAAAACAAAGAATTCTGGACCAATATCAACAAACATGGTCTTCAAATATAAATAATTCCCAAAGGTTAATAACATATAGTAGATTCAAATTCTCATTTTCCCTTGAACCATATCTTGATCATATAACTATCGATAAAAAATTCAAAATAACTTTTTATTAAATTGTCCTTACACACGCATGCGAAACAAGTTCATATAATCTAGATGTTACACTTTGTCAACATTGAATAAATTTGATGATTTAACGATGTCTAAAAACCAAAAAGTAATAACAAATCTTACGAAACTATATATACCACTCAATTAAACTTAGAAATGAATTAGATTAAAATCATCTTCTCAAATTTATAATGATACACATGTCAATACATAGTATAATTTTTTTTCTTAAGCTTCTAATTAAAATGATACGTTGTCTCAATTAATTAACATGTCTTATTCACTACATCTGTTTACCTGTATATTATTTTGTATTTATGTAGACTAAAAGCATGTTGTATTGCTTAATGCTGAATAAACGTTGTTGTTGTTGTTATTAAGCAACCGATCCCATAAACACTTTCAGTGCTTTGATTTGTTCATACAAATACAAATAGGTTAATGTATACATACAAATACAAACAAGTTACATGTATACATACAAATACAAATAAGTCACATGTATACATACACATACAAACATTTTATATGTACTCCTACAAATACGTTACATGTACATGTTCAAATAGGTTTAAGTTCAAATACAAACAAGTAACATGATTACGTTCAAATACAAACAAATTACATATATATTTGCAAATACATGTACAAACAAAATATCGTGCAAAAATCAACTCATTCATTTATGTTTGAGGGTTTAATTGTCGTAATCTACCTTTCGCGACAAAGCAACATTAGAACTGTCGACTTAACAGAGACGCGACAAGATGAATTTCAACCTTCACATTTCAACTTCACATTTCAACTTTTCGTGGTGTAAATATCCAGCAAAAAGTTAAATAGTCGAAGATTTTGACTCGAGTAAGCTTGTCGACAAATAGAATAATCGGATACTTACGGTTAGAATGAGGAATATTTTGTATCCAAAAATGTGATAAAACTTGCTAGGAAGAATAAACATTTTGTTTCCTTTTCAGAACTTTAAGTTAGATTCATGTGTAGCAAATACTGGCCAATACATAGTAAATAAATTCAATTTAAGCGTACAGAAAGTTTGATAAGGACATGCCAATAACACATATCTCTGAAATGAGTAAGAGCAACAAATACATCGAAAAGGTTTTTATGAAAAGTATCGTGCTTATCTGTATTTGAAGAGCGGGGATTTTAGGTGCTCCCATGTTTTACCAGGAAGTACTTTAGATAAGTCATAGTAAGTACGCATATGTCTACTTATATAGATTAGGAGAGGCACACTGTATATACCACTCCTTGTAAAAATAGGAATTGCAGACTTTGACATCGCCTCGTTGATAAATTGACTATTTAATCGCTTAATTCGAGACGTGTTTGCAACTTTTTTTATCATACAAGTACATTAACCTGTATTACATAATATGTTTTAAAGAGTAAGTAATTGTGCATACTTTATCATTTAGGAAACATTTTAGAACATTAAGTGGTATATGCATGTTTGTACTATATTAAAGCGTGTAGATCTATCAACATTGGACGACTGCATATTACCAATAGTGAGGCGAAGTACTTGAAGTACTTGAAGTGTTTTCGAAGATCACTGGTAAAATGTCCCACATTACTTTTTAAACTTATTAATTAATTTTACATCGATTTCGAAGCAAGCTCTTACTGTATATACTTATCACTCTCGATGAACGCGTCTGGTCACTGAACACTCGCGCAATTCTAATGGACTGTGAAGTTGGTGATCAAGTTACGCCTAAAGTCATACGTCGTGTCTTTTAATCATAAAAAGATGCATAGCTGTTAATGTTGTAATTGCCTTGAGTAAGACACAATACAGTACATTGTTGTACGATTATCACGTCTTCTACATCCCTTATGTAGTATATTTATGTAAGACAATGAGTCGAATGCTTTTACACCTGACCTGTTTGCGGGGTTTTCATCACACTTCTAAGCATGGATAATTTGTCTCGTCACCCAGTCCTATTGAATGCAAGACGGACACGAATTGGTGTTGTTCTCTTTGGAAATGCTTCAATATGCGCGCATGTAAAAACCTTGTCGATTGGCTCCAACATCAGAAGACGAAAACAAAACGTATTAATTTTAGATGTTTCATATGGTGGCATATTACTGCCACCAGTTAGCATGATAGCGTTCGCGAATTGCTTCGTGATAACCACATAATTATTGTAATAATTATCTAGCTATCTAGTTAATATTCGTGATACAAGAAAGTTTTCCTCCATACAGTTTTCTAAAACCATCAAGAAAGGGACGTTTTGCTTCCCGAACCAGAATTAAAAATCTAAATATAGTAACCCATTTCCTGATCGGGAAGCAGTAAAGGGGAATCCCCTGATTTCCTTAATAGAACGTTTCTCCCACTGTTCCAGGGATCAGGCTATTTATTGCACAATTACTGTATTGAATTCTTAGCACTAGAGAAGGTTAAATCAAACGTTTGTGCATATCAATCAGACGTTCTAGCTGGAGAAAAAACACTGTTTGGGAATGTTAGTTGAATTAACGACCGAAACCCGGACGGACTACGCACGCGACTGGAGTCAATATCATTAAAAGCCATGCTACTGAACAATTGGATGTTATACGTGTATACATACTAAGTGGGTTATGTTTCTTTATACTGCCAAGTGTCATAAATTTCTTTTGAATCAACAATTCACAAGCAAATTTGTAATAAGTAAACACAGTTTACATTTATTTCTTTTATTTTTATAATTGCAAAGATTAGTATAACTGGCTGGCACTACTCTTGCATGTCTCTGACAAACTATTTTAATTGATCCACGAATATGAGAAGAATCCATTTGCTAACCAGAACTGGCACTGTGCTGGGTGGTAGCTTCGGGACACTGTGGTTGTTACATCAAGCTCAGCTGTAACTTCCGGGTATGTAGTCCATGTCGGGCTGTCTGGACGTCCTGTTAGTACAAATGACATTACTTCACGCTGCATGTTATTTTCCCACGCTATATCTTGCTCATCGACACCCTCGTGATACACAGTGTGCATAGTTTTGTAAAATCCAAACACATCTATGCCATGGAAGGCGTACCTCACTGCCAACGGAGATCCAAACGGATATGCCAATTTTGTAGATGAATAATACGTAGCCACGTAACGATAGACAGGAGATTTAAAGGACCCAGCCAATATTATGGATAGGTAATCATTACCACAATTCGTACGCATATCAGAAACCATACTTGTAAGCTGGAACTCTGGTGTTGATACATTTATTGGATAAAGACGCAAAGCTAATTGTGATACCACGTCTCCATAGGGACTTAGTATTTCATTGACCAGATTTGTGTAATTGCCGACGTCAGTGTTCCACGACCAGGTTGTGACCTCTGGGGGACTTGGACTCATGTCAGTTTCTTGCGCTGTAGTACCTGCAAAACATTCATACATATGACGCCTCGATCTCGAAGATATGCAGAAATGCATGTACCCAGGCTTAATATGGTTTCATATGCTACCAGCTTAACGGTGTATAAAATAAGATACTTGCGTATTGACTAGTACTTTTCAAACATATAGCACTTTACGAGTGTATGTTGAATGTATCGGTATCATTGATTCATATCATATTTACAAATTCAAACCAATTTAATGGAGGTATAAGCTACTTCAGTTTTAAGTTCCCCAGCGTATGATTTGTTGGAAATATACTAGAAGTATATTGAAGGTTAAGTATTGTTGTGCAACATAGAAAATTGCCGAGATGTTACGATTGCTGGTTACTTCAGATTCAAAATATATTTCGGTAGATCACCGAAATTAAGTGGATTTAGATAAGGTAAAGTACCCCTTATCGAAAGGTTAACCAATCCGCGCCAAGGTTGCAAACATTGTTCGGTTGTAGAGAAGTTGGTTTAGCGGTTATCGTTAGATTTGATTGGTTTACACAACACTGTTAGCAAATAGCAAAGTCATGTTAATACGGCTGCGCCGAAAAAACGCTAGTCTGTTATTCAAGATAAGGACAAATCAACAACATGTTCACGAATGTTTCTTTCATGTACTATGTTTAATTATATGATTGTTCTAATATTTTAGTCAAATAGAGTATCCTTTCTGTAAATGCGTTGTAAATGTGTCTTGTGTTTTCTATAAATATTGATAACGATAATCAAGTTATAAATTACCGATCATCACTGGAACATCGTTACCACGTCCATGTATCCATGCATGGAATGGGGATTCCAGCAGGACATATCCTGTAACATGGAAACAAAAACATAAGATGGGAATTATCGTTCTTATGATAAGTACTGGGCTACTAAAGGTACGTTGTATGATAAGCTGAAATAAAAGAAGATAATTAATTTTGAACAAAAGAGAGAGAATAAGTTGCTACAGGGTTAACGCCACATACAAAAGACAGTGCCTCCCCACACAGACCTACGGGAAAACAACAACTCATAAAACATTAGGCACTTGAGGAGGCTAAAGGGTATGAAGTCGCGAACAGACCAATTTTACCACAACATTTATATTAAATGCACACTAGCCTTTCAAACAATTCCTAACAGGTTCAGATTGAGAGTATTTAACATCTGGTGCCTTAAGTTGAAAACAGAACTGTGTAATTTAACAGACAATATGAGTTTTTTTTATTCAGGTTTTTATCATATCAACGACTGATGCGACAGATGTGAGATTCAGATTTCTTGTTCCTAAATAATTTACAATATTTACGCTTTTATAGAAGTAACTATTTGCTAATGAAATATAAAACGAAATAGTTTGAAAGTTCATTTTGATTTACACAGGGTGAATCTGAAATTTCTAACATCACGTGAATCCATGTAGCATGACTAATAATCATAAAACTGGTGTAAATAACAGCTCTTACTTTCACTGCTTAAAATACGTTTATCAAGACAGAATCTATCGATACAATCCGATAAACTACAGTAAAATCGTTTTACATATACCGCATGTTGTTATTCATGCAAATGTTCCAGCCCGCCGTACAACAACAAATCGAGTGTGGAAGTGAAATTAACAAATAAATGATACGCATTCCGATTGTTGTTGTTTATTCAAATGTGCCTGTCGTTACAAAATAAAAAAATCGGTGTAATTATGCATAATGTGTTGTATATGTAAACGTGTTTTGAATTTAGTATTAAGTCATTACTAACCCTAACCCATGTCGTATGTTTCGTCAACGTAAAATGGTCACAGACACAGCGTCTTAGTATAAAATAAATTGCTTATATATGATGTTACATTTGAAACCGAGTTATAAACTGACAGAACTATATGTTTAATGAAATAAAGTCTGTTTTATTTAATATGGTCAATATGCAATTGCAGACCGACAGTAAAACCCAGCATTGGCCACGCACAGACAACGCACACAACGGAACCAATATGGTACACGTACACAGTGACGTACGAATTCATGCGATCACTCGGCCAAAGAAGACAACGTAAGAATGCAAAGAGAGAACGAATGACCCCAGAGGAATACTCGTATGAAAGTATCTGATCATATGGCTTTTTCTTCGCACTTCCTATGGGTCACAAGTCTCTGACCGAGGTTTTGAATTGCAAGTACAATGTATAAACGCGATCCGTCACTGATGAACTTAGTTTGCAATGTGGTATAATTATACATGTAATAGCTTTCAAACATTATTAGCAACGTCCGCATTATTTTAGTCAACTATACATCCATGTAATTGAGTACATTGAATTTGGGGTTTTACTTACTGGAACCCACACGTTCAAACGATTAGCAGGAGAATCGATAAACTGCTGACATCCTTACTTTTTACGCAAAACACAGCAGTCAGCAAATATCAAGTTTGAAATATGCCGAAAACTATGAACATCAATTTTATCAAACCCCATTACCGAAAGCATACGTAAATACCGACATGAAGGTTTTTGTATTGTGTTCATGTGGTGTATGAGTAAAATACTGTCGTATGCAGCCTTCGGTAATAAGTGGGTGTTGTTACGAAGTATGGGAACAATTGTCTATTTGATTAAATGAATACCTGTCGAAATTGCACATTGAGAAATTAAATTGAAGGAGAGCATGAAGGATATCATGAAAGGCCATTCTTAATTTTGCCGAATTTGTCTATCGTTATAGTAAATTCGATAACATTGCAAATGTAAACTATACCATTTGTCCAACACGAATATGTGATAACAAGTACGGAATATTTATGTATGTATACATTTTTGTTCATAGCTGAAAGTCGTAAAATGTTTCTTGAGTAAAATTATTCAAAGCAAAATTATACTTTTAATGGTCATCGCGGCATCTGGTACATGTAAAAGTAGGAAATACGTTACAATTAACACTTTCTTACCGTCTATTATAGGTAAAGCACCATCAAATCTACCTTTCTGTGGTAAACTAAGTTGCTCATCCATTCCCCAATATGGAAACTCATACCAGGGGACACTTTGCGTAACATCATTTGCCGATAATTGATACAGACATTTAACGTCAGAACACCCTGTATTATTCACGAATACTAAGTTGTCCTCAAATGCCTGTGTAGCAGTTTTGTTCATGATTGGTGAAGCACTCAACATCCAGGCCTTTGAGAAGAGACCCTTGCATAAGGGTGAAGCAAGTAACGCAAATATGGATGTGCCACCAGAACTCTGTCCAAACACGGTTACCTGAATTACAAAGGTTAACATAAAGCTGCCAGGGTATTTAAGGTAAAAGTTTCGATACTTTTCAAATAATTTATGACATTATGACGGTAAGCAAATAACACACGTATTTTAGAAATTAACCATTTGACGGTATTAAGATTTCAACAGTTCAGTTCAAAATTATTATAAACAAATTATCATAACATGTGTACTTTTCTGGAACAAGTAATATTACATATTTGTACAATATTGTATCTAGAGATTTTGAAATATTTAAAAACATTGCTTGAACCTTTTTGGGATCCCCGCCAAAATGGTTGATATTCTCTTGAACCCACTGCAAGCCTGCAATCTGATCCATAAACCCATAGTTCCCAGATGTGTTAGTCGGAGAGCCATTCTTTAACCATTCCAAAGCCATAAATCCAAACGCCTGAAGTCTATAGTTGATGCTCACAAATACCACATTCAGAGACTTAGCCAATTCCGGTGATGGTGCATAACCCAGATCATTCATATTTCCATTCCCATATGTTAGGTATCCGCCATGAATCCAAAACATCACCGAAAGATTTGCAGTTGAATTAAGCGTCGGAGTAAACACATTCAGGTAGAGACAATCTTCAGCTCCTATCACATTTGAAATGTTTGTTTCATCTCTTTGAACACACGCGTTTCAGTAACGATCTGCATTGTATGTACCTTGCCAGCAATTGCCGTTTTCGATCCTGGTTTGTTTCGGTGGGCGCCATCTTAACTCCCCGATTGGAGGACTTGCGTAAGGTATTCCACGGAAAGACATTGCACCATCATGTGGCGACCAGATTCCTCTCACGTTTCCGCAATTCGTATCAGCGACCGGTTCTGAGTTACCTTTAGCGCTTGTAAGAAACGCCTCCAGCCCAACATAGCAAAGCACGAGAGCAAACAAACTCAACTTACACATCATTTTAGAGCCGAATACTCCACATCGTCATCAATTCACAAGTAATAATGATTTACCTCAAGCGCTATCTTATTAAGTTTCGTAAAGCTACTGGATATATGATTGCAGTTATCTATATAATCTATATAATTATGATACAAATGAATTGAATTACTGATAAAATTCGAAGTAGACACTTCAAAATAACGTGCATACGGTGTCAGATCACTTAGTCATGATGTATTGAATGTTATCAAAATACAAAATTGCGGGTTAACTCTAAGTGGAAATAAGTTGTGAACGTTAATAAAACTGAAGTTATGATGTTTATGAAATGGGGACCCCTGAGACAAGACTTGAATTTCTTTTACAACGACCAATAACTAGAAATAGTAAATTGTTTGACATATCTAGGTATAACTTTCTCTACTAGGGGGTCATTTAAAACATTTTTAAACATTTAACGGTCAAGCTTGTAAAGCAATTTTTAAACAAAAGTCGTATTTTATCAAATTTCCCACTTATTCTGTTGGTCACATTTAGTCATTGTTTGATAAATTGATACTTCCAATGTTGAACTACGGTTTTGAAATACGGGGATTTGCTAATGCCCAAATCATTTCCAATTCTTAAAAAAGCTTAGAACTATGAGTTAGGCTTTTTGTTTTATATATGGTGAATTGGTCGTAAACCTTTAATCAGAGGACTGAAGGTCCTGAGAGGCGCTTCCAGGGCACGTTTTCTATAATATTTGAAGGTGATTATTTTCAATAATCATCTTCCTATGCCATCCATCCGCTCTCTTCTTGGATCTAGCCCCATCACACACTCATGCTTGATCGATATATAGTTCCAGAAAATTCTATAAAGGAATTAGACTCGAAAACCTTCTAAACTGTTTTCGATAATCAGTTTAATATGGACATTTGGGTTTTTGGTAAATAATTGAGAAATATTCTGTACTTTCAAGAAAAAAATAATATTAATGCGCTAGGAAATTCATAGACCAAAAAGTTGTCCCATAATGACACCTTTAAAAGTTTTGACAATGTACACTGTCGATATTATAAAGGGTATGGAGTGAAACAAAGTAGTGTAACAGTCTGGTTGTTATGTAACTCCATAGGTATTAACATGATGAACTCAAGTAACCTGACCCATTCCAGATGGAATATAGTGCAGTAATAAATCTCAATGAAATGATTCAGTCTTCAACTTTAAAAACATATTGTTAATTTACAATTGTAAAATAACGTTTGTATATAACTGTAGTATATCACTATATGACTTTCAATATAGGAGTCTGGACTTTCATATTGAAATACATTTGTAATTATGCATACATAACCATCAACTTGTTTTTGTGAGGGCTAAATGGGATTAACAAATAATACTAAGAATGACAATTTTATGTATACAACGCAAAGTTAAAAATACAGTAATATTTCTTCTCAAAAATGTTGGAATATAGAAAAACACTTACCATAATTATCTTGTATACTCTTAAAATGGTCATTTTGCCAAAAGTGATTCCGCAATATAAACGCATGCAGAAAACCACAGGGATACGGCTCAGAAACGGACACATAGGATTTTCGCAAAAGAGAAAAAGGACTTTTTATTCATATGTTTTATAGCAGGTTCTACATGTTGTGGTTATTACTGATTGTTTCATCATTAATGCATCAATCTATGTTGAATTAATTTGTTTCAATTGCGGTTACTTTGAGTTGAGGTTGAAATTTGTCAAAAATCACCTACCCAAAGTACGTTCAGTACTTTAATTGATCATATTAGAAATTAATACGCGATTATTCGGGTAAACCAAAACTGACTCAAATAATCCAGATAACCCGTTTATAATCAAGATTCCCCTTCTACAATTGATACATCTCTGACAAATCAGTCACTATGCTCATTGAATCTATAATAAATCAGAGGAATGTACATGTACTATTTTCTTGAGACGAATGAATATGGTTGGCGGTACTTTGAATAAACTTCCGGTTGATACAATGATAGCAAAGAGACGCTAAAGCGCCTCAAAAATAATGAGAATTGTAAATATAATACGCTTTTGTTGAAAGTGTGTGTAAAGATGAATGAAAATGCATAAAACTTATCTATAAAATGATGTTAAGTGATAATGTGTTTTTTACCAAATAAAAGCAATTGGGCGTATCAAAAACCTGAATACTGTGGAATGTAGCCCTTTAGGCGTATCAAGTAAGGCAACTGTTCGAAAACTTGGGTTTATATGAAGATTGTTATACCAAGGAGTGACTAATGTAGAATGTTTTTAAACATTTTCAAACAAAGAGTTAATGATGTATTTTAAAGACTGTAGATGTCAACTTATAAATTCGACAAGAGCTAGCTCTCACGTATTATTTTCTGAATCTAGTTTCAAACAATACTTAGATTTTGCTAAATTGCTTTGTAAAGATTACTCGTATTGTCTCACAGATTAAGACAGGTAGATGGCATAGACCCAATACAACCCCAAGGCCCGAACGTTAATGTCAACTTTGAACACATTAGAGGTGTTATATCATTTTATGTTAGAATATCCTTTATTCTACCATTTATTCTAAGAAAAGATCCCGCTACTTTTGGAAAAGACCGAACATCCCTAATCTTATTGATCTAATCTCGTCCACGAATCAATCTCTTGTTTAAAAATTATCGATTTATGTACTTAAAATTTTGGAAAGACGAGATAGTTTATATATTTTAACTAACCTTTCTCTTTTCATGTGCTGTACTGTAACTTAATATTTTCAAAACGTTGTACTCTCCTTAATAACAAACATCTTCAATTGTATTACATAACGAATGGAGTTGCCTATGTATTGGATATATAACAAGTGGTGTTGTCTTTGTATTGTATAAATAACGAGTGGAGTTGTCTATGTAATGGATAGATAACAAGTGGAGTTGTCTATGTATTGGATAGATAACAAGTGGAGTTGTCAATGTATTGGATAAATAACGAGTGGAGTTGTCTATGTATTGGATAGAAAACAAGTGGAGTTGTCTTTGTATTGGATAAATAACGAGTGGAGTTGTCTATGTATTGGATAGAAAACAAGTGGAGTTGTCTATGTATTGGATAAATAACGAGTGGAGTTGTCTATGTATTGGATAGAAAACAAGTGGAGTTGTCTATGTATTGGATAAATAACGAATGGAGTTGTCTACGCTCGTTTCTATTTTATGTAGGCCACTCCACGAGATATCTATCGACTTAGACGTCGTGACTAGCTACACACGAAAACCCCGTGCAATTCGCATTAAAACGTGATAAGCTTCACGTGAAATATCCGTGCAATTTGCCCTAAAAAAACATATATTGTAAAACCCCATAGATGATTTTGTATTACGACTTGCGCAGGTTTCACAAGATCAAATATACAAAAGGTAGGTTATGTCTATACGATATAGACGCTCCGAATACTGATCACTGATTGGCTAACTGGTGTTATAAACCTCTTTTGTTTTAATTAAGTCTATATTATTTTGAAAGACCTGATGGAACAAAAGAAATCTCGTGGCTAGGTCTTTCTGTGCACGTAGACAGGTCTGTTCTTCAACTTAGACCTGTCCACGTGCACGTGATAATGAAAGCCTTATCGAATTGGGTTTAAAAATTACATTGTTTACATATGATGTAAATTGTGCAAGTGCATTAGATCCGCTGTTATACTTATATGGCTATGAACATTTGTTACTAGAAGATTATTGTCAGCGTGAAAGCTGTCAGCTGTTTGCAGTAAAACCGAGGTTTTGTGGTTGGTTTGTCGGAAATCAGCCTCGTACATCGGGCTTCACTGGAAAAGATCAAACAAGAAATATCTTTAAAAAAGTTTGCAAACTTGTTGCAATCTGAAGGTTAAACTTTGTTGTACAACATAAACAATAATTAATGTTATGACTGTCGGTCATTCAATTACGCTATACTACAGAAACCCCGAGATCACTGCGTATTACGCTCCCACACAGCGCTTTGATCCCACTACCGTTACATTCGCACGCTGCTGTATTACCTAGTAGATTTTGATAGTTGACCTTACGAAATCACCGTTCGTTCACGTGACTACTGAGATTATAATGGATGGGTATTTTCATTTCTAGTGGGGAAAAATGAACATTTGTTGCAGGTTAAAGGAGTTATATTTTTCAAGGAAGTTTTCATACATCCCTTTGAACTTACAATTAACCTTCAGGGATTCAGATGACCAGTCTATATCGGGGAGGTTGAAATCACCTTAAAGCCATATAATACTATTTTGGATGACCACAAGTTAGAGAGGGCATCTTCATCATTATCATGAGGCTTGTAAAAGGTGCCTATATAAATATCACGTCTCCCCTTTGAGTGATTTTCGACCAAGTGATATTACAGTCTGTGTGACAATCAGGTTGTTCTTGGCAAGTGTATCTTTTAGAGATGGCAGTCAGAACTCCCCCCCCCCCCCGAGCATGAAGTCTATAATCTCTGAATACTTGGTAGTTCATGTGATCAGGGAATATTTCAGATGTTTTAACCTCAGGTTTAAGCGAAGTTTCCGTGCAACAGATGAGATCGGGTTTAACTTGATCTATATCCTGCTGGATGTCAGGGATTTTATTCTTTATAGATCTACAGTTGACATTAAGGACAGTTATTCTCTCGTTTGGGTTAAGTTTAACACGTTTAGGGGTTTGACCTTTGTTTTAATATTCGGTGTTTTAGTTGCTTTGGGTGGGGCAAGATTTGAGGTGTTTTGAATTGATCTTACCGAGTCTATGGACTGGCGGCTAGTATTGTTGACCTGAAGGCTCGGGGAAGTACAATCTAAAATGGTTAAAATATTATTATCACTCAATGAATCTAAGGATTCACTAAGTGATCCCGAGTAAATTGTTTGGCCACATACTTGACAATGCCAAGGAAATCTCGAGTCAGATAGATGATTATAAGTGTTGTCACCGATGTCTTGTGAAATCTGTATGAAACCACTGGTCACAGCTGTCACACAGGATGCCCTTCTGGTCCCATTTTACTTCTGCGTTTTATCCTCCACATTAAAATTTTAAAATGAAATAATCATTCTTTCAATGAGATTAATATTTTGTGGTTTTATTCATAGATAGGGGTCAAACAAATTATGATCTGTAATATACTACTTAAAATTTGATAACGGTTACTATGTATTCTGTATTCATGACTTTGTTACTTGTTGTGGTCGGAATTGCTATAAATCAATGTTTTCGTTAACTAATGATCAGCAAATATGATGAAAATAACGAACCACTGAAGCGTAATAAATTTAGGGTCACAATTAGATATTTCATAGGTGCATGCTAGGATTAATCGGGTTACTTTTAAGTTAAGTAACATGTATGATGACCACGAGCATTGGCATCGCCTCCTCTTGCCGCCAATAAACCCTCGGTTATTCTGCTGTGGGATTCGAGCACATTCTTTCAGTAGTGCTTGTCTGAGTTGCCTGGTCTTAGTTGGCTGAACAGGTCGGCATGATATGGCTACCTGAAGCATGTCCCAGACTTGCTCTATCGGATTAAGATCAGTGGATCGAGCGGGCCAGTCATTGCAAACGATAGTTGTTGTTTCCATGTAGACGTTGGTTACATGAGCCCTATGTGCACGAGCATTGTCGTCCATGAAAATTAAATTTGGGCCAAAAGCAACTACGTAAAGGCGAACATGAGCATCCCGAGTTTCATTTACGTAAGCGTGCCGTTCTCAATGATATGCCGATCCGTCTTTCCCTGGACGCTGATGCCCGCCCATACAATAACTGAACCCCCTCCGTAACAAGCATGTTCATACTGGATGACAATAAACCTGTCCTGGGCCTGGGTTGTAGACCTTGTGCAACCGCTCCCGTGTCCACGCATGACATCACACTTCTAAGCATTCTCTCGGCACTAGCCCTGCGTCCAGTAATTTGTTTGCGGCTAACGTTTGAAATGTGGTTCCCTGTGGGCAGTGAATGCGTATCGCACCGTATCGATGGGCATGTTACATGAGCAATTGTAAGCCGTAACTGAACGCAGGACAGTCGGAAAAAACGTATGTAACAGGTATTTGACCCATGATTGAAGTACTAGTATGTCTTTTCCATTATATATGTATGGCGCTTTAAGCAAAATATAAACTTGTTACAAAATTGAATATCAAATTCTTATAATTTATAATTTATTTGAATTATAAAATCATATTCGAAATTGCTTCAACACGTTCAAAATATTATTATCACTCAATGAATCTAAGGATTCACTAAGAAATGTTTCTTTTTTTAGAGAAATGTGCACGTCATTCTGTTCAAAATGAAATTGCGTTGTAACCGGACGGTAAAAGTCTCTGAAAGTTTAATGCATTCTGTTTTTGATCATGTTAATAGTCCATTTATACATCAATTTAGTATAGGTCATCTACTATTAACAATATTTTAATTTTGAAAGGAAATTTGTCCATTTCTTAAATGCTATATGCATAAATGTAAAAAATAAACAACGTTTTCTTTGAATTTCTTGTAGCTGTTTCTTACATTACTTTTTTCTACATATCTGATTAGTACAAAGATGCTTTCCTAAACAAGAAATATTATGAAATGAGAAGTGAAATATTAATTTTCCATTTACTGGTCATTTTTGTACGGCTAACGGGAGGAAGTTTACATAACTTTTTTTAGAACGGTAACAATTTATGAAATTTTACATTTTTATCCACATTATAGTACAGATTGAATCAATTGAAGTTTCATTTGCCATTGGAGAGATGTCCATCATTGATGGAATACCTTAAATCTAAAGTTTTCGATGTTTCAAATAATTAAAACAAACTACTACTTCTACGCCGCCATTTCTGCCGCTGGCTTGCAAGTATCAATCACCTTCAACGGGTAATTTAGCTTATTAACAATTATTGTGATGTTTTCCGTTAACAATCGACCCAAACTATGAATGTGTTTCAAAGTTTGAAGAAATCGAGATGAGCTGAATCTGTATGAAATGCAAAATGTACAAAAACCAACATCAGAGCCGCCAAAGCTCACTGAACTGTCATAGTAGCCATTTGTGTTTGATTTTTTATTCCTGATTGCGAAGTATGGTTTCTAAATCAGGAAGTTTTTTGTATTACCTTTACCACCAGATTAAATTAAAGCTAGAAATTTAAAAAATCTAAATGTAGAAAATGTGTATATGCCTTTCTAGCGTAGTTAACCATTGTTCAACAAGAAAGTTTTTCTTCAGACAGTTTTCTAAAATCCAAAACGTGACGCTTTGCTTCCCAGGAATTAAAAATCTAAAAATAGTAACACCCTTCCTGATCGGGAAGCAGTAAAGGGGAAATCCCGACTTCCTGTATAGAAAGTTTCTCCCACTGTTCCAGGGTTCAGGCCATTTTTGGCACAGCTACTGTATTGAATTCTTAGCACTAGATAATGTTTACATCAAACATTTGTGTATATCCATCAAACGTTCTAGCTCGAGAAAAAGCTGTTTGGGAATGTTAATTGATTAAGGACCGAAACCCGGACGGACTACGCACGCGACATGCGTCAAGGTCATTAAAAACCATGCAATTGAACAAATAGATGTTATACGTGTATATACTGAGTGGTTTATGTTTGTTTATACTGCAAAAGTGTCATAAATTTCTTTTGAATCAACAATTCACGAGCAAATTTGTAATAAATGAACACAGTTTACATTTATTTGTTCTATTTTGATAACTGAGTAGATTAAAATAACTGACTGGCATTACTCTTGCATGTCTCTGACAAACTATTTTAATTGATCCACGAATATGAGAAGAAGCCATTTGCTAACCAGAACTGGCACTGTGCTGGGTGGTAGCCTCGGGAGACTGTGGTTGTTACATCCAGCTCAGCTGTAACTTCAGGATATGTAGTCCATGTCGGGCTGTATGGACGTCCTGTTAGTACAAACGACATTACTTCACGCTGCACGTTATTTTCCCACGATATGTCTTGCTCGCCGACACCCTCGTGATACACAGTGTGCATAGTTTTGTATAATCCAAGCATATCTATGCCATGGAAGGCGTACCTCACTCCCAACGGAGATCCAAACGGATATGCCAATTTCGTAGATGAATAATACGTTGCCACGTAACGATAGACAGGAGATTTAAAGGACCCAGCCAATATTATGGATAGGTAATCATTACCACAGTTCGTACGCATATCAGACACCATACTTGTAAGCTGGAACTCTGGTGTTGATACATTTATTGGATAAAGACGAAAAGCTAATTGTGATACCACGTCTCCGTAGGGACTTAGTATTTTATTGACCAGATCGGTATAATTGCAATTGTTCCACGACCAGGTTGTGACCTCTGCTGGACTTGGACTCATGTCAGTTTCTTGTGCTGTAGTACCTGCAAAACATTCATACATATGACGCCTCGATCTCGAAGATATGCTGAAATGCATGTACACAGGCTTGATATGGTTTCATATGCTACCAGCTTAACGGTGTATGAAATAAGATACTGGCGTATTTGACTTGTACTTTTCAAGGATATAGCACTATACGGGTGTTTGTTGAACCTTTGTTCGGCATCATTTAATTACATCATATTTATAAATTTAAATCAAATTAATGGAGGTATAAGGTACTTAAGTTTTAAGTTACAGAGCGTATGCTATAAACTGGGAATATACTAGATCTATATATGAATAAAAAAATAATTCGGCAGTTTCTATTGGAAAATATCGCAAATATCGCTTTATTACAAAAACTCTGTGTCTTTTAAACAAGATAAGGACAAATCAGCAACATAAAAACGTTTATTTCATGTATATATGATTGCTCTAATATTTGAGTCAAATGGAATAATTATTTCTGTATATGCGTTGTAAATGTGCCTTGTGTATTCTATAAACGTTAATAACGATAATAAAGTTGTAAATTACCGATCATCACTGGAACATCATTACCACGTCCATGTACCCATGCATGGAATGGGGATTCCAGCAGGACATACCCTGTAACATTGAAACAAAAAAGATGGGAAGTATCGTCCTTAAGGTAAGTACTGCGCTACTAAAGGTAACTTTGTATGATAGCTGAAATAAATAGAAGACAATACATTTTGAACAAGTCGCGAACATACTAATTTTACCACAACATTTAAAATTGTCCTATATTTTATTATACGGTTTTTGATTGGGAGTATTAACAGCTGGTGCCTGAAAGTGAAATCAGAATTGTGTAATTTAACATACATTGTGAGTTTATTAGCTGTTCGGTAAAAACAACTTGTTCTTTGGTAATTTTCGACAGTCGCATCGCTTAACTACGCAAACTCCTTTTTTTCCGGAAGCGCAAGAATAACAGGTTAGTGAATCGGTTAACCTGCTTCACATACTCAATACTGGTAATTATTTTAACTGCGCAATTAAATGTAATGGTTTAACAATGATGATTTGTACTTTCTGTGAATCTGGAAGTGTTGAATACAAAATCAGTGTTCAATACCGAACAACTCGGTTCTGTTCTCTTTACTTTAAAGATTGTCGTGTCGACAAACTTCTTTATACTCACCGAGAGAATGAAAATGTCAGACAAAAACACATCGCAAAATTGAACACTGGGTTCAAATGTGTAAACACTCACTTTGTTTCGTATGTAATCCTTTTTAATAGACCCCGTAAAAGCATTGCCTTACAAAAAAACGTTTATTACTGTTAGCCTGTATTAATACACACATGGAATATAGTTTGAGTATTATTCCAGTTATTAGCTGATAATACTTCTTCATTACTGAATGCATGACGTCACGCTTACTGAAAACTATCATGTACCCGTGTAAATGTGTGTGTCTGTGTTTTGCATTTTACTTACGCGTGTGTGCTAAGAAAATTATTGAATTTTAAGCACGAGGTATCTACACCTATTCAAAGTACAGGAACCTTGTCACATTGGATAACTTACGGGGAATTTATGAATTAGGCATTTGTACATACTATTTGTACATACTTACTGTTCTATTGCCTAGTGAGCAGACAGAATGGTTTTAATTTACGAGCTTTGTTTCACAACATAGATAAATTTAAATAGAGAGAGGATGGTATTTATACGTTTTGACTGTTCAATTGGACATTTCTTTGTTCTTAATTTTTATCAAAATTGTCGATATCTATTTAGAAACCACTTTATTAAGCGACCACTTTTTGGCTGTCCCTTGGGCGGTCTCTTAATATAAGATTGACTGTACCGCCTTTTGTTGTTTATGCAAATGTGCAAGCCTTACAACAAAAAATAGAGTGTGTAAGTGAAATTAACAAACAAATGATACATAATTATATTCCGACTGTCGTTACAAAATAAAAAAAATGATGTGTAATTATGCATAACGAGTTGTATTCGTAAACGTGTTCTGAATTAAGTATTAAGCCATTATGATGCATGCCCTATTCGTCAACGTTAAATGGGCTAGACACTACATCTAAGTATAAAATTAATTGCTTATACATTTTGTTAAATGCTTTTACTTTTGAAACCAAATTATAAACTGGCAGAAATATAAATTAAATGAAATAATGTCTGTTTTCTTAATATGGTCAATATACAATTAAAGGCCGACAGTAAAATCCCGCATTGGGCACGCACAGACAACGCAAACTACGGAATCCATATGGTACACGTACACAGTGACGTACGGGTTCCTGCGATCCCTTGGCCAAACAATCCAAAGTAAGAATACATGTAGAGAACCCTTTGGACGTATGCGACCACAACATCGCAGGAGCGTGATTTCGGGTAACAAGTCTCTGACCGAGGCTTTGAATTGCAAGTACACTGTATAAACGCGTTTTGTCACCGATGAATTTCGTATGCAATGTGATATATATACATGTATTTAGCTTTATATTTATGTACTTGAATACATTTTATTTGGGGTTTTACTAACGGGAACCCGCACGTTCAACGATTAGCAGGAGAATCGACAAACCGCTGACATCCCTACTTTATACGCAAAACACAGCAGTCAGCAAGTATCAAGTTTGCCGAAAACTATGAGCATTCACCAAACCCCATTACCGAAAGCATACGTAAATACCGACATGAAGGTTTTTGTATTGTGTTCATGTGGTGTATGAGTAAAATACTGTCGTATGCAGCCTTGAGTAATAAGTGGGTGTTGTTACGAAGTATGGGAACAATTGTCTATTTGATTAAATGAATACCTGTCGAAATTGCACATTGAGAAATTAAATTGAAGGAGAGCGTAAAGGATATCACGAAAGGCCATTCTTAATTTTGCCGAATTTGTATATCGTTATCAGTGATAAAATTGTAAACGTAAACTATACCATTTGCCCAACACGAATATGTCATGTAATTAGCTACTCGGGAGAACAACAATCATAACATGTACGTTATATATATGTATGTATATGCAAGAAGGAAATAAGTTACAATTGACACTCACTTACCGTCGATTATAGGTAAAGCACCATCAAATCTACCTTTCTGTGGTAAACTAAGTTGGTCATTCATTCCCCAAAATGGAAACTCATCCCAGGGGACACTTTGCGTAACATCATTTGCCGATAATTGATACAGACATTTAACATCAGAACACCCTGTATTATTCACGAATAGTAAATTGTCCTCAAATGCCTGTGCAGCAGTTTTGTTCATGATTGGGGAAGCACTCAACATCCAGGCTTTCGAGAAGAGACCTTTGCATAAGGATGAAGCAAGTAACGCAAATATGGATGTGCCACCAGAACTCTGTCCAAACACGGTTACCTGAATTACGAAGGTAAGCATAAAGCTACCCAGGTATTTATTTTAAAAGTTTCGATATTTTTCAAATAAATTTATTACAATGGTAAGCAATTACATAAACGTATTTTAGAAATAAGTCATTGCACTTGATCAAAATTTCAACAGGTCAGTTCAAAATTATTATAAACATATTATCATAAGATGTTGGCATCAAATGTAAACATACTTTTCTGGCGTAATATTACATATTTACTTTTTCCAGCATGTGTATATATAATTATGCATTTTAAATAGGCGACAATTGTACAATAAAGCATCAAGAGATTTTAAAGAATTAAAAAAAAACATTGCTTGAACCTTTTTGGGATCCCCGCCAAAATGTTTGATATTCTCTTGAACCCACTGCAAGCCTGCAATCTGATCCATAAACCCATAGTTTCCTGATGTGTTAGTCGGAGAGCCATTTTTTAACCATTCTAAAGCCATAAATCCAAACGCCTGAAGTCTATAGTTGATGCTCACAAATACGACGTTCAGAGACTTGGCCAATTCCGGTGTTGGTGCATAACCTAGATCATTCATATTTCCATTTCCAATTGTTAGGTAACCACCATGAATCCAAAACATCACCGAAAGATTTGCAGTTGAATTAAGCGTCGGAGTAAACACGTTCAGATAGAGACAATCTTCATCCCCTATTATACTATTTGAAGTGTTCCCTTCATCTCTTTGAACACACGGGCTTCCGAAACTATTTGCTTTGTATAGACCTTGCCAGCAATTGCCGTTTTCTTTCCTGGTTTGTTTCGGTGGACGCCATCTTAAATTCCCGATTGGAGGACTTGCGTAAGGTATTCCAAGGAAAGACATTGCACCATCATGTTGCGACCAGATTCCTCTCACTTTACCACAATTCGTTTCAGCGACCGGTTCTGAGTTACCTTTAGCGTTTGTAAGAAACGCCTCCAGCCCACCATAGCAAAGCACGAGAGCAAACAAACTAAACTTACACATCATTTTAGAGCCGAATACTCCACATCGTCAGCAATTCATAAGTAATAATGATTTAAATCACTCCGAAAGCTATTTAAATATAAGAATGTATACCGGTCAACATTGCTAACCCACCAGCGTTGTTAAAGCTACTGGATACTAGTATATGATTGTAGTTAAAGAGAGTAGATTGTAGTTATCTATATAATCTATGTATTTATGATACAAATGAATTGAATATCGATAAAATACGAAGCAACCCTGTCAAAATAACCTTCATACGGTTTCAGATTATTTAGTCATGATGCATTGAATGATCTTAAAATACAAAATGGCGGGTTATCTCTTTTGACCAGTATATATATACATGTAGTATATAATTTATTTGCACGAGTGGAAATTAGTTGTGAACGTTAATAGAACTAATGTTATGGTGTTTAGGAAAGGGGGACCCCTGAGACATGACTTGAAATTCCTTTACAACGACCTAGAACTAGCAATAGTAAACTATTTTACATACCTAGGTATAAATTTCTCCACTAGGGGGTCATTTAAAAACATTTTAAACGCTTTACGGTCAAGCTTGTAAAGCAATATTTAGACAAAAGTCGTATTTGATCAAATTTCCAACTTTATCTGTTAATCACATTTGTCATTGTTTGATGTATTTATAATTCAAATGTTGAACTGCGTTTTTAATGTATGGGGATTTGGCAATGCCGAACTTTTAGAACGTATTTATTCACATTTCTTAAAAAACCTTCTATGAGTTAGGCTTTTATACACAAAACAGTTTTGTATATGGTGAATGTGGTCGTAAACCTTCAAGAATAATTAGAATGGTAAATATACATGTAATACGTTTTGGTTGAACATAACAGGTGTATGTAATGATGAAAGAAAATGTATAAAACTATAAAATGATGTTAATTGATATGTTGTTACCACATAAAAGCAAACAAGGCGTATCAAGTAAGACAATTGTTCGAAAACTTTTTTATGAAGTTTGGTTATACCAAGGAGTGCATAATGTAAAATATGTGTTCAACATTTTCATGCAAAGAGTTATTGATGTATTCAGGACTGGAGAGGGCAACTTAAAAATTCGACAAGAGCTATCTCATACGTATTATTTTTAGAATTAAACAATACTTAGATTTTGTAAAAAATTCAGAATTGTGTGATGTTATGTAATACAGATGTTGCAATTGTTTAGACAAATAAGTTAATATGACGCTGTACTACTATAAATAAGTTAAGATAAGTTGATAGAAAAGTCGACCATACCCACTTTCCAATGCGTGTAAAGCAGCTTATTGCGCAAAGTAGACAGTAGCGATAGCTCAATTGGTAGCGCTTCTGACTAGTAACTTTGACCAATAGATAGTGTGTGAGTTCAGTGTACATTCCTGCCTCCCATTTTTTATGGACAATATGGATTTTTTATCCATTACTCAATGCTTGTCAATTACATGTTGTTTCTTTCTATTTTTTTTGTTATCATATAATTGTTTTGTCGTTTAAAGTCATGAAACCGTATCGTTATTAGTGAATAGCTTATAAATACACATGTTATACAATGTTTTTAATTAATGAGATTCGAGCGAGTATTAATTAGTATAAGTCGTGCAAGTACAACTGTAGATAACCAACGAAATATATAATATTGTAATGAAAAAAAACCCATATAGGGCCCATCGGGAGGTAGGGGCCCTAAAACTTGGACCCAAAACCATCTGAGCTATAGCGGCTGCAAGTTTAATGAAATCAATAGCACAATAAATAGTTTTGCTTGTTATTTGATTTACCTATTTTGATAAATATAAAGGTGGCCAAAGCATGTAAATATTGCATGACGTCACTCTCAACATTTCTTGGTATACATATTTTTTATATTATTGAATATTGATACAATAACAAATATCTTCAATGTTATTGCATCATGTTATCATACTAAATCCATTGCCATGTTATTCTAATCTGTAACTTTAATCTGCTTTATTGGACGTACACGTTCAAAATAACATTTTGCAATTGGATTTAAAATATATGTTCAGGAAAATATATTCTTGGCTTCAAAGTTTTTTCATGGCCGCGGTACATTCTACTTTTATTGACCGGTTTTACAACTGCTGAGTCGCAACTTAATCTTCGAGTTAAGCCTTGTCGGATATATTTACAACGAAACAGCCTACACGTGTACTGATTCTTTTCCTGAATAGCAAACTTATATTTCTGGAATAAGTACTGTTATTACTCAGAATTTACTCATTTCTATAAAGTAGGAATACTAGTCAATACAAGTTTATGATGATAACTAACATTCATGACCGGATGCAGCTGTGTATCCATTTAATTTGTTTCAATTTGGATTTGATTGCAATGCCTATAGCAACTAGATGGTTGTTTTTGAAACAAAAACATAGGTCTCCCCGATGGCAGTTTGTCAGTAATTGTAATACCGATACAGGATGTTAGAATAAAATATCGAGCAAACAAGAAATATAGTCATAATAGTATGACCTTGACCTCTCCCTTGGAGACATATTTATACGGTTAAAGGTAGATAATTCTTCTTTTTTTATCAAAACACACTAAGAAATATTAATGAAAAAGGCACGTTAATCCCTTCATACAGACATACTAAAAAGCACTGCATTTATAACTTTTCTTAGAAGTTTCCCGGAATTGCAAAACAGATTTTACCTATATGCAAGCGCAAACTCGGTGCGGCGTACGTCGTGATAGAAACTCCTGTATCGGACTCGTGTATTTGCGGTTTTGGAAACCTGTCGTCTAACAGGATGTAGGCATTTTCTCATGTTTACGTCTAAGCAAATTAAAAAAATACCTTCGATATATTTACGTTTAAAAGTACAGAAACTGATTATAAATTATCATAATTCGCGATGTTATGGTAGATTCGAGGTTAGAGTGATACATTAATTAAAATACCAACCAACATTTAACACAATAGGTATTTTGCATATCGCACTGCAAAACTTGCTTGTATGAAAGGACCACAAATATGTTGGTGTCTTATGCCTCAATCTTTTGAATTAATTTAATTTCCATAATATTTGGTAAAGTTGAAATAAAGAATGCTTGCATGTATAATGCTTCGTCGCGGTAATGCGAACCTATTCAAAATACAAAAGATCTCTCATAAATGAGTTTTAGTTTGAATGCAAATTCTTTGCACGATGAGGACATTGTAATTTAAAGATTAAATCATTTTGAAATGCAATTCTATTCACAAGTAAAACGACGCACATTATATACATGTATATCAAGTTTAAATTGTATATATTATATGTATAACTGTTGTACGATACAGAAGCTGAAAAGCGTACATGTACTTGGATTTATTGAAATCTCTATCGACTATGTCTGTGTTTGGAGCGAGTTTGATACTTTGGATATTATTTATTGATTCGAGCCTTGGAGAAGAACCGCAATGTCTGTCAAGATATGAATATGATTATAAACTAATGCAGAAAATGTTCGATCTTGAACAGATCTGAAGCAAACTACTGACGTGGTTTTAGAACAGAAGAAACTCATCGAGATAATGTCTACAGAAGGTAATATCTTGTTTACATGAAGTTCGAAAAACGGTGTTTGATTATAATATTCCTTCTTGGGAATGATGAAAAGCCTTAATATTGTTATATTTTGGAAAGATTTGTCGACATATGCATGTCGCATTTAACATTTGATAATTACATGACTTAAATATTCCTATATTAGAATCAGTGTGGGCTGAAGTTACTTTCCCTAATACTCCATCTTTCTTATTAAACTTTGTTTACAGGCCCCCGGATTCTACTCATGATTGGATATCAGCGTATGAGAATCAGTTCACAAACGCTATAACGTGCTCTTCACAAGAATATCATATTATGGGTGATTTTAATATAAACTTTCTTGCAGATAGAAATTCTTTTAGTAATTCTAGATGGTCCTCCTTTATTGTGTCGAATGGACTTTCGCAGCTGGTAACGCAACCCACGAGAACATCTAAAACGTCGAGTACAATTTTTGACCACCTGTATTCTAGTCGACGTGACAGGGTCACGGAGGTTTTTGTTTCTTCTTACAGTATCAGTGACCATTTTCCTGTTTGTTTCACGCGTCGTATTCAATCTAAAATCTACAAGAATACACAAACTACTATCTCATATAGACAATTCAAAACATTTTCGGCATCAAAATTCCAAAATGATTTATTGATGTCCAACACATAACTTAAACGTTGAACAATCCCAACTCTGCTCTCAATCATTTACTCGGCATTATAAAAGAAACACTCAACTTAAATGCACCTCTGAAATCTAAAAGAATAAAATCACAATAGTTACCACGTTGGTTTACAGGGGAAATAAGATCAGCAATTAGAACTCGTGATACATTAAAAAAAGCAAATAACATAGACCAGTATAAAAAGCAGCGAAATTATGTCACACACATCATTCGTAAGAGCAAACGACAAGTTTACAATAAGTCAATAATGGCCAATAAATCAACACAATTTCTTTGGAATACTATAAATTCACTTACAAAATCTCAAACATCTCTTGCAGTACCACAAAGAATCAAACATGGTAATGAATACATTGATGATACCAACACTATTCTTGAAGCATTCAACACACACTTCACTAACATTGCAGACATCATTCAAAAGACTAAATTTGGTCCTGACAATTACCACACTTTTGAAACATACTTAAATGATAAAATCAATTCAGACTTTTTAAACATAGACTTCATTACTACATATGATGTTCGGAGAATAATAGAAAAAATATACATTTCTAAAGCTTCTGGTCTGGATAATATTCTGGTCTGTTCCAATATTCTTAAACTTTAAAATATTTGAAAGACACATTGCCAAAAGCCTCAAAACTTTTCTTGACAAACACCAACTACATGTACTTCATAAATATCAGTCTGGATTTCGCCAAAATCATTCTTGCCAGTCTTCTTTAATAAGGCTTGTCGATTCGTGGCTCAAAGACATTGACTCTGGACGTTTGATTGGATCTGTATTTCTTGATCTTAGGAAAGCTTTTGATTTAGTGGATCATAGAATTTTACTTGAAAAGCTCCGAATGTACCACTTCTCGGAAAACTCGTTAGCTTTGATGCGGTCTTATTTGATAAATAGAAGGCAATGTGTAAAAATCGGATCCAACAAGTCAACCTTTCAAGAGGTCAAATCCGGTGTTCCACATGGATCTATTCTTGGTCCCCTCCTTTTCCTTATATATATCAATGACATTCCATTTTATCTTCAAAATTCGACCATCGATCTCTACGCAGATAGCTTAACGTTACACTTATCTGGTTATAACATTGTCGAAATACAGCAGTCCCTACATGTCGATTTGGACAAGGTTTCTGATTGGTGTTTCCGGAACAACATGTCCATTCATCCTAATAAAACTAAATGTATGATAATTTCAAATGCTAAAAGACCTGTACTAAATTCTTCGCTATCACTTTATGTAAAAAATATCACTCTAGAACAGGTAAGTAACCACAATATGCTTGAAGTAATCATTGATAAAAATCTTCGCTGGAATGCACATATAGATCACGTATGTCACAAACTCAAATCAAAGTTAAATTTATTAAAAAGAATAAACTATATCTTAAACACCAACACAAGGAAATTATTCTACAATGGACTATTGTTGTCCTATATGGTGTCGAGGGCTTGTAGCAAACAACAAGAAAATATCCATAATACAGAAAAAAGCAGCAAAAGTTATTCTACATAGACCACAAATAACACCATCACGAACCTTATTCATTGAATTAGGGTGGCTATCATTTGAAAATAGATGTAAATTTCTCTCAGCAACTATAGTGCATAAATTCTCACATAATAAAATGCCCCTTACTTTCATGATATAATTTCTTTCACCCACAATTCTACATACTCATTAAGATCCACCACCATAAATGACATAGCACCCTTTTCCTTTAAATAAAATTATGGTAAACAAACATTCTTTTATTATGCTCGTGAGGTATGGAATTCAATTCCTGTAAATATACGTTGTCTGTCTGATACGGAAACATTTAAAAATAATTATAGGAACTACATTTGTACTTAATGCTTAAACAATGATATCAATAATATTTCATTATTGTATGTATGTGTCTTATGTGAGGTGTCTGTTGTTGTTGTTGTTTTATTTCAATTTTATTTTCAGATCATCTTAACTTTTGTAGTTTTTAATAGTCTCATTTACATCCTGATGTTAAAACATGATGTTCATGTACAATGTATTGTGTGTGCGTGTGTGAATGCGTATTTGATTGTGTGGATGTGCGTGCGTGTGCGTGTGTGAAATCTTGTTTGTTTGTGCGTGTTTATATTGTTAATAGAAGGCCATATTGAAAAAAAGATGTACAATTTATTGTTAACCTTAACTATGTAACCTTCTGAAAATAAAGAATTCATTATTATTATTATTATAATTGACCAGTTTTGCAATCGTCGAATCAGCGTTTATGACAGTGCCATGAATGGGAGGCCCGCTAAGACTGAGATCTCGGAAACTGTTAAGAATGTTGTGCTTATCTTTATACGATTGGTGACTGTTTGTGCAAGAGGTACATGTAGAACTTCGAAACCTCGAACATTTCTGGCTCGAACACAATAGATACCTCGAACAGGTTCTTAAGTCCCGGGAAATCCCTTCTTATTACATGTTATCTAACAGTACATCACTCGAACAGAGGTAGGTCGAACACTCGAAAAACAGAAGTGCAAACTTCATTGAATAAAGTCCGTCGAAGTCTCACAATTGGTATAAGTTCGACCCGAAAGTACACTCGTTCCGGGAACAGTCATTTCTTACATATACATGTACACCTTAGATGGCTGGAACACATGCAACAACAATAGATGGCTGGAACTAATTGCTAGAGCCGACGGCAGTTCGAGGTTTCGAAGTTTTACTGTAGTTGATAATGTAATCATTGAAATAGGATAGTGTAACAAGATTTTCATGAACAACTGAGGATGAGCAAGTCAGTCGTAAGATGGGTGTCAAACCTATTGATGGATGACCAACATTGATCAAACTTTGATGCAACATGCCGAACCCAAGCCAAAAGCCTTGTCACAATAATGAAATCCAGCTATTACCGCTTAAGTTCTGTTATTAAAGAGAGAGAATACGTAACTACAGGGAAAGCCACATACATAAGACAATGCCTCCCCACGCAGATCTCCGGAAAAACAACAATCCACAAAACATAGGGTACTAAAGGAGGTCAAACGGTACACATATTGAGGAACTGAGGCGCAAGGAATGGCCCAGCAGACCACAAGGAATAACTAGGAGAATCAAAGTTGACAGTAAGGGAAGGGGAGGTGGGAATTAATGGATGGAAAAGATCACAGGACAAGTCAAGACAACTGGCCGTAATAGGCCAAAATGGGCAGGAAACAATCTGAACACTGTATAAAGTGACAGAATTGCATAGGGGAAAGGGAAATACAAAACACATTCATAACATAAACAGAAACAACAACCATATAGCGAATTACAGCCTTGGAACTGTCAGCATAAAATGCTGGGGGTTTAAATCGATTTAACAGCTAGCTAACCTCACACCTTATCGCTATATGGTCATTGATTTCCAACATATATACATACATTGACTAAGTAGGCAGTAACTAATCATTAAAAACAACCAACCATCACGTACATATCAACAGACATACAGTAACTAATCCAGCACGGAGGAACAAGCAAGGTCATGATACTTACGAGACTAGCATATGTAAATATCCTTCTCAGTTGCAACGCCCTCGTCCATATCCCTCCTCTTCAATTCTCCTAGAGGGCAAATATTGTCACATCCACCATTTGCTTTGGCACTGTCACAAGGGACATTAAAGTATAAAAACAACACTAACAGGTGGGTTTTATTTTTTGAAATTTCATAAGAATATTGACATTATTTGTTTGTAGCCATTATATCGGTGGTTATTTCCGTTTTCAACTTATTTCAGGTGGCAAGAACCTTCAATCTGCGGCTACAAACAAATAATGTCAACATTCTTAAGAAATTTCAAAAAATAAAACCCACCTGTCGTAAATGAGTTCCGGCCTGTATCATTCCGACGGCTCGGGCGCGTTCTTCTACAGTCATTCTCACCATGTTTTGTATTTTTCAAAAAGGATTTTCATCAGCAATGACAAAAGTGTACACAAACACGTGCAAATATGTGTCCATGCCCCGCATGTGCAAAACGTGCTATAAACGTCAATACGCCTAATACGATTAATTTCATAGCGAGCCGGCTAAAAAAAATCATTAATACTGCATTACCTGTTCAAATATCAGTATGTGAAATTTTGTGTGATACATGCATTATTAGAAAAATAATCATACAATATAAACTGACCGATTAGGAATTTTGTTGAGTGTAGTAGCACCGTACGCAAATGTCAATATGAATGTAACCTTTTCTCTGTTGCAGATAGCGGATCAGTGTTTACCCGGTGGGGAAGAAATATATGCGATGGTGATTCATCTGTAGTTTATACAGGTATTTCAAACGTTAATGTTCGTTGTTGTGTGTCTGGCGCAATTTAAGTGCTTATCTAAATGGAATAAGAATTAAAAGGATTTAATTATGTACAAAAATGTAAATACGAATTTTTAAAATATTTTCCGTAATGATGTCGTCTCTAATTCTTTGAAAATGTAACATATACGCGTTCAGAATTCAAATGAATGGTGTAGTTGCATATGTACGACAAGTCTGCCATGTAAGGTTCTGTCACGTATTGTTATATGTCAATACCTATTTTCTCTATTTAGGTCGCGAACTGGTATATCAAACAAATTTACACTTATTGGTCATTTGTTATCAGCAGTTTTTTGTCCCGTCTTTGAACAATTCTCATGCTGTTTACAAAATACGTCATACCTGACCTTGTTGCGATTACCGTAAATTACCAATGTGGTTCCTTGACTTTCCGTGTGCGATATAATTATCCGTCTGAGCACACAAATGTTGATCACGTGACCAGACCTTATTGTGTGCTTCTGGCAGAGGCAATCAGAAACACCGACCGACATCGACGTAATAAAAACATGACCAACTAAATTATACTAACCGGTCGACGAGATAGGACATCACTACTTGTTGCATCGATATTGAATATTTTGAAATTTGATGGGACAATATAAGAACGTCATTTATTAAGTTAGGGTATACTTAGCCCCGCATACGTGTCTCTGTACTCCGACTTTTAGACGCGTCGTCGTAACAGCGACAGTATAAAGATGTGACGTCCGTGGCTGGACTAGGGTATACTTAAGCATAGGAATATAAATAATGCAGCTGTTTGTATTTACGAACCCTCTTGAGACAATAAGTACGTGTGTATGGAAATAAACATCAGTGGTGAATTTTACTTATTACGTAGCCATTCGGAAAATAATGGAAACACAGGTCATTATCTTATTTGCAAAACGTGTTATTAGGCTTTCACGCTAGTAAAACACAAATTTTAAAGTTTATACTTAACATATCACATGATCAATAATCGGTAAATTAAGCAATTCCAAGTAGAATATTCATGAATATAAACTATTCTGGACTCTTGTTGGAGTGCATTTCCTTATATTGTCAATGTTTACACTTAATTGTATATTTTTGTCTTTAGGTTATATTTCTGGTAAAAATACAATGAAGAAGGAAGTGGTAGTGATACGATATGTTTGCCCTCTGATCCTTCGTGGTTAAAGTACACGGACGGTGTAGACGATCCAAGGGGATATGTCTACGGATCGGAAATAAATACCATTGATGGACATATGATTGGTTATCCAGTGCATGACCAAGATCTGCCCTGTGCCGTATGCAAAACCCCAAAGCGCCTTGTACTAATGATACCAGGTAGGAGCTCCTGATATGATGGATGGACACAGGAATACCAGGGATATCTTATGACAGAGTATCACAATCATCCTAGTCCCCATAACCACGTATGTGTAGACTCAAGACCTGACTTTATACACAATGGTGCGAGAAATAATGATGAACATATATTATATTTCACTGAAGCAAGATGTGGCTCGTTACCATGCCCACCGTATGTAGTAGCTAGCTTGCGTTGTCTGTTCAATGTGAAATGTAAAATATCAGTGACTTCATTATTCATATAAATTATGGTGAATTTGGTCGTAAACCTTTAAAAATAATGAAAATGGTAAATACATGGGGTATTCAATAAACTATGTTGCAGGTCTTCGTAGGTTTAAAATTTTCATTGAATTTGAAATCTGTTCACGTGAACCCTTCATAGCATACCCCCTGCACAGATACACACTTTTGAAGTCTTGCTATACACGACCTAAATGCTGCAAAGTAGTTTCCCCTTGGTATACTGTTGAGAACCAAGAACCTGAGAGCATTTTTTAGCAAGGGAAATAGGAAAGAGTCACAGGGGCTTAGGTCAGAGGAATAAGGTGGGTTGTCAACCTGAATAACCTTTTCTTGTTCTAAGAAAGATTGTACAAGTTTACTTTTGTGGGCGAAGCATTTTCATGGATAAGCTGTATGCCTTTACTTGGGCGTTTATTTTGATATAATTTTTGACAGATGTAAGCACTATATTTTTGTAAAACTTGCCTGTGACGGTTATTCGCAAGGCATTTGTACATCAGGGCCACTAGAATTGAAGACAATGGCATATAAAACCTTCTTGGCGCTTCTTGTCCTCTTTGCAAAGACTGGCCTTGCCTAACTTTTACTAAGCCATTGTTTGTTATTTATGCGTCGCTTGGGCTCAAAATATTACACACAAGGATTACAATTTGTATATTTTTGCAAAAGTTTTTGGCACAATCGAAACGCTTGGCCTTATGGTCTGGTGTCGACAAGTGGGGGATCCATCTAGCACAAAGCTTCTTTAATTTCAAACAGTCAGTCAGAATATGATGGACGGTCCCTTCTGAAATGCCTAGACTGTATGCTATCTGGGAAATGGTATATCGACCATCTTTATTTACCATAGCTCTAACAGCAGCAATGTTTCCCTTTGTTGCTACAACAACAGGCCTACCAGGTTACAGTCTTACATGCTATATAGACCCCCTTTAATTCATAATGTCACCGTAGAATTACCACGTATGCGACACAATTCAGAAAAAAATCTCTTTTTTAGTGATACCCGCAAAGAAACTTGGGCTTTAATGTTTAATCTTCAGGTTTCATTATGGCATTGAAATATAGCCACTATATATGAGGGTGTATAATTCAACAATCAATATCTTGGTCAATTTTAAGCGGATTAAATCCAAATTTCACAGGTGTATTAAATAAACGTCCGCAATCAACCACATGAAATTCCCATGCTCTTTTGCAACGTGGTTTCTACGGAAGGCCATTAGTGACATCATTTATTGAATGCCCCTCGTATAATACGTTTTTGGTTGAAAATTACAAATGCATGTAATGATGAAAGAAAATATGTAAAACTTATCTATAAAATAATGTTAAATGATAATGTGTTGTTATGACATAAAAGCAATTGGGCGTGTCAAGTAAAACAACTTGGTTGTTATGAGGTCTGGTTTTTGCCAAGGAGTGAATAATGTAGAATATTGTTTAAACATATTCCAAAAAAAGAATGATGTATTTATTCAAGACTGGCAACTTAACAATTCGACAAGAGCTATCTCATACGTAATATTTTCAGAATTTGGTTTTAAACAATACTTAGACTTTCATTTATTGTTCACCATAGATAGGTCGAACAATACAATAATTCACACCTTTCAATGACCGCTTAATATACTATTATTTGTTAACGGGTAAGATTGGCGACACATGTTATTCGCACTTCGTGATAATTACTTGCCAGCAGTACATGTGGAAACTCCTTAATTCGAACACACCTCGGACAAACTATAAAGTTCGGATTAGAGGAGATTCCGGACTGGAGAGAATTCCTCCATTGAATGTCCGTAGGCAAGACATTCTTTCAGTAATTTAAATAAGTTCGCTAGAGGTTGTTTGCGTTATCGCGATGTAATATATAATGTCTGAATGCATTCTTTTATTCGACTTTGCGGAGTAATTTAAAGCTACACAATTTAGGTAAACTTGAAAATTCAATTTATAGCCCAAAATCATAAGTTATAAGAGACCAACATATTTATGCTCCTTTCATAAAAGGAAGATTTGCAATGCGATATGCAAAATATATGACGTGTGAAATATTGGTTGATATTTGAATTCTTTCATAAATTATGTAAATTATCATTATAATGTGTTTATTCGTTATAGAAAGTGTAAGAAATTCTATTCTTCAGAATATGCCATGCTATAGACGCCTCTCGTTTAATTAAAACTGTATGAAAGCATTGAATATAATTAACTTAAGATTTTGACTTACAGATCATTCTTAAATAGATGTAGAAATTACAGCAAAATTACACTGTGCAGAAAATGTATAAGATATTTTATGTTTTTGAATTTTATTGATATTTTGATAATTTCACTGCATAAGGTGGATATATCAATCTCAAGCAAGTATGTCAATGAATCATTCAACATGTCAAATGATTTCAAACATAGCTGAAATTAAGTATGGGTGTTTTGCGACATTATACCGTCCATAAAACCTGACAAACTATGCACTCAGAACGATGTATTATCAAAACGCCATACCTGAAAACTATGCACCATAGCTTCATTTCAAAAGATTTTTCGTAGAGGAAAATAATGATCTAGGGTAAAAAATTAGAATTTTGATGTGTGTACCTAATGGGCCCTTTTCTGCGCTCACATCCTATGTTTTCCAATTGTTTACATAATAAGTACATCTCGTACCCGGTCTTACCGTATTTCCAGTAAAACTTAATGCATACGATGATAACGTCTAATGGTCTATATTCATGGAGACAATTAAATTATTATGCCTTCTCTCAATTCTCAGTCATTATACGATCTGACGTAAATTATCGTTCCGGTTTTGGGAGATTTATTTTACCTGTAAAATAACAATCCGGACAGAAAATTTAGTTCGGATTCCGGAGTAGGGAGGATCCGGACTGTGTTTTTTTTATATGTCGTATTGGAGGAACTAAACCGAGAAAATTGTCCGATTGCAGGAAGTTTTCGGACCGGAGAGTTTCCAGATTAGGGAGTTTCCGCTGTACATGTACTATGTGACAGACAATTCATGCGTATAAGAATAAACGAGAGAGAACAAGGTGCCGTGTGTTCAACATACTTCGTACACCGGCAACAGTCAGTTAGGAAATATACGCGTAAACCGTAGATGCCTCGAACAATAGATGGTTCGAACTAATTGTTAGGTCCGACCGCAGTTCGAGTTTTCGAAGTTTTACTGTATTTCAACTAACCTTTCTCCACTTTTTCTTCGACAAGCTTTCGGACAAACACGAACATTCAATTGTAACTGTCATTCCCCGGAATTGATCAATAATCATAATTACTATTGTATATTTTTTTAATGAATACTATTTATACTGTGTACACATATGACTTTGCATCATATTCTCTGTATCATATATGTGATTCAAGGGCCAAATGCCTACAATCTTGTAAATAAACTGTGTATTATGTATATTGATAATGGGCATTCGTGAAAATGGCGGGAGTTTTCTGGTAGCCGGAATAATGTTTTTGTTAGAAATAATATTTAATCTGCTTTATTGGACATACACGTTCAAAATACCATCTGCAATTGGATTTTACATTTTCAGGAAAACATCCTCTCGGATACATAGTTTTTCCATGGCGTACTTTCTACTTGTATTGACCGGTTTTACAACTGTTGGGTCGCAACGTAATATCCGAGTTAAGCCTTGTCGGATATATATACTACAGCCTACACGTGCCATGATACTTCCCTTAAAAGCAAACTTATTTTTCTGCAATTAGTACTGTTATTACTGAGAATTTACACATTTCTATGGAAATATGTATTAACTAACGTTTTAAGGTAAATATTTACGAATAACATGACTCTAATGGAAATTTCCGTCCATATTTTTGAGAAAGATTTATCATATATCCCTAGCCCCCCTCTTCCAAAATGCCATGTTACGAGACAATACTGTGTCATGGATGTCAGGCCCGCATCCAGAAATTCCCGACTGGGGGGCCAAACATGATGAAAATTGTGAGGTGCAGGAATACTAGTACATAAAAGTTCATGATGTTAATTAACATTCATGACCGGATGTAGTTGTGTATTCATACCCTTTTTTTCAGTTTGGATTTTCTTGCAACGCCTACATCAACTAGATGGTTGTTTTTGAAACAAAAACATTTGTCTCCCCGATGGCAGTTTGTCAGTAATTGTAATACTGATACAGGGTGTTAGAAAAAAATATCGAGCAAACAAGAAATATAGTCATATGACCTTGACCAAGTAGGTTGAAACATGCGCTCTGCACATCATCTCGATGGGTTCAAGTTATATGGAGTGGACACGAAATGTAGTCATTTGGCCTTTGACCTCTTAGTGTGACCATGGCCCTCAACTGAGCCGATAGAAACATGCGTTATGTCCATCGTCTCAATATGGTGAACATTTGTGGCAAGTAATATCAAAATCCTTCAAGCTGATCAAAAGTTATGGCGGAGAAACGATTTGTGAGATAGTCAGACGGACAGACAGACAGATAGACAACCCGAGCAAAAACAAACTACCCCCATTATATGGTGAAGACATAACTGAAACAAAAAAGATATATGGGTAAAAGAATAAAAATACCAAGCAATTTCTATTAAAATAATAAGTAAAATAACTAAGTCACAATATAAAACGAATAAATTCTATACTTATTACATTTATATCTATAAAAACAATTATATCAATTGTTTACGAGGATGCAACATTCGGAGTTCATAACAGCATCACAGTACCCTTGTCTCTTTCTGGTTTAACTGGTAGAAGTTCTATGATGGGGGTCGAGACCGGAGATTCGCAACTTGAACGAGGATACACAACTTCACTTGATGCTGTTCAATCGTGTGTTGAAGTTTGGTTGAATTTCAAGTAGTGGTAATGGAGATGAAGCGCGGACAAACTTCACCATATACAGTATGTGTACAAAAACATCAAAGGGCCATAACTCAATAAACGATTATCCGAGCGGAACAAAGTGGTGAGGATACACAACTACACCCGATGCTGATCAATCGTATGAAATTTGGTTTAAATCGAAACAGTTGTATTTGAGATGAATCGCGGACAAACTTAACCATGCACCGTATACATGTATGTAAAAAAATATCAAAGGGCAATAAGTCTGAGTGGAACGAAACGACAAGTATACACAACAACACTTGATGCTAATCCATCCTGTGAAGTTTGGTTGAATTCCAACTAGCCGTATTTGAGATAAAGCGCGAAAAACTGCACCATACACTGTACATGTATAAAAAAATCAAAGGGCCATAACTCAAATGAAATATATCCGAGAGGAACGAAACGACGAGGATGCACAACCACACTTGATGCTGATCAATTCTATGACGTACGGGTGAAATCCAAACAGCAGTATTGGAGATGAAGTGCTGACAAGCTACAAGTGGACGGACGGATACCGAAAACACAAACAATATGTCTCCCTCGGAGAGAGGGATACATTATTAAACGGTTAAAGGTAGATAGTATTCAAAACACACTTAGAAATAATAATGAAAAAGGCACGTTATTGCCTTCATCTAGACCTACTCAAAAATATTGCATTATAACTTTTTTTAGATGTTTCCCATAATTGCAAAACAGATATGTCCTGAATGCAAGCGCTAACTCGGCGCGTACTTCGTGATAGAAACTCCTGTATCGGACTCGTGTATTTGTGGTTTTTGAAAAAAAGACCTTCAATATATATACCTTTAAAAATACAAAAACTGATGGTAAAATTAACATAAATCGTGATTTTATGGTAGATTCGAGGTTAGAGCGATACATGAATCCAAATATCAACCAATATTAAACACAGTAGGTATTTTGCATATCAAACTGCAAAACTTGCTTGTATGAAAGGACCACAAACATGTTGGTGTCTTATAACTCAATCTTTTGAATGAATTTCAGTACCTTATGATTCGGTAAAGTCGAAATAAAGAATGCATGCAGGTACAATATTTCGTCGCGGTAATGCGAACCTATTCAAAATACAAAAAAATCCCTTTTGCGTTTTAGTTTGAATGCAAATATACGATGAGGAAAATGTAATTTAAATATTAAAGCATTTTGAAATGCAATTCTATTCACAAGTAAAACGACGCACATATATACATGTACGAGCGTATATCAAGTTTAAATTGTATATATTATACGTATAACTGTTGTACGATACAGAAGCTGAAAAGCGTACTTGGATTTATTGAAATATCTAGCGACTATGTCTGTGTTTGGAGCGAGTTTGATACTTTGGATATTGTTTATTGATTCGAACCTTGGAGAAGAACCGCAATGTCTGTCAAGATATGATTATGATTATAAACTCATGCAGAAAATGTTCGATCTTGAACAGAAACTGAAACAAACTACTGACGTGGTTTTAGAACAGACGAAACTCATCGAGAAAATGTCTAGAAAAGGTAATGCATATATTGGTCCACGGTATTATTTACACACATGTGAAAGCAGGGAAATATGTGTGACTCGCTAATTCACTGATAGTGACCTTATTTATACTGGGAGATAAAGCACTGTGAGATAAATCCATTGATAAATTATCTAAAAAAATGTAAAAGTGGACATAGATCTATAGGACTAAGGCAACGACGTGCAGAAACAGCAATCCCTCATTAACAGATTTGGGAAGATTTTTCCAATTGAAGCGTCTCAATAGATGTTTATTTTGGTTTAGATGGAGACCTTCACTGTCCGCTTTGATTCTCCTAGTTATTCCTTATGGTCTGCCAGGCCATTCCCCGTGCCTCTATTCCTTAACATATGTACCCTTTAACCTGCTTAAGTGCCATGTGTTTTGTGAATTGTTGTTTTCCCGGAGGTCTGCGTGGGGAGGCACTGTCTATGTATGTGGCGTTTTATGTAGCTACGTATTCTCTCTCTTTCGAAAAACGGTGTCAGAATGTAATATTCCTGCTTGCGAATGATGAAAAGCCTTAATATTGTTAAATATTTCTTGAAAAATGTGTCGACATATGCATGTCGCATTTAACATTTGATAACTAATTTATCAGTTTTCTAACCCCGGCGAAATCCTTTCCTTATTTTATGTTATTTAAGAGATATAGGTCGAACACTCGGACATGATTGCGGTCCCTAGCTACCATATCATTCATTTTTTTACCGTAGATTGGTCGAACGATACAGTTTAACATCTTTGATTGATCAGTTGAGGGTGAGATTAACGACACATTTCATTCGCACGTCGTTTTAATTACTTTACTGTTGTACTCTATACTTATGTTTTCTTTCATTACATTCAGACAAATATAAATTTTAACTAGTATTAATACAATACTTAAATGACTCATATATAGGAGTGATAGTATAGGCTACGTATTTATTTCAATCACGATTATACACTCAAACACACTGGGGATTCTGTAATATCCTGCTACTGACCGTAGCTATGTGTCTGTTCACTTAACAGAAATCGATGAGAAATAAATCATCGTTATAGTCCAGAACCAAAGTCATACACTTCCCGAATATCATAACGCATATATAACTAAATATGGAGCAAATGACCAATAATCATTTGATCTGTAATAGAAAAATATCAGGTTAACAAAAACATACATGTAAAGGGTGGGCGGGTGAGCAACGAACTATACGTGTAAGCCTATACAATCTCGAATAAATTAAAACCCTGTTTACCGCAGTTTATATACCCGTGACCACTTACTGACCGATACTGATAGAGGCATTGTATAATACAATACTACAAAGACCGAATATAAATACATATATACTTACATATAATTTTAATTGTTAAGTACATAAGTGGTGAACATTTTTTGTTTCAAGAACAAGACTGCGTAATGGGTAGTAAATATGGCAGTATTTAACTTTTTTATAATTATGATTTCTTTCTTTAAAAGTGAAATGTAAAAACTTTAAACAGAATTGCAAACTTCATTCAGTAAAGTCCGTCGAAGTCTCAAAATTGGTATAAATTCGACCCGAAAGTTATTATCTTAACCGTTTTAAAAGTGCATAGTACACTCGTTCCGGGAACGAACAGTCATTTCTTACATACACATGTACACCTTAGAAGCAACAACAATAGATGGCTGGAACTAATTGCTAGAGCCGACGGCAGTTCGAGGTTTCGAAGTTTTACTGTAGTTGATAATGTAATTATTGAAATAGGATAGTATAACAAGATTTTCATGAACAACTGAGGATGAGCAAGTCAGTCGTAACATGGGGTCAAACCTATTGATTGAAGTGCAGCAGGTGCTATCAGAGCGACCTTCCGAGTTCGTACTTACCATTTGCTGCCTAGCACAAGGCACTCGATTTGAAACCCAGCTGGATATAGATGTATTCCCTTTAAGTTTTGCGATGACTTTGCTAAAGGTATTTGTGTCATGTCTTCTAAATCATGCGGAATTCTTGATTGATTAGTAGTATGGAGGAACGAATTAGTTCGCACGGATACGTAGATTTAAAATTCGTGACACATTTTGTATACATACATGCATATAACACCGTACGAAATTAAACGCAATCGTCAATATGAATGTAACATTTTCTCTGTTGCAGATAGCGGATCAGTGTATACCCGGTGGGGAAGAAATGCATGTGATTGTGACACCACATCTGTAGTTTATACAGGTATTTTAAACGTTATTGTTCGTTTTTGTGTGCCTGACGCAATTTCAGTGCTATCCTAAATGGAATAAGAATTAAAATGACTTAGGTATGTACCAAAATGTTAATACGAATTTATAAAAAAATATCCGTAATGATGTCGTCTCTAATTCTTTGAAAATGTAACATATAAGCGTTCAGAATAAAAACGAATGTCGAAGTTGCATATGTGCGACAAGTCTGCCATGTAAGGTTCCGTCACGTATTGTTATGTGTCAATGCCTATTTTCTCTATTTAGATGAACTGGTATATGAAACAAATTTACACTTATTGGTCATTTGTTATCAGCAGTTTTTTGTACTGTCTTTGCAAAATGCTCATGTTGTTTACAAAATACGTCATACTTGACCTTATTGCGATTACTGTAAATTACCGATGTGCTTCCTTGACTTTCCGTGTGCGATATAATTATTCGTCTGAGCGCACAAATGCTGATGACGCAATAACTATTATACTACAATGTAATTATGACTTAACAGCGATCACGTGACCAGACCTTATTGTGTGCTCCTGGCAGAGGTAATCAGAGACACCGGCCGACAGCGACGTAATAAAAACATGACCAACAAATACAAAGGGACTGAATAATTGGTTCGAGAGTTCGAGGTTGGGCAGTTCTAACCAAAAGAGGTCGAACAGTATAGATTATATAGGAAGTTCAATTGGGACTTCATAATCAGTTCGAGTCAACGGGATTCAACTGTATATGTCTTTAACCTCGTTCAAATAATTTCATACTACAATGTATTCAAAATTTACTGAGGACCACTTTTTGTCATTTCTGTTGCAAAATGGTATAAGGGTACACAATAAAATGTTTAACAAGTTTGAACACATTAATCTATCACATTTGAATATCGACTTCCAATACAAATCGAATGAACGAAGCGTGTATGATTTTCACAACCAACACATGAAAATGGTAACCCCCGAAAACCTGCGATTACATATACATGAAATTTTCTCAATTTCACTGCTTTTTTGTATGTTTTTCCTGATATTCCAACAAGAACTCTTTTTATAGTACTGAAGAAATGAAAACGGGTATTGGAGCTCTTGAAAGGTAGGGGAGGGGCTCTCTAAGCGTGCGAGGAAATCCCGACATACTTTTCGTCAAAAATGGCACTTTTACTGCCCAAAAGACAAGTCCATATATGAAATTCCCGAAGTGTATGTTCGTCTTATGCAAGTGCATATTAAGAGTGGCATGGTTAATCCGCCCCCCCCCCCATTGCTTACACCTGATAAAACATGGGACACGTCCTCATGTTGTTCCTTCCCCATCCAAGTGTTTAGAATTTCTTTTTAAGGGGAGTGGGAAGTCATTCCTCACCATCGGTTTAGATGGCCTATCAGTAGTATATGCAGAGGAGTGTAGGGAGCTCATACTATCTAATGGTTAACATAAAACTATATTAGAACGCCAATTAGACCCTCTTAACTCTTTGAGTTAAAAGCTACGCTATTTCAAAATCTGAAAACACTCATATTTTACACTCGGCATCGTTTTTGACAAATTGAAAAAATAAACATCAACAAGACAGCATATTCGCATAAATAGCATTCCAAAATAACTAAAAAGTGCTAATTGTGTATCATTTTTACTAAAACATATCCATGTCATTTAGGCCCAAAACTAGCGACCCTTTGCAATTTTTGAGCATTGAATATAATGAAACAGGCAGATTCAATTCGGTTGAAGCAATTCCAAGTAGAATATTCATGAATATAAACTATTGTGTGATCTTGTTGAAGTGCATTACCTTATATTGTCAATGTTTACTCTTAATTGTATATTTATTTCTTTAGGTTATATTTCTGGTAAACATTACAAAGAAGAAGGAAGTGGTAGTGATACGATATGTTTGCCCTCTGATCCTTCGTGGTTAAAGTACACGGCCGGTGTAGGCAGTCCAAGGGGATATGTCTACGGATCGGAAATAAATACCAATGATGAACTTATGATTAATTATCCAGTAAATAACCAAGATCTGCCATGTGCCGTATGCAAAACCCCAAAGCGCCTAGTACTAATGATACCAGGTAGGAGCTCCTGCTATGATGGATGGACACAGGAATACCAGGGATATCTTATGACAGCGTATCACGGCCATCCTGGTCCCCATAACCACCTATGTGTAGACTCAACACCTGACTTTATACCCAATGGTGCGAAAAATAATGATGAACATATATTATATTTCACTGAAGCAAGATGTGGCTCGTTACCATGCCCACCGTATGAAGAAGGTCGAGAGCTAGCTTGCGTTGTCTGTTCAATGTGAAATGTAGAATATTAGTGACTTCATATGTACTGAAAACTAAATGCTTGACAATTAGTATTCTCGTTTTCATTGGCCTATTTAGGTAATGGGTCATATTATCCATCAATGGACTGAATTTAATACAGATTACAGAGAAGCCCCCTAAAGTCGAAAGGGTCTATAATTTATGTCAATGACTGAGGTATTTGTGCATTGTACAATAAAATTCTCCCATAACATAACAATTAAGAAAGGTAAGAACAATAAACGCATTTGACTTCTATATTTGAGAATAGTCTTTGACTTTGGTGTACGTACATGAATCCTATACTCCTGACCCGTAATAATATACTCGTATTCACTTTTGTTCCGGTAGAGTTTGTCCTCGAATAGTTGATAGTTTTCAACCTCCGGAGTGATTGCAAATTGCGAGTTTACCGTAGAAGAAATTATGGGCGCTTGAACAAAATCGGTAGTTTTCTTTAAGGGGCATTGTTCACACATTTGTAAGATGTCACCCGTAATGTATTTGTCGAACGTGAATAAACTACAACAAGGCCATAATTAAGGATTGGATCATTATCTTACTTGTAGAAATCTACTTTAATGTTTCATACATTAACTTTTCGCTGAATTTGAAGGCAACTATGTGTGTATATGCACTTACGTTTTTTCTTTTCATAATTTGTCGCTGTTTTTTCTGATAATCTGTGTGGAATAATTAGGAACATGGAATATTTTGACACGGTTTGATTACTAGTACGTAAGAGTGGTTTAAATCGAACATTAATTCATAAATTGATTTTTCTTTGTTTACGATGTTTATACATTGTATAAAGAATACACGACTGCATAAAATCGTTGTCATCCGGATTGCACGCATTGCAACTTTTTTCTTCATACTTTAATTTTTGAACAATTCATACAGTCGTGTCAATTAACACCAATTAATCGTTGGACGTGTCATATTGTTTGTGGTATTGTAATGGGGTATGTTTAAATTCGTTCCCGACTGGTTCGCTGAAATAACCAGGGAATCAAGCGCTTGGTGACACTGATCAAAATATGACGCTAACCTCATGTTGTTTATTCAAGTTTCACACGTTTCTATTGTATTCAGATATGACAATTGGCAATAAAATTGTTAATTGGCGACTCTATTACAGAGATAACCCCCAACTTACGAGTTAATACGCAGAATATTGCTATTTACAGCTTATGATACGGATGCAGGAAATAATAACACGCGCTGCGATACCGTCATTTTTGTCTGATATTTTTTTCTTCAAAAATTTAAAATGCGCGAATTTAGGGCCGCGCGAAACTGCCTTTTTTGCTGTTTGCGCGAAATTTCACCCCCGCGAATTTAAGTGATACTACAGTACTATTTGGGTGGTTTGAAACTACCATATAGCCGCCTGAATACAACAAAGAAGTCACATCAGTTTAATACGTGAATCATTTAATGTTTTAAAAACTCTACTTACAGACATCTTAATGTTCAATTCACGTTAATCATTTACAAAGACCTTTAGAATTCTCTAATAAACTGATAAACTGGGGCGAAAAAGTATATATGATCGTCTAAAGTGTTTTAGTGGTATAACAAGTAGTCGCTGTATATTTACATACGCACCGATTGCACATGATCATGTGCAGTCAAACATAGATAGGTCCCCGTTCCAAGTGCATTAATGCTGCATATTATAAACCATGAGATGGAGTTTAATTTGCACATTCTTTTGACCTTGCAAAAGATCCCTGATAGTACAAATGTAGACACTTTTGCCAATGCACCGGTGACCTAGCTTCACACAAAGGATGATGCTGAACCGCTGAAAAGGAAGTTAACTTCGAACCTGGTTCTGATAGTAGAATAACGATTCTGTACATGAATTGGCATATATGTCGTGCATTTTGTCTCGATTATCCAGAATATCGGTCGATATCGTAAGTACCACAAAAACTAGTTAAACATGCATATGCATTTCCTTGAATAGGTAAGTTCTTATTGATATAGCAATATATCGCAAAGTGCATCTATTGGTAAGGGTAGTTTTTAGACATAATCGTCATAATGTCGAAAGGGACGTTTTCCAGCGCTCGAGGTCAATTGTCATCGACAATAACTGAAGTGATAGAGCATCCACTATCATTTACGTTGCATCCCACCTCTTTTGCATGCGGGAAATTTGGCAGAGTTACAATTAATACGAAGAACATGCTAGTGCTGGTTAAGAAACCCGGGAAATGTATGAGACTGCACGCTCGCCATATAAGTTTCCGGTGGCGAAGTAAAATAAGCCTAAAATGACTAGCATGGAAATAATGTTAAATGTTATTATTTCTTTTTTAATATCTGATAAAAAACAGTTTCATATCCTAACCACTTCAATTTAGTTAGAGAATAAATTTTTAGGCATTTAGTTTTAGTTACCGTCATCACATGGGATTTTCCTGTTAAGTGAGTGCACACTCGTTATATGTCAAATTATCATTTATTTTACCTTTAATACAAGCCTTTTTTAAGGACAATGTGAAAATATGAGAGTAGGCTTGTTCTGGAACTACAAAATTATTTTATTTTGCACAACTTTAGGTTTAAGTATTATATTCCCTACCCTAAACTATTGAATTGATTAAAATTATTTTAAGAAAATGTTCGTTTCACTGCTTCACACTACAACTTTAGGTTTAAGTATTATATTCCCTACCCTAAACTATTGAATTGATTAAAATTATTTTAAGAAAATGTTCTTTTCACTGCTTCACACTAAAACAACACCACGATAGATCTCTGTCAGTGTAACATATGATGCTCAATAATCGTGTTTTACAGACGCTTACAACTTGATAAGGAAATAGAAAGCGCCTGTCTGATGTTGAGTGAAAAGCATACGATTCTTCTATGCGGTCTCAAGGCAGATGAGCACAACATGGGCCAACTTTTATTGCACTTCCATCCGCTATACTGGTAGCTGTGACTAAAATATACATTGTAGATATTGGCCCCTGCTCGTAGTATACAAGAGGAACTCGACCATAAGTCAATGTATTGTATTTAAAGTGCTAAAAGAATAGTAACCTTAAATGTGTTTTAGATTTCCCTTTCCGTGTGCAATTCTGTCACTATATATACCGCCAGCTGTCTTGACTTGTCCTGTGATCTTTTCCTTCAATTAACCCCTCCCCCCTCCTCCTTCACTGTCCACTTTGATGCTCCTAGTTATCCGTCATTGTCTGCCAGGCCATTCCTTGTGCCTCTGTTCCTTAACATATGTACCCTTTAACCTTAAGTGCCTTGTGTTTTGTGGATTGTATTTTCCCGGAGGTCTGCGTGGGGAGGCACTGTCTTATGTAAGTGGTGTTTCCTGTAGCTACGTATTCTCTCTCTTTTAAGACCTAATCAGTGGATATAATTTCATATTAGGAATAGAAAAAGGTCACTCCACACTCGAGTGGGGAGCCAGTGCCCCCTTACCCCCCTCCCGGTAGAACCGGGCCTGGATGTTAAGGGAAATAATCGTTCTATCGAGAATTTCGGTTTACCAAGGGAGATTACTTGCAGGAGATTTGTTCTCAATTTTAAGCAGTAGGTTGAAGAAACTTGTATATTTTAATCAATGTACATACAACTTAGTTAATGTCTCAGAGGTTATAGATTTAATTTTTGTTTTTGAGACTTTTACCTTCAGCGACCTCGAGTTTTCGATCACTTCAAAGTCGCTAGGGGATATATTACATGAGTACATGTATGGAATAGTTTTGTGTATAGTAGCAAAAGCTTTGTTCATGTTCATGACAAAACACACTTCATAAATATACCGCTATAAGTGAGCGGCGGCTTTAGTCTGTACACGAAATTTGTTAACCAAATATTGATTTAAAATGAAGAAGCAACTTTAAAGTAAAATCACTGCCACTTATCTTAATAATGAAATAACTCGGTGGAAAAACGTAAGTAGGGAGCCAGGTTCTCAGCAAAATAAGTTATATTTGCCTTGTTCTGCGAGTCTTGGTGGCGTGAGCACCTCATTGATAAATTATAATCGGATCCCGGGTTCAAATCCCGGTAGCGCCATTGACCGATTTTCCGTGTTCCTCAAAACATGACTTTATTTCAATATTACTACAGCTGGTGTTAAGTGCTGTGTGGCGGATGTAAAATTCGCCCCGTACTTCATCCAAAGTGTAGTTATTCTTTATCGACTTTATATAAGTTTAATTTACACGAACATGACGTTAGGTCGCTGTGGTGTAATGGTTAGCATAACGAACCGGCAATCCGTAGACCCGGGTTAGAATCCCGGTAGCGCAATTGACCGATGTTTCGTGTTCCTCAAAACATGACTTTATGTGTATTAGAAAATGTGCACTATGTCACTATGTGTGTGACAGAATATAACTTTTTAGGGGGCAACATTGCCGACATGCTAAAACTTGTAGACTGCCCATCTCCATCATGTATACATAATCATTATGCATTATCTTGGGATCAATATATAACATTTTATACTTCTTGATTTCTAATCAACACATTTATGCCAAACTGATTTTAATTTTTGACGTTCTATTCCAGTTTGTGCCACCCTATTTTTTGCTTGCCCAATCCTGCTATTCAGAGAGAATAATAGGTGGCATATTTTCCAACACAATAAAACAATAGATGGTGACATTCTTAACATGCATGGCCCATTTGAAAACTTAAAATGCAATCCTACAAATCATTGCGCAAAAACAACTTCTAGAAAGTGATCTTGGCCTGCTAGTATTCTATCCTCATGACTCAATTCAATGTAGCTACTTATATTGATATGAACCAAATCCTTCTACCAATTAGATTAATAATTTGTGATTTTATTCATAGATATGGATCAAACAAATTATGATCTGTAATATACTACTCAAAATTTGACATCGGTCACTATGTATTCATGACATTTTTACTTGTTGTGGTTGAAATTGCTATAAATCAATGTTTTCTTTACCTAATGATCAGCAAAAATGATGAAAATAACGAACCATTGAAGCGCAAAAAAATGCAATAATGAGGTGGATTAATCGGGTTACTTTTAGGTTTAGTAACATGTATGATGACCACGTGCATTGGTAACATCCTGACATCGCCTCCTCATGCTGCCAATAAACCCGCGGATATTCTGCTGTGGGATTAGAGCACATTCATCCAGCAGTGCTTGTCTGAGTTGCCTGGTCGTTTTTTGCTAAACATGTCGGCCTGGTATGGCAACCTGAAGCATGTCCCAGACGTGCTCTATCAGATTTAGATCAGAGAATCGAGCGGGCCAGTCAATGCAAACGATAGTTGTTGTCTCCAGGTACTCGTTGGTTACATTTAAGTACCTTACAACCGTAAGCGTGCCGTTCTCAATGATATGCATATCTGTCTTTCCCTGGACGCTGATGCCCGCACATACCATAACTGAACCCCCGGCGTAGCAATCATGTTCAGCTACACAGACAGGCGCAAATCGCTCATTTCTCATTTCTCAGAGAAGAGGACTGAAGGGTCTAATCCTGAAGGGTCCATGTGACATCGTCACGGGCCCATTAAAGACGCTCCATATTGCGATGTTGTTGCAAAGGGATGCGTATGGCTGGCATTCGAGCACCCAAACCAGCATCATGGAGACGATTCCTGACCGTTTTCATGGATACTCTAGCATTCTGGTAATCGTTTCTTAACTTGGTTGTGTTCTTGAAATGATGTCGTCGAGCCTGGATGACATTAAACCGGTCCTGGGCCTGGGTTTTAGATATTGTGCATACACCCCCGTGCCTATGGAATCACACTTCTAAGCATTAATTATTTGTCTATCTCTCGACACTAGCGCTGCGTTCAGTAAATTCGTTTGCGACTAACGTTTGAAATTTGGTTCCGGGTGCAGTGAATACGATACGGTGGGTCAGGGTACAAAACAAAAAAGTATCGTTTACATGTAGGCCGTAACTGAACGCATGGCAGTCCTTTTGTATTAAAAACAGTCAAGAATGGGTGAAGTTCTCTTCGGAAATGCATTAACATGAGCGTATCTAAAAACCTCGTAGATTGGCTCCAACATCAGAAGACGGAAAAACGTATGTTTATCTGAAATTCCGATGTTTCAATTAATTAAAACAATCCACTACTTCTACGCCGCCAATTCAGCTGGTGTCTTGCCAGCACCAACCACCATCAATGAGTAATTTAGCTTTAGTAACGTAACAGTAATTGTGATGTTTTCTGACCCAAACTTTGAATGTGTTGTTGAAGAAATGAGCTGAATGTATATGAAATGCAAAATGTACAAAAACTAACGTCAGAGCCGCCAAAGTGTTTTATTTTTTACAATTTTGTTTTAACTTTACCACCAGGGTAAATAATCAAAGCACTGAAAGTGCTGACAGCAAGGGGCTCACTGCATATCACTTTGACATAGATTTATATATCACAATTATTCTTTCAAGAACACTTTGTTACGTCATTATATTAAATAATACAGGAGTTAAAAACACAGATTATAAACAAAGAATTGGTATAGACAGTCAGAGGGATGGATGGAGAAGAAGTAAACAGTACCTTAATGTTTATTATATGCCATGCTACAATGCAATCCATTGAAAACTAACGTATATTGCAACATAAACTATAATGCCTGAATGACAATAAAACAAAAAAGTATGTGAATTTCCGTAAATCGTAGATATTCAACGGAACAATGACGGAAACTTGCATTTCCCATGATTTCAATATACGTTTAATTGTTCTTTGGATATATTATATGTGTCACCGTTTTCTTGTATATGTAACGTGCGGCCGAATATCGGTGTTCTCTGTAGCAATTCAATTTTGGGCTGCAGTTATTTAAGTTAGCGATGGGTAAGCCTCAAACCTTTTTGAGGGTGGAGTTTAAATCACATTAACTCAAAATGAGAAGTAGAAAAATACAAATGTATAAATATTTACAAGACTTTGCGAAATGGTGATTGATGGGCATCGCTGTTCTCGGCTAAATCTATGGACAGTGAAGAAACAGGACTCAAATCTAAACAGAAGGGAAGACGGTTTTCGGTGATAGGCGTCCCTAATGAATATTCATTATTACGAGCAAACGCTTTATGCGTTGCAAGCGTCTGGTGAAATAGCACTGGTTAAGTCATGTTTAACGTGTTATTAAGCGAATTTGATAATTCGACGGAATTTACTGAACACCGGTAGGCTTACTTTATGTAAATTCATATCTGAACGCAACTTGATTTCGATGATTTGACACAAACGTTGTGGTGAAATCGTAGATGTCTGATAATTGTGTTCTTCACTGGTTCAGAAAATGGAGGCGATTCTATAACTTAAGATTTTTTATACAAGATAAGGGAGGTCTAGCTTTCCTTAAAATCTAAGGAGAAAATCGCTTAAATTAAGTGAATAAATAAGTTAAGAACATTGTGTAATACTACTTAAGAATTTTCAGAAATCCTAAGGATAAAAATGTAAAACTTAAGATTTTTGCGTCTTTTAAGGAAAATGTTAAGGATAAGAAGCTTCCGTAATACGGGCTCTGAACTCATATTGAATTGGTAAAACTCAAAACAAGCCTCTCGGCTATTGCACCGTTTAGTAAATGAAGTCAGACCTTAGACTTGACTTCCTTGTAATAAGAAATTGTACTGATTATTAGTTTGCGAGGTTTTGCCAGAGAGTCTATACCTTGGATCACTTACTTTCGGTACGTGGCTGTATCACATGCAGTTTAAACTTCCTTATTTACACGTCTTTTATTTTAGTATTGTTTGCTTAGAGGCTATTTTGGTAAATCACTAGTTAAGATGAAAAAGATTGTCAAACAAGCGACGCCTTTATTTGCAAACTTTCCGATATTATCTACTTAGTTGCGTGCAAAGTCATTAGTTTTCTAAAGATGTGTTAATAAGATAAGAATATTCATATAACAATGAGGGAGTTCTTGTCCACGTTAATGAAACATTGTTACATGTGGGACAATAGAATAGATGCACATGATGATACTGAATCACAAAAGACGCGGAAGATAATCAACGCTGGCATAAACAAGTCAGTCGATTTGTTTGCATGATAATATTCAAACACGGTGTCATTGTTGTTTATACACAAATGTATATATTTCAGCTTAAATTATCTGGACTAAATGGAAATACAATACAATACAATATACTTAATGGAAATAAATGGTACGAAAACTGAATAATATACTTTTAAAAATTATTTCATTGTTCATCATTTGTGAAATGTGCGCATACTTCAGTATAAATATTACTACGATCGTATAATAATCCGTTTATGTATTTAACAGTTTTTAATTGACGATGTGACGACTTAATTCACAACTTAGATATTGCACTGATGATGGACTGTGGACAAACCAATTTAATTGTCCTGTTCTGTTCTGTTCTCTTGATAATGCATACGGCTAACGGAAACGAGTCATAGACTTTTGATAAACAAAATCAGCACCAAAATAATTACAACACGTAGCAATACACTCTCCTTTTATGCGGTTCGAGTGAAAATAATATATATGACTCGTTCGCAATGAAATGCGTGATTTTAAGAGCGTGGTTAGTTTTGGAAGAAACCAACAGTACGAGTGGCGTCTCACTATTAATATCAATATATTAATACAAATAAACGGATAAGTCATTGATTAGAACGGTACCTTATTTACTTGCTAAGTATATATAAATAACAGCACAGTAAACTACATGTCAAGGAATCGATAAGCATTTGAAGTACACGGGACGGGGAGGGGGGATACAGGTCGTTATTAAGCCAATCTCTATGATGTAGCTTATAATTTTTCCAACTTGTATAGTCTCAAAGAGACTTTTAATGTCAGTGGTATTGAAAAATTGGGAACGGACTGGTTGAAGGTCAACACAGTCGACAAGAAAATGATTTACTGTGAAAGGCGTATTACATGGAATACAGTCCAAATAGATTAAAATAAGTTAAAAATAAGATAGAATACTAAGTTTCTTCATCAGAGGGCATGCTCTCACCCACCGAGACAAGGATTCCATCGCTGTCATCCTCCATGTCACTTAGACATTCGAACTTGTTGTTGAGGGGGGTTTCGTGATTGTTAGTTTTGCGTGGTTTTGGTTTGGGTGATGGAGATGTAGACAATCGTTAAAGACACTGGTACACTGAATCCATAGATTAATTTCTTGTTTTCTAAATCAGTTATTAATGAAATAGATGTAAATATCACACGTTTTCACGTATTCTGTGGCGCTTGACATTTCTCATCATTTGTAAACAAACCGTGGGAAATTGCGTATGAACTAATTATATTTTTTGACACTTACTAAATTGTTGCAAATTCTTTGATTTGTTATTGATTATTTTTTAATGCTCATCAGATGTTCGCAAACGCAGATAAATTCATATTGCCACTAATATGTGTCAGACTAATGGGAACTTTTTCTCTCGGCGTAAGGTGCTAACCACACTTATAACCAATACGTCACAAGTTATTCAATACGTCACAAAATTAATTACGTCATAATTTAGGGGATGTAACTCGATATTATTTAGAATTAAAGGTATTCCCCCCTTACTTAACACAAGAAGCGACAGGATAAATAGAATAATAGGTTAGTGACGTGGAATGAGAAAGTTTATCAGGCTCTGCTCCGGTAGTCATCGGGTTCGCCTTCGGCTCACCTGATAAATTCCTCCGCCTTGCCTGATAAACTTTCTCATTCCACGTCACTAACCTATTATTCTCTATTTATTTCATTAAGCCTAGACTGTTCTATTTATCTTGTATTTCGTTTCGACAAGATTAAATCTCACAACAGATGTAAAGGGCACTTATTTGTGCATTCCACGCAGCTTAATTTTCACTGAATATAATTCAATCAGTGAAGTATCATTGTGTTCACATTATGTCCTGTTTTGATACATTTGTTTCAGGAGGGGTACTGTCATGAATATGATTTGTATGTTGTTTTTTTTCTATACATGTTGTAAATAAGTTATAATCTTCAATCATGGAGGAAAATAAAGTATCTACTGCAAAACTTGCTTGTATGAAAGGATCACAAATATGTTGGTGTGTTATGACTCAATCTTTTGAATTAATTTAATTTCCTTATGATTTGGTAAAGTTGAAATAAAGAATGCTTGCATGTAAAATGTTTCGTCGCGGTAATGCGAACGTATTCAACATACAAAAGATCTCTCATAAATGAGTTTTAGTTTGAATGCAAATTCTTTGTACGATGAGGACAATGTAATTTAAAGATTAAATCCTTTTGAAATCCAATTATATTCACAAGTAAAACGACGCACATTATATACATGTATATCAAGTTTGAATTGTATATATTATATGTATAACTGTTGTACGATACAGAAGCTGAAAATCGTACTTGGATTTATTGAAATCTCTAGCGACTATGTCTGTGTTTGGAGCGAGTTTGATACTTTGGCTATTATTTATTGATTCGAGCCTTGGAGAAGAACCGCAAAGTATGTCAAGATATGATTATGATTATAAACAAATGCAGAAAATGGTCGATCTTGAACAGAAACTGAAGCAAACTACTGACATGGTTTTAGAGAGAATGTCTAGAGAAGGTAATATTTTGTTTACACGGAGTTCGAAAAACGTTGTTTGATTATAATATTTGTTTCAAGAACAAGATTGCATAATTGGTAGTAAATATTGACAGTATCTTTTAACATTGTTATAATTATGATTTCTTTCTTTAAAAGCGATCATTAAAACAGAATTGCAAACTTCATTGAGTAAAGTCCGTCGAAGTCTCAAATTGGTATAAGTTCGACCCGAAAGTTATTATCTTAACCATTTTCATAGTGCATAGTACACTCGTTCCGGGAACAGTCATTTCTTATATACACATGTACACCTTAGATGCAACAACAATATATGGCTCGAACTACTTGCTAGAGCCGACGGCAGTTCGAGGTTTCGAAGTTTTACTGTAGTTGATAATGTAATCATTGAAATAGGATAGTATAACAAGATTTTCATGAACAACGGAGGATGAGCAAGTCAGTCGTAAGATGGGTGTCAAACCTATTGATGGATGACCAACGTTGAATAAACTTTGTTGCAACATGCCGAACCAAGGTCAAAAGCCTTGTCACAATAATGAAATTCACCTATTACCCCTTAATTTGTGTTATAATGAAAGGTCATGATACTTACTAAATGTAAATATCCTTCTCAGTTGCAACGCCCTCGTCCATATCCCTCCTCTTCAATTCTCCTAGAGGGCAAATATTGTCACATCCATCATTTGTTCTGGCACTGTCACAAGGGACATTAAGGTATTTGTGACGACAACAAAAACAACATTCACTAAGACCAAGTACGAATCGAAATCCGCTTGGATTTCAGCTGTCGTACTGTACGTAAGACATAGAACTGTTTTACGTATTGAAGACGAAATAATAAAATCTCCCACAGAGATCTCAAAAGTGTATAATGCTGATGTCGAAAAATTGTAAATACCGTGCAGGAGGTGCTCTCAAGGTGACCTTCCGAGTTCGTACTTATCATTTGCTGCCTAGCACAAGGCACTCGATTTGAAACCCAGCTGGATATAGTATAGATGTATACCCTTTAAGTTCTGCGATGACCTTGCTAAAGGTCTTTGTGTCATATCTTCTAAATCATGCGGAATTGTTGATTTTACAATTCGTGACCCATTTTGTATACATACATACATATAGTAACACCGTACGAAATTGAACGCAATCGTCAATATGAATGTAACATTATCTCTGTTGCAGATAGCGGATCAGTGTATACCCGGTGGGGAAGAAATGAATGTGATTGTGAAAAATCTGTTGTTTATACAGGTATTTTAAACGTTATTTTTCGTTGTTGTGTGTCTGACGCAATTTCAATTTCAATTAATAAGAATTAAAATGACTTAAGTATGTACAAAAATGTAAATATGAATTTAAAAAAAAATATCTGTAATGATGTCGTCTTCTAATTCTTTGAAAATGTAACATATCAGCGTTCAGAATTAAAATGAATGTCGAAGTTGCATTTGTGTGAAAAGTCTGCCATGTAAGGTTCTGTCACGTATTGTTATATGTCAATTCCTATTTTCTCTATTTAAGTCGCAAACTGGTATATGAAACAAATATACAATTTACTATTGGTCATTTGTTATCAGCAGTTATTTGTTTCCGCCTTTGAAAAATTCTCATGTTGTTTACAAAATACGTCATACTTGACCTTGTTGTGTACCGTAAATAAACAATGTGCTTCCTTGACTTTCCGTGTGCGATATAATTATTCGTCTAAACACACAAATGTTGATGAAACAATAACTATTATACTAATTATGTTTTTGACTGCGATCACGTGACCAGACCTTATTGTGTGCTCCTGGCAGAGGTAATCAGAAACAGCGGCCGACATCGACGTAATAAAAACATGACCAACTAAATCAGACTAAGACATCACTACTTGTTGCATCGATATTGAAGATTTTGAAATTTGATGGATAAATATAAGAACGTCATTTATTAACTTAGGGTATACTATGTGGCGTTTCCTGTAGCTACGTATTCTCTCTCTTTTAAGCATAGGAATATAAATAATGCAGCTGTTTGTATTTACGAACCCTCGTGAGACAATAAGTATGTGTGTATGGTAATAACATCAGTGGTGAATTTTACTTATTACGTAACCATTCGGAAATTAATGGAAACACAGGTCATTATCTTATTTGCAAAACATGTTATTAGGCTTTCACGTTAGTAAAACAAAAACATTTTTTATACTTAACAAATCACGTGATCAATAATCGGTAGATTAAGCAATTCCAAGTAGAATATTCATGAATATAAACTATTCTGGACTGTTGTTGAAGTGCATTACCTTATATTGTCAATGTTTACACTTAATAGTATTTTTTTGTCTTTAGGTTATATTTCTGGTAAAAAATACAATGAAGAAGGAAGTGGTAGTGATACGATATGTTTGCCCTCTGATCCTTCGTGGTTAAAGTACAAGGACGGTGTAGACAGTCTAAGGGGATATGTCTACGGATCGGAAATAAATACCCATGAAGGCTATGCTTTGATTGGTTATCCAGTGAATGAACAAGATCTGCCATGTGCCGTGTGCAAAACCCAAAAGCGCCTAGTACTAATGATACCAGGTAGGAGCTCCTGCTATGATGGATGGACACAGGAATACCAGGGATATCTTATGACAGCGTATCACAACCATCCTGGTCCCCATAACCACATATGTGTAGACTCAAGACCTGACTTTATACCCAATGGTGCGAAAAATGATGATGAACATATATTATATTTCACTGAAGCAAGATGTGGCTCGTTACCATGCCCACCGTATGTAGAAGGTCGAGAGCTAGCTTGCGTTGTCTGTTCAATGTAAAATATCAGTTACTTCATTCTTCATATATACTGGAAACAAAATGCTTGACAAATATGTGTGTATTCTCGTTTTCATTGTGCTATTTAGTTAATGGGTCATCTTATCCATCAATGGACTGAATTTAATACAGATTACAGAGAAGCTCCATGAACACGAAATTGTCTATATGTGAATAACGGAGGTATTTGTGCATTGTACAATGAATTTCTCACATAACGTAACTATGAAGAAACGAAAAAGCAATACACGCATTTTACTTCTATATTTGAGAATAGTCTTTGACTTTGGTGTACGTACATGTATCCTCTACTCCTGTCCCGTTATGATAGACTCGTATTCACTTGTAATAGTTCAGGCAGAGGTTGTCCTCGAATAATTTATATTTTCCAATCTCCGGAGTGATTGCAAATTGTGAGCTTACTGTAGAAGTAATTGTGGGCGCTTGGACAAAATCGGTAGTTTTCTTAAAGGGGCATTGTTCATTATGTAAACGTTCACATATGTGTTAGGTGTCACCCGTAATGCATTTGTCGAACGTGAATAAATTAACACAAAACCATAATTAAGGATTGGATCAACATCTTACTTATAGAAATCTTCGGACCTGTTTGTTTCATACACCAATAATGCCAGACATGTTCGACCTAACTCTGTATTTATGAATAACACATCTTTCCTAATGGATATGTATACACTCATGTGCATATCTTATATTGTTATATTCTAAAAAGAACAGAAATGCAAAATAAATATGTGTTACTTAATTCTTTCCCATTCCATAATATTTCACACACGTTTGTACGATCAATCTGCTTATAAAGATGTTCATCAAAACTAATAGACAAATGAAACGTAGGGTGGCCAGAAACGCCAGGTCACATATTTTGCTGTAATTCTAGAAGAGCTGATACAGTAGCTGTGAATTTCTACCAGACTACTCCTTGTGTAGCACACATTTACATCCTATGAACAGCTTCAATGAAACTTGACCGGTGCTTGTCTAATTACCCGTTTTAGAAACACGAAAGTCACGTACATGCATCAATAGTGCCTCGTCCAATTCAAATTCATACCAAGTTGTACTCTGTACTGGTAATTAAAAACAATTAAATTAAACTACGACCATGCCACACATCCATGAAGTAGATAGGGGGTCGCGTTATTGCACTTCTAATGCAACAAGATCAGGTGGCTATGCAGTTTGGTGTTGAGGTTACGGCAATATACCGTCTTGTTAAAACCGTTCAGTCGTTTCAGAGCTACGGGGATGGTTGCCGTCGGACCGCGACCAGACCGTCCTAGTACGTCTGCAACTTCTGCGTAATCAGCACCGTACCGCCGTGGAAACGGCCACTTTTATGCACTACGGACACACAATTATCTGATGATAATGTAGATCTGAAATTCATCCGGCGTTTCGTAATAACTTGTTTCACAAGCGAAATGTGATACTGCTGAAAGGAGAGGCATGGTGCTATTACTGCAAACAGAAGCAGTATACTTATATAAATATTACTGCTGCAGATCAAATCAATATACATTTAGTTGTATCATACCATTGCTACTACTGCTGGGAATGTTAATGCATGATATTTCTTAAACTGCTGATGACTCTCAAACTTCCATAGTTTGGTTACAATAATAAACTCCTGTTATGACTACAACTACCCACTTCAGTTGATGAATTGTTACTATGTTGTGATACAGATCAAGAATCTCAAATATGTAAATGAATAAAACATTTTAGCCGCTAAAACTTTGAAATATTCCTTATGATTCGGTAAAGTTGAATTAAGAATGCATGCACGTATACTTTTTCGTCGCGGTAATGCGAACCTATTCAAAATACAAGAAATCCCTTCTGCGTTATAGTTTGAATGCAAATTCTTTATACGATGAGGAAAATGTAATTTAAAGATGAAAGCATTTTGAAATGCAATTCTCTTCACAAAAAAGAAATGCTTGCAATGAAATAAAATGGTTTTGATGTGGAATATGAAACAACTTGAAAACAAATGCTCGCATTGAACTAAATAAAACATTTTTCAATATTTTAAACGAAATTTTCATACTGTGACATAATCTTTTTTAAACTGGAAAGAAGCGTTTTCCAGACCGGTGTCATTTTCCCTATGCCTTCATTATCTTACCACTATATTTCGATATTTGAATAATACTACCGAAATTTAGACAAGGAATTGTATACTTTAGTAAACATGTCAAGTTTTCATCGCGCCATTTATTTAAAAAAAAGTCTAACATCTTACATTTTAAAGTTTTATAATCGTCATTTATTTAAAGAGCTTTCAAGCGTCATAGCTTATTCATGTAAAACATTTCAAATATTTTGCTAGGAATGACATTCAACTTTAAGAAACTATTTTTTCATTTTGCTGAATTTGATATCATTTGCAATAAATAAAACATTTAACACCTTACTGTCTCCGAAGAATTTCTGGCTGTTACTGAAGAATCCTTGGCATTAACTGTTGAATGTAAGGTTTTGAGACAAGAAATGATGCATGAAAAGTTTTTGGTGCATTGACACATAATAAATTCTCTATGCGTAACCCATACGAGAAATAAGAAAATCCTTATTTCGTTTTGAAAAACAAAATGGGTTATTTTCGGTTTAGAAACACATGAATATCAAAGTAAGAGAAAGTCATCATATAAATGAAATACTATTTGGGTGGTTTAAAACTACCATATATCCGCCTGAATACAGCAATGAAGTCACACCAGTTTAATACGTGAATCATTTTAAAGAATTAAAAACACTACTAACAGACATCTTAAGGTTCAATTCACTTTAAAAAGCTCTAATAAACTGATAGACTGAGGCAAAAAGTATATATGATCGTCTAAAATGTTTTAGTGGTATAACAAGTAGTCGCTGTATATTTACATACGCACCGTTTGCACGTGAGCATGTGTAGTCAAACATAGACAGGTCCCCGTTCCAAGAGCATTAATGCTGCATATTGCAAACCATGAGATGGAGTTTAATTTGCACATTCTTATGACCTTGCAAATGAACCCTAATAGTATAAATGAAGACACGTTTTGCCACTGCACCGGTGACCTAACTTCATACAAAGGATGATGCTGAACCGCTGAAAAGGAATTTTACTTCGAACCTAGTTCTGATAGTAGAATAATGATTCTGTAGATGAGTTGGTACATATGTTGTGCATTTTGTCTCGATTATCCAGAATATCGGTCGATATCGTTAGTACCACAAAAACTAGTTAAACCAGCATATGCATTTCCTTGAATAGGTAAGTTCTTATTGATATAGCAATATATCGTACAGTCTATCTGTTGGCAAGGGTAGTTTTTAGATATAATCGTCATAATGTCGAAAGGGACGTTTTCCAGCGCTCGATGTTAATTGTCATCGACAATAACTGAAGTGATAGAGCATCGCCTATCATTTACGTTGCCTCCAACCTCTTTTGCATGTGGGAAATTTGGCAGAGTTAAAATTAATACGAAGAACATGCTAGTACTGGTTAAGAAACCCGGGAAATGTATGAGACTGCACGCTCGCCATATAAGTTTCCGGTGGCGAAGTAAAATAAGCCTCAAATGACTAGCATGGAAATAATGTTAAATGTCATTATTTCATTTTTAATATCTGATAAAAATACAGTTTCATATCCTAACCACTTCAATTTAGTTAGAGAATAAACTTTTTAGGCATTTAGTTTTAGTTACCATCATCACATGGGATTTTCCTGTAAAGTGAGTGCACATTCGTAACATGTCAAATTATCATTTATTTTACCTTTAATACAAACCTTTTTTAAGGACAATGTAAAAATATGAGAGTAGGCTTGTTCTGGAATACAAAATTATTTTATTTTGCAAAACTTTAGGTTTAAGTATTATATTTCCTACCCTAAACTATTGAATTGATTAAAATTATTTTAAGAAAATTTTCTTTTCACCGCTTCACACTAAACTACACCACGAAAGATCTCTGTCAGTGTAACATATGATGCTCAATAATCGTGTTTTACAGACGCTTTCAACTTGATAAGGAAATTGAAAGCGCCTGTCTGATGTTGAGTGAAAAGCATACGATTCTTCTAGGCGGTCTCAAGGCAGATGAGCACAACATGGGCCAACTTTTATTGCACTTACATCCGCTATACTGGTAGCTGTGACTAATATATACATTGTAGATATTGGCCCCTGCTCGTAGTATACAAGAGGAACTCGACCATAAATCAATGTATTGTATTTAAAGTGCTAAAAGAATAGTAACCTTAAATGTGTTTTATATTTCCCCTTCCCTGTGCAATTCTGTCACTTTATATACTGCCAGCTGTTTTGACTTGTCCTGTAATATTTTCCATCCATTAACCCCCCCCCCCCACCCTCCTTCACTGTCCACTTTGATTCTCCTAGTTATTCCTCATAGTCTGCCAGGCCATTCTTTGTGCCTCTGATCCTTAACATATGTACCCTTTAACCTCCTTAAGTGCCTTGTGTTTTGTGGATTGTTGTTGTCCCGGAGGTCTGCGTGGGGAGGCACTGTCTTATGTAAGTGGTGTTTCTGTAGCTACGTATTCTCTCTCTTTTAAGACGTAATCAGTGGATATAATTTCATATTAGGAATCAAAAAAGGTCACTCCACAGCTAAGTGGGGAGCCAGTGCCCCCTTACCCCCCTCCCGGTGGAACCGGGCCTGGTTGTCAAGGGAAATAATCGTACTGTCGAGAATTTCGGTTTAACAAGAGAGATTACTTGCAAGAGATTTGTTCTCAATTTTAAGCAGTAGGTTGAAGAAACTTGTATATTTTAATCAATGTACATACAACTTAGTTATTGTCTCAGAGGTTATAGATTTAATCTTGTTTTTGAGACGTTTACCTTCAGCGACCTCGAGTTTTCGATCACTTCAAAGTCGGTAGGGGAGATATTTACAAGTATGGAATAGTTTGTTTATAGTAGCAAAAACTTTTTTCATGACTAAACACACTTCATAAATATACCGCTATAAGTGCGCGGCGGCTTTAGTCTGTACACGAACTTTGTTAACCAAATATTGATTTACAATGAATAAGCCACTTAAAAGTAAAATCACTGCCACTTATCTCAATAATGAAATAACTCGGGGGAAAACGTAAGTAGGGAGCCAGGTTCTCAGCAAAAATAAGTTGTATTTGCCTTGTTCTGCGAGTCTTGGTGGCCTGAGCGTGCTCATTGATGAATTATGTTTGAATCCCGGGTTCGAATCCCGGTAGCGCCATTGACTGATTTTTCGTGTTCCTCAAAACAGGACTTTATTTCAATATTACTACAGCTGGTGTTAAGTGCTGTCTCGCGGATGTAAAATTTCGCCCCGTACTTCATCCAAAGTGTAGTTATCCTTTATAGACTTTATATAAGTTAAATTTACACGAAAATGGCGTTAGGTCGCTGTGGTGTAGTGGTTAGCATAACGAACCGACAATCCGTAGACCCGGTTTAGAATCCCGGTAGCGCCATTGACCGATTTTTCGTGTTCCTCAAAACATGACTTTATGTGTATTAGAAAATGTGCACTATGTCACTATGTGTGTGACAGAATATAACTTTTTAGGGGGCGACATTTCCGACATGCTAAAACTTGTAGACTGCCCATCTCCATCATGTATACATAATCATTATGCATTATCTTGGGATCAATATATAACATTTTAGACTTCTTGATTTCTTAATCAACACATTTATGCCAAACTGATTTTAATTTTTGACGTGTTATTCCAGTTTGTGCCACCCTATTTGTTGCTTGCCAAATCCTGCTATTCAGAGAGAATAATACGTGGCATGTTTTCCAACACAACAAAACAATAGATAGTGATATTCTTAACATGCATGGCCCATTTGAAAACTTAAAATGCAATCCTACAAATCATTGCGCAAAAACAACTAATAGAAAGTGATCTTGGGCTGCTAGTATTCTATCGTCATGACTAAATTCACATTATGTCCTGTTTTGATACATTTGTTTCAGGAGGTGTACTGTCATGAATATGATTTGAATGTTGTTTTTTTCTATACCTGTGTGTTGTAAATGAGTTATAATCTTCAATCATCTACTGCAAAACTTGCTTGTATGAAAGGACCACAAATATGTTGGTGTGTTATGACTCAATCTTTTGAATTAATTTAATTTCCTTATGATTTGGTAAAGTTGAAATAAAGAATGCTTGCATGTATAATGTTTCGTCGCGGTAATGCGAACGTATTAAAAATGCAAAAGATCAACTAATGCAGAAAATGTTCCATCTTGAACAGAAACTGAAGCAAACTACTGACGTGGTTTTAGAACAGAATCAACTCATCGAGAAAATGTCTAGAAAAGGTAATGTATATATTGGTCCGCGGATTATCTATTACCCCTTAAGTTCTGTTATAAAGAAAGGTCATGATACTTACTAGGCTAGCACATGTAAATATCCTTCTCAGTTTTAACGCCCTCGTCCATATCCCCTCCTCTTCACTTCTCATAGAGGGCAAATATTGTCACATCCACCATTTGTTCTGGCACTGTCACAAGGGACATTAAGATATTTGTGCGACAACAAAAACAACACTCACTAAGACCAAGTACGAATCGAAATCCGCTTTGATTTCAGCTGTCGTACTGTACGTAAGACATTGAACTGTTTTGCGTATTGCAGACGGATCAATAAAATCTCCCTCAGCGATTTCAAAAGTGTATAATGCTGATGTCGAAAATTTGTAAATACCGTGCAGGAGGTGCTCTCAAGGTGACCTTCCGAGTTTGTATTTATCATTTGCTGCCTAGCACAGGGCACTCGATTTGAAACCCAGCTGGATCTACATGTATACGCTGCGATGACTTTGCAAAAGGTCTTTGTGTCATGTCTCCTAAATCATTGTTGATTGATTAGTAGTGTGGAGGAACGAATTAGTCCGCACGGGTACGTAGAATTTATAATTCGTGACACATTTTGTATACATACATGCATATAGTAACACCGTACGAAATTAAACGCAACGTCAATATGAATGTTACATTTTCCCTGTTGCAGATAGCGGATCAGTGTTTACCCGGTGGGGAAGAAATATATGCGATGGTGATACATCTGTAGTTTATACAGGTATTTTAAACGTTAATGTTCGTTGTTGTGTGTCTGACGCAATTTAAGTGCTTATCTAAATGGGATAAGAATTAAAATGATTTAATTATGTACTAAAATGTAAATACGAATTTATAAAATATTTTCCGTAATGATGTCGCCTCTAATTTTTGAAAATGTAACATATAAGCGTTCAGAATTCAAATGAATGTCGAAGTTGCATATGTGCGGCAAGTCTGCCATGTAAGGTTCTGTCACGTATCGTTATATGTCAATGCCTATTTTCTCTATTTAGGTCGCGAACTGGTATATCAAACAAATTTACACTTATTGGTCATTTGTTATCAGCAGTTTTTTGTCCCGTCTTTGAACAATTCTCATGTTGTTTACAAAATACGTCATACTTGACCTTGTTACGATTACCGTAAATTACCGATGTGCTTCCTTGACTTTCCGTGTGCGATATAATTATCCGTCTGAGCGCACAACTGTTGATCACGTGACCAGACCTTATTGTGTGCTCCTGGCAGAGGCAATCAGAAACACCGGCCGACAGTGACGTAATAAAAACATGACCAACTAAATTATACTAACCGGTCGGCGAGATAGGACATCACTTCTTGTTGCATCGATATTGAATATTTTGAAATTTGATGTGACAATATTTATAAGAACGTCATTTATTAAGTTAGGGTATACTTAGCCCCGCATACGTGTCTCTGTACTCCGACTTTTAGACGCGTCGTCGTAACAGCGACAGTATAAAGATGTGACGTCCGTGGCTGGACTAGGGTATACTTAAGCATAGGAATATAAATAATGCAGCTGTTTGTATTTACGAACCCTCTTGAGACAATAAGTACGTGTGTATGGAAATAAACATCAGTGGTGAATTTTACTTATTACGTAGCCATTCGGAAAATAATGGAAACACAGGTCATTATCTTATTTGCAAAACGTGTTATTAGGCTTTCACGCTAGTAAAACACAAATTTTAAACTTTATACTTAACATATCACATGATCAATAATCGGTAAATTAAGCAATTCCAAGTAGAATATTCATGAATATAAACTATTCTGGACTCTTGTTGGAGAGCATTTCCTTATATTGTCAATGTTTACACTTAATTGTATATTTTTGTCTTTAGGTTATATTTCTGGTAAAAATACAATGAAGAAGGAAGTGGTAGTGATACGATATGTTTGCCCTCTGATCCTTCGTGGTTAAAGTACACGGACGGTGTAGACGATCCAAGGGGATATGTCTACGGATCGGAAATAAATACCGTTGATGGACATATGATTGGTTATCCAGTGCATGACCAAGATCTGCCCTGTGCCGTATGCAAAACCCCAAAGCGCCTTGTACTAATGATACCAGGTAGGAGCTCCTGCTATGATGGATGGACACAGGAATACCAGGGATATCTTATGACAGAGTATCACAATCATCCTAGACCCCATAACCACGTATGTGTAGACTCAAGACCTGACTTTATACACAATGGTGCGAGAAATAATGATGAACATATATTATATTTCACTGAAGCAAGATGTGGCTCGTTACCATGCCCACCGTATGTAGTAGCTAGCTAGCGTTGTCTGTTCAATGTGAAATGTAAAATATCAGTGACTTCATTCTTCATATAAATTATGGTGAATTTGGTCGTAAACCTTTAAAAATAATGAAAATGGTAAATACATTGGGTATTCAATAAACTATGGTGCAGGTCTTCGTAGGTTTAAAATTTTCATTGAATTTGAAATCTGTTCACGTGAACCCTTCACAGCATACCCCCTGCACAGATACACACTTTTGAAGTCTTGCTATACACGACCTAAATGCTGCAAAGTAGTTTCCCCTTGGTATACTGTTGAGAACCAATAACCTGAGAGCATTTTTTAGCAAGGGAAATAGGAAAGAGTCACAGGGGCTTAGGTCAGAGGAATAAGGTGGGTTGTCAACCTGAATAACCTTTTCTTGTTCTAAGAAAGATTGTACAAGTTTACTTTTGTGGGCTGAAGCATTTTCATGGATAAGCTGTATGCCTTTACTTGGGCGTTTATTTTGATATAATTTTTGACAGATGTAAGCACTATATTTTTGTAAAACTTGCCTGTGACGGTTATTCGCAAGGCATTTGTACATCAGGGCCACTAGAATTGAAGACAATGGCATATAAAACCTTCTTGGCGCTTCTTGTCCTCTTTGCAAAGAATGGCCTTGCCTAACTTTTACTAAGCCATTGTTTGTTATTTATGCGTCGCTTGGGCTCAAAATATTACACACAAGGATTACAATTTGTATATTTTTGCAAAAGTTTTTGGCGCAATCGAAACGCTTGGCCTTATGGTCTGGTGTCGACAAGTGGGGGATCCATCTAGCACAAAGCTTCTTTAATTTCAAAGAGTCAGTCAGAATATGATGGACGGTCCCTTCTGAAATGCCTAGACTGTATGCTATCTGGGAAATGGTATATCGACCATCTTTATTTACCATAGCTCTAACAGCAGCAATGTTTCCCTTTGTTGCTACAACAACAGGCCTACCAGGTTACAGTCTTACATGCTATATAGACCCCCTTTAATTCATAATGTCACCATAGAATTACCACGTATGCGACACAATTCAGAAAAAAATCTCTTTTTTAGTGATACCCGCAAAGAAACTTGGGCTTTAATGTTTAATCTTCAGGTTTCATTATGGCATTGAAATATAGCCACTATATATGAGGGTGTATAATTCAACAATCAATATCTTGGTCAATTTTAAGCGGATTACACAGGTGTATTAAATAAACGTCCGCAATCAACCATATGAAATTCCCATGCTCTTTTGCAACGTGGTTTCTACGGAAGGCCATTAGTGACATCATTTATTGAATGCCCCTCGTATAATACGTTTTTGGTTGAAAATTACAAATGCATGTAATGATGAAAGAAAATATGTAAAACTTATCTATAAAATAATGTTAAATGATAATGTGTTGTTATGACATAAAAGCAATTGGGCGTGTCAAGTAAAACAACTGATAGACAACTTGGTTGTTATGAGGTCTGGTTTTTGCCAAGGAGTGAATATTGTAGAATATTGTTTAAACATATTCCAAAAAAAGAATGATGTATTTATTCAAGACTGACAACTTAACAATTCGACAAGAGCTATCTCATACGTAATATTTTCAGAATTTGGTTTTAAACAATACTTAGACTTTGTAAACATTCGTAAGTTCAGAATTGCTCTGTCTAGATTACGCGTATCGTCTCACAGATGAGAAATTGAGACAAGTAGTTGGCATAAACTTTATAAACCACAAGGCCCGAACGTTATGGGCCTATGGCGCAGTCACACTATAACGTATAGCAGTAACGTATGCCGACGTATGAGAATTTTCACCAACACGCTGGTGTACGTTGACATAAGTTACGGGTAGGTTTGGTATAAGTTTTATACGCTAAAAGCACGCTGGTATAAGCTGGCATACGTTGTTATACGCAGAGGCCGAAATAATTTTTTGTGCATGCACAAAAATTTTGGGCCTATGCCGACGTCCTCTTCATAGGTTAGGCATACGTTAGGAATACTCTAGCCATACGCTAAGTACGTTATAGGTAGGTTACTCATACGTCGAGATACGCTTAGTACGTTAGAGGTAGTTTACTCATACGTCGAGATACGTTGGCATGAAGCTCGCTGACTACAGTATGAATGCGGCAATGTAGAGACCGGCGCCGTATTTACGTAGAACGTCACGTGATCGTCGGTAACACGCCGATAGCGCTGTGCATAGGTTTATCATAAGTTACTCATACGTTGGGCATAAGTGGAGAACGCTGGACATACGCTGGTCATCCGCTGTGATACGCTGCCATAAGTTATATATAAGTTAGTGATAGGTTACTTATAGGTTAGACGTACGATATGTATACGTTCAATACGTTATGCATACGCCCAATTTATTCATGCTGTAGAATTTTCGATGCTTTTTTGGGCGTATGCCGACGTGTTGACATTATTTTATGATTTTTCATACGCTAGGTATAAGTTTCTCTAATACGTCATAGTGTGACTGCACCATTAATGTCAATTATGCAACACATGAGAGGACGAATTTCATTTTGTGTTAGAATATCATTCATTCTACGATTTAAGAATATATCTCATTAAACGCTATTTTTGAGAAAAAAAAGAAACACCTAAATGTATTGAACTAATCTCGTCCACGAATCAATCTATTGTTAAAATATAATCGACTTATTTATGTAAATTTTATGAAAGACGAGATAATTTATTTTACAGTAAAACTTCGAAACCTCGAACTGTTTTGGCTCGAACACAGTAGATACCTCGAACAGGTTCTTAAGTCCCGGCGAAATCCCTTCTTATTTCATATTATCTAACAGTAGATCACTCGAACAGAGATAGGTCGAACACTCGAACAGGATTTGTGGTGCCTAGCCATCATTTCATTCATTGTTCACCATAGATAGGCCGAACAATACAATAATTCACACCTTTCAATGACCGCTAAATATACTATTATTTGTTAACGGGTAAGATTGGCGACACATGTTATTCGCACTTCGTGATAATTACTTGCCAGTTGTACATGTGGAAACTCCTTAATTCGAACACCCCTCGGACAAACTATAAAGTTCGGATTAGAGGAGATTCCGGACTGGAGAGAATTCCTCCATTGAATGTCCGTAGGCAAGACATTCTTTCAAGTAATTTAAATAAGTTCGCTAGAGGTTGTTTGCGTTATCGCGATGTAATATATAATGTCTGAATGCATTCTTTTATTCGACTTTGCGGAGTAATTTAAGCTACACAATTTAGGTAAACTTGAAAATTCAATTTATAGCCTAATATCATAAGTTATAAGAGACTAACATATTTATGCTCCTTTCATAAAAGGAAGATTTGCAATGCGATATGCAAAATATATGACGTGTGAAATATTGGTTGATATTTGAATTCTTTCATAAATTATGTAAATTATCATTATAATGTGTTTATTCGTTATAGAAAGTGTAGGATATTCGATTCTTCAGAATATGCCCTGCTATAGACGCCTCTCGTTTAATTAAAACTGTATGAAAGCATTGAATATAATTAACTTAAGATTTTGACCTACAGTTCATTCGTAAATAGATGTAGAAATTACATCAAAATTACACTGTGCAGAAAATGTATAAGATATTTTTTATTTTTTATTTTATTGATATTTTGATAATTTCACTTCATAAGGTGGATATATCAATCTCAACCAAGTATTTGAATGAATCATTCAACATGTCAAATGATTTCAAACATAGCTGAAATTAAGTATGGGTGTTTTGCGACATTATACCGTCCATAAAACCTGACAAGCTATGCACTTAGTACGATGTATTATCAAAACGCCATACCTGAAAACTATGCACCCTAGCTTCATTTCAAAAAATAATAATCTAGGGTAAACAAATTGAATTTTGATTTGTGTACCTAATGGGCCCTTTTCTGCGCTCACATCCAATGTTTTCCAATTGTTTACATAATAAGTACATCTCGTACCCGGTCTTACGATCTGACGTATTTTTGTGGAAAATTATCGTCCGGTTTTGGGAGATTTATTTTACCTGTAAAATAACAATCCGGACAGAAGATTTCGTTCGGATTCCGGAGTAGGGAGGATCCGAACTGTGGGGGATTTTTTATATGTCGTATTGGAGGAACTAAACCGAGAAAATTAAATTGTCCGGTTGCAGGAAGTTTCCGGACCGGAGAGTTTCCAGATTAGGGAGTTTCCACTGTACATGTACTATGTGACAGACAATTCATGCGTATAAGAATAAACGAAAGAGAACAAGGTGCCACAGGGAATCATTTTTGCTTTCCATTCATTTCTTTTTTAATTATTATTATTATGAATAATGCTGCGACTATTGATCGACGTGCATTCAGTATGAAAACAAATGCCGTGTGTTCAACATACTTAGTACACTTGCACCGGCAACTGTCAGTTAGGAAATATACGCGTAAACCGTAGATGCCTCGAACAATAGATGGCTCGAACTAATTGTTAGGTCCGACGGCAGTTCGAGGTTTCGAAGTTTTACTGTATTTCAACTAACCTTTCTCCACTCATGTACTGTACTGTAAATAACATAACATTTTCAAAATGTTGTACAACTAGTATATATACAATAACAAATATCTTCAATGTTATTATTGTGCTGTAAGATTGACCGCGAACAGGTGAATGAACTTTCGTACGTAAAGCTGTAACTGTTGTTTGGATTACTTTCTAACAAAAACTGAACTGCGACTTATTCTTCGACAAGCTTTCGGACAAACACGAACATTCAATACACCTATTTTGCAATGTAATGGTCAGGTAATATATTCATACGTTCGCGGTTAATAAAACCGCACTATACATCATGTTATCATACTAGATATCTTGCCTGCAGAGGATCCGTAGTCCAGTGGTAACGCTCTGGACTTGTAATCCAGGGATCGCAGGTTCGATTCACCGCTCCATCACTGACCGCACTAACAGTCTTTCGGACGAGACTTTAAAAAACGAGGTCCCGTGTATGATGCTTTATATCGAGCACGTAAAAGAACCAGGGATGCTTCTGGAACTGGGACATCTCCTGTATCATGCACTATCCTCCAAAAATCCAATACGACTAACATATGGGAAACCGGTGGCGACGATAAATAAACGCAAATACAAATACAAAGATCTCTTGCCATGTTATTCTAATATGTAACTGTCATTCCCCGGAATAGATCAATAATTATAATTACTATTGTACAATTTTATAATGAATACTATTTATACTGTGTACACATGTGACTTTGCATCATATTCTCTGTATTATATATGTGATTCATGGGCCAAATGCCTCAAATCTTGTAAATAAACTGTATATTGATAATGGGCATTCGTGAAAATGGCGGGAGTTTTCTGGTAGCCGGAATAATGTTTTTGTTAGAAATAATATTTAATCTGCTTTATTGGACATACACGTTCAAAATACCATTTGCAATTGGATTTTACATTTTCAGGAAAATATCCTCTCGGATAAATAGTGTTTCCATGGCGTACTTTCTACTGGTACTGACCGGTTTTACAACTGTTGGGTCGCAACGTAATATCCTAGTTAAGCCTTGTCGGATATATATACTACGAAACAGCCTACACATGTCATGATATTTCCCTTAAAGGCAAACTTATTTTTCTGCAATTAGTACTGTTATTACTCAGAATTTACACATTTTTATGGAAATATGTATTAACTAACATTTTTAGGTAAATATTTACGAATAACATGACTCTAATGGAAATGTCCGTCCATATTTATGAGAAAGATTTATCATATATCCCTAGCCTCCCCTTTTCCAAAATGACATGTCACGAGACAAGACAGGCCCAGATCCAGAAATTCCCGACTGGGGGGCCAAATATGATGAAAATTGTGAGGTGCAGGAATACTAGTACATAAAAGTTCATGATGTTAACATTAACATTCATGACCGGATGAAGTTGTGTATTCATATAATTTGTTTCAGTTGGGATTTTCTTGCAACGCCTATATCAACTAGATGGTTGTTTTTGAAACAAAAACATTTGTCTCCCCGATGGCAGTTTGTCAGTAATTGTAATACTGATACAGGGTGTTAGAAAAAAATATCGAGCAAACAAGAAAAATAATCATAATAGTATGACATTGACCTTGACCAAGTGGGTTGAAACATGCGCTCTGCACATCATCTCGATGGGTTCAAGAGATATGGAGTGGACACGAAATGTAGTCATTTGGCCTTTGACCTCTAAGTGTGACCATGTCCCTCAACTGAGCCGCTAGAAACATGCGTTATGTCCATCGTCTCAATATGGTGAACATTTGTGGCAAGTAATATCAAAATCCTTCAAGCTGATCAAAAGTTATGGAGGAGAAACGATTTGTGAGACAGTCAGACGGACAGACAGACAGATAGACAACCCGAGCAAAAACAAACTACCCCCATTAAATGGGGAAGACATAACTGAAACAAAAAAGATATATGGGTAAAAGAATAAAAAATACCAAGCAATTTCTATTGCAAAATAAAATAATAAGTAAAATAACTAAGTCACAATATAAAAAGAATAAATTCTATACTTATTCCATGTATATCTATGAAAACATTTATATCAATTGTTTACGAGGATGCAACATTCGGAGTTCATAACAGCATCACAGTACCCTTGTCTCTTTCTGGTTTAACTGGTAGAAGTTCTATGATGGGGTCCGAGACCGGGGATTCGCAACTTGAACGAGGATACACAACTTCACTTGATGCTGTTCAATCGTGTGTTGAAGTTTGGTTGAATTTCAAGTAGTGGTAATGGAGATGAAGCGCGGACAAACTTCACCATATACAGTATGTGTACAAAAACATCAAAGGGCCATAACTCAATAAACGATTATCCGAGCGGAACAAAGTGACGAGGATACACAACTACACTCGATGCTGATCAATCGTATGAAGTTTGGTTTAAATCGAAACAGTCGTATTTGAGATGAATCGCGGACAAACTAAACCATGCACTGTATACATGTATGTATAAAAACACCAAAGGGCAATAAGTCTGAGTGGAACGAAACGACAAGTATACACAACAACACTTGATGCTAATCCATCCTGTGAAGTTTGGTTGAAATCCAACTAGCCGTATTTGAGATAAAGCGCGAAAAACTGCACCATGCACTGTATATGTATAAAAAATCAAAGGGCCATAACTCAAATGAAATATATCCGAGAGGAACGAAACGACGAGGATGCACAACCACACTTGATGCTGATCAATTCTATGAAGTTCGGGTGAAATCCAAACAGCAGTATTGGAGATGAAGTGCTGACAAGCTACAAGTGGACGGACGGATACCGAAAACACAAACAATATGTCTCCCTCGGAGAGAGGGATACATTATTAAACGGTTAAAGGTAGATAGTATTCAAAACACACTTAGAAATAATAATGAAAAAGGCACGTTATTGCCTTCATATAGACCTACTCAAAAATATTGCATTATAACTTTTTTTAGAAGTTTCCCAGAATTGCAAAACAGATATGTCCTGAATGCAAGCGCTAACTCGGCGCGTACTTCGTGATAGAAACTCCTGTATCGGACTCGTGTATTTGTGGTTTTTGAAAAAAAGACCTTCAATGTATATACCTTTAAAAATACAAAAACTGATGGTAAAATTATCATAAATCGTGATTTATGGTAGATTCAAGGTTAGAGCGATACATGAATCCAAATATCAACCAATATTAAACACAGTAGTTATTTTGCATATCAATATGCAAAAATTGCTTGTATGAAAGGACCACAAACATGTTGGTGTCTTATAACTCAATCTTTTGAATGAATTCCATTACCTTATGATTCGGTAAAGTCGAACTAAAGAATGCATGCAGGTATAATATTTCGTCGCGGCAATGCGAACCTATTCAAAATACAAAAATAAATCCCTTTTGCGTTTTAGTTTGAATGCAAATATACGATGAGGAAAATGTAATTTAAATATTAAAGCATTTTGAAATGCAATTCTATTCACAAGTAAAACGACGCACATATATACATGTACGAGCGTATATCAAGTTTAAATTGTATATATTATACATATATAAACTGTTGTACGATACAGAAGCTGAAAAGCGTACTTGGATTTATTGAAATCTCTAGCGACTATGTCTGTGTTTGGAGCGAGTTTGATACTTTGGATATTGTTTATTGATTCGAGCCTTGGAGAAGAACCGCAATGTAAGTCAAGATATGATTATGATTATAAACTAATGCAGAAAATGTTCGATCTTGAACAGAAACTGAAACAAACTACTGACGTGGTTTTAGAACAGACGAAACTCATCGAGAAAATGTCTAGAAAAGGTAATGTATATATTGGTACACGGTATTATTTACACACATGTGAAAGCAGGGAAATATGTGTGACTCGCTAATTCACTGATAGTGACCTTATTTATACTGGGAGATAAAGCACTGTGAGATAAATCCAGTGATAAATTATCTAAAAGAAAATGGACATAGATCTATAGGACTTAAGGCGACGACGTGCAGAAACAGCAATCCCTCATTAACAGATTTAGGAAGATTTTTCCAATTGAAGCGTCTCAATAGATGTTTATTTTGGTTTAGATGGAGACCTTCACTGTCCGCTTTGATTCTCCTAGTTATTCCTTATGGTCTGCCAAGCCATTCCCCTTGCCTCTTTTCCTTAACATATGTACCCTTTAACCTGCTTAAGTGCCTTGTGTTTTGTGAAGTGTTGTTTTGTATTTTCCCGGAGGTCTGCGTGGGGAGGCACTGTCTATGTATGTGGCGTTTTCTGTAGCTACGTATTCTCTCTCTTTCGAAAAACGGTGTCAGAATGTAATATTCCTGCTTGGGAATGATGAAATATTGTTAAATATTTCTTGAAAGATTTGTCGACATATGCATGTCGCATTTAACATTTGATAACTAATTTATCAGTTTTCCAACCCCGGCGAAATCCTTTCCTTATTTTATGTTATTTAAGAGATATTGGTCGAACACTCGGACATGATTGCGGTCCCTAGCTACCATATCATTCATTTTTTACCGTAGATTGGTCGAACAATACAGTTTAACATCTTTGATTGATCAGTTGAGGGTGAGATTAACGACACATTTCATTCGCACGTCGTTTTAATTACTTTACTGTTGTACTCTATACTTATGTTTTCTTTCATTACATTCAGACAAATGTAAATTTTAACTAGTATTAATACAATACTTAAATGACTCATATATAGGATTGATAGTATAGGCTACGTATTTATTCAATCACGATTACACACTCAAACACACTGGTGATTCTGTAGTATCCTGCTACTGGCCGTAGTTATGTGTCTGTTCACTTAACAGAAATCGATGAGAAATGAATCATCGTATAGTCCAGAACCAAAGTCATACACTTCCCGAATATCATAACGCATATATAACTAAATATGGAGCAAATGCCAATAATCATTTGATCTGTAATAGAAAAATATCAGGTTAACAAAAACATACATGTAAAGGGTGGGCGGATGAGCAACGAACTATACGTGTAAGCCTATACAATCTCGAATAAATTTAAACCCTGTTGTCCGCAGTTTATATACCCGTGACCACTTACTGACCGATACTGATAGAGACATTGTATAATACAATGCTACAACGACCGAATATAAATACATATATACTTACATATAATTTTAATTGTTAAGTACATAAGTGGTGAAATGTTTTTGTTTCAAGAACAAGACTGCGTAATGGGTAGTAAATATTGGCAGTAATTAACTTTTTATAATTATAATTTCTTTCTTTAAAAGTGAAAAGTAAAAACTTTAAATAGAATTGCAAACTTCATTGAGTAAAGTCCGTCGAAGTCTTAAAATTGGTATAAGTTCGACCCGAAAGTTATTATCTTAACCGTTTTAATAGTGCATAGTACACTCGTTCCGGGAACAGTCATTTCTTGCATACACATGTACACCTTAGATGCAACAACAATAGATGGCTCGAACTAATTGCTGGAGCCGACGGCAGTTCGAGGTTTCGAAGTTTTACTGTAGTTGATAATGTAATCATTGAAATAGGATAGTGTAACAAGATTTTCATGAACAAATGAGGATGAGCAAGTCAGTCATAAGATGGGTGTCAAACCTATTGATTGAAGTGCAGGAGGTGCTCTTAGAGCGACCTTCCGAGTTCGTACTTATCATTTGCTGCCTAGCACAAGGCACACGATTTGAAACCCAGCTGGATATAGATGTATTCCCTTTAAGTTTTGCGATGACTTTGATAAAGGTCTTTGTGTCATGTCTTCTAAATCATGCGGAATTGTTGATTGATTAGTAATATGGAGGAACGAATAAGTTCGTACGGGTACGTAGAGTTTACAATTCGTAACACATTTTGTATACATACATGCATATAGTAACACCGTACGAAATTAAACGCAATCGTCAATATGAATGTAACATTTTCTCTGTTGCAGATAGCGGATCAGTGTATACCCGGTGGGGAAGAAATGCATGTGATTGTGACACCACATCTGTAGTTTATACAGGTATTTTAAACGTTATTGTTCGTTGTTGTGTGTCTGACGCAATTTCAGTGCCTAAATGGAATAAAAATTAAAATGACTTAAGTATGTACCAAAATGTTAATACGAATTTATAAAAAAAATATCCTTAATGATGTCGTCTCTAATTCTTTGAAAATGTAACATATAAGCGTTCAGAATAAAAATGAATGTCGAAGTTGCATATGTGCGACAAGTCTGCCATGTAAGGTTCCGTCACGTATTGTTATATGTCAATGCCTATTTTCTCTATTTAGATGAACTGGTATATGAAACAAATTTACACTTATTGGTCATTTGTTATCATCAGTTTTGTGTCCTGTCTTTGAAAAATTCTCATGTTGTTTACAAAATACGTCATACTTGACCTTGTTGCGATTACTGTAAATTACCGATGTGCTTCATTGACTTTCCGTGTGCGATATAATTATTCGTCTGAGCGCACAAATGCTGATGACGCAATAACTATTATACTACAATGTCATTATGACTAAACTGCGATCACGTGACCAGACCTTATTGTGTGCTCCTGGCAGAGGTAATCAGAAACGCCGACCGACAGCGACGTAATAAAAACATGACTAACTAAATCAAACTAACCGGTCGACGAGATAAGACATCACTACTTGTTGCATCGATATTGAAATTTGATGGATAAATATAAGAACGTCATTTATTAAGTTAGGGACTTAGGGTATACTATGTGGCGTTTCCTGTTGCTACGTATTCTCTCTCTTTTAAGCATTTGAATATGCAGCTGTTTGTATTTACGAACCCTCTTGAGACAATAAGTATGTGTGTATGGTAATAAACATCAGTGGTGAATTTTACTTATTACGTAACCATTCGGAAATTAATGGAAACGCAGGTCATTATCTTATTTTCCAAACGCTAGTAAAACAAAAACAAAATGTTTATACTTAATAAATCACGTGATCAATAATCGGTAATTAAGTGAATTATACTTATTACGTAACCATTCGGAAATTAATGGAAACAGAGGTCATTATCTTATTTGCAAAACATGTTATTAGGCTTTCACGTTAGTAAAACAAAAACATTGTTTATACTTAACAAATCACGTGATGAATAATCCGTAGATTAAGCAATTCCAAGTAGAATATTCATGAATATAAACTATTCTGGACTCTTGTTGAAGTGCATAACCTTATATTGTCAATGTTTATACTTAATTATATATTTTTTGTCTTTAGGTTATATTTCTGGTAAAAAATACAATGAAGAAGGAAGTGGTAGTGATACGATATGTTTGCCCTCTGATCCTTCGTGGTTAAAGTACACGGCCGGTGTAGGCGATCCAAGGGGATATGTCTACGGATCGGAAATAAATACCAATGATGGCTATGCTTTGATTGGTTATCCAGTGAATAACCAAGATCTGCCCTGTGCCGTATGCAAAACCCCAAAGCGCCTTGTACTAATGATACCAGGTAGGAGCTCCTGCTATGATGGATGGACACAGGAATACCAGGGATATCTTATGGCAGCGTATCACAACCATCCTGGTCCCCATAACCACATATGTGTAGACTCAAGACCTGACTTTATACCCAATGGTGCGAGAAATAATGATGACCATATATTATATTTCACTGAAGCAAGATGTGGCTCGTTACCATGCCCACCGTATGTAGAAGGTCGAGAATTAGCTTGCGTTGTCTGTTCAATGTGAGATGTAAAATATTATTGACTTCATTCTTCATATATACTGAAAACTAAATGCTTGACAATTAGTGTGTATTCTAGTTTGCATTGTGCTATTTAGTTAATGGGTCATAATATCCATCAATGGACTGAATTTAATACAGATTACAGAGAAGCCCCCTGAACACGAAATGGTCTATATGTCAATAACTGAGGTATTTGTGCATTGAACAATGAATTTCTCACATAACGTAACTATGAAGAAACGAAAAAGCAATAAACGTATTTGACTTTTGTATTTGAGAATAGTCTTTGACTTTGGTGTACGTGCATGTATCCTATACTCCTGACCCGTGATAATAGACTCATATTCACTTGTGAATGTTCAGAATAATTTATATTTTCCAATCTCCAGAGTGACTGCAAATTGTGAGTTTACCGTAGAAGTAGTTATGGGCGCTTGAACAAAATCGGTAGTTTTCTTTAAGGGGCATTTATATATACGCTCAAATTCATATCTTATTTTGTTATATTCTAAAAACAATACAAATGCAAAATAAATATGTGTTACTTCATTCTTTCCCATTCAAAAATACACACGTGTGTACGATCAATCTTTTTATAAAGCTGTTCATCAAAACTAATAGACAAATGAAACGTAGGTCGGCCAGAAACGCCAGGTCACATATTTTGCTGTAATTATAGAAGAGCTGATACAGTAGCTGTAGATTTCTGCCAGACTACTCCTTGTGTAGCACACATTTACATCCTATTAACAGCTTCAATGAAACTTGACCGGTGCTTGTCTAATTACCCGTTTTAGAAACACGAAAGTCACGTATATGCATCAAGAGTGCTTCGTCCAAATTCAAATTCATACCAAGTTGTACTCTGTACAGGTAATTAAAAGAAACTTAACTACTACCATGTCACGCATCCATGAAGTAGATAGGGGTCGCGTTATTGCACTTCTAAATGCAACAAGATCAGGTTGCTATGCAGTTTGGTGTTGATGTTACGGCAATATACCGTCTTGTTAAAACCGTTTAGTCGTTTCAGAGCTACGGGGATGGTTGCCGTCCGACCAGACCGTCCTAGTATGTCTGCAACTTCTGCGTAATCAGCACCGTACCGCCGTGGAAACGGCCTCTTTTATACACTACGGACATACAACTCTCTGATGATAATGTAGATCTGAAATTCACCCGGCGTTTCGTAATAACTTGTTTCACAAGCGAAATGCGATACTGCTGAAAGGAGAGGGATGGTGCAACTACTGTAAACAGAAGCAAAATACTTATATAAATATTACTGCTGCAGCTCATATCACTGGGGTACTGATATTTACTGATATTTACTATGATGAAGTAAAAATACAATCATAGATATGGTATTTTGCGTACATCTATTTCATTATACGGTCAGTTATCACGTTACTTTGAAAATATGTTGTTAAATTTACGCATAAGTTTTCCATTGAAATACATCACATGCATCGCTGAATTGAAATAAACGAATCTAAACACAATACGAACCTATCTCTCGTATGACCACCATAACAAAAACTTTCCCATCTGCAGACAAGGAAGATTGAAAATGATTGGATCACAAACGATGAAGTTTTTCCGTCCAAATTGTTTACATTGTTTAGAAGGGATATATGACTCAAATTTGATATTTTTATTTCTCGCGAGGTTCAAAATACCCGACTTGAATTCTATCACCGATCTTATTACTGTAATTTTATACTGATAAGTTTTAAAATTGTTATTAACTGCAGACAAGATGTCTATACGTTTGTCAACATTTTGCAGTTTAGTTTCGTACGTGTAATATCTTATTGCAATGTTTTGTACAAAGGGATTGGGCACAAGTTATCAAAGCATTATAGAAACCCTCTCCCACAATATTTACAAAATCATGGCAAATGGAAAATACAAGATACATTTGCATTACAAATACAAATCAGTAAATTTGTGTTTAAACAGAAACAACAGTAAATGATAAGAAAAATAATGATTATTTACAATGGATGCGGACGATATAGTGTGCATATCATAACGTATACCCACGCGAATCAATGCATACAACTACATAACACTGTTTGGCGCATAATCGAATTATTCTGAGAGCTATCGCAAACTATTAGCTACACAATTGCAACATCCATCAATTATAAGCAATATGTTAAACACAATAATGTTACAAGCTTATAGAACAGAAAATAATAATTTATTAATATCTGGATTTATGTATAATACTTATCATCCATTGTATAGCTCTACAATTTACAAAACAATAATATTGAGAGTAAGTACATGTACATTTACATATACGGCAAAGTCTTTCGAAAGATTACAAAACACATGACAAACGACAGTGATGCAACATGAATAAATATGAAAATATGAATGGGTCTTATTAATGAGTTTGTTCATATTTTGTTCACATCAAACAGACGAAAAGCGGTTTAAAATATTATAACCCATCAAGGGTAAGCGGCAAGACGAAGCATGTTTAGCTAGGGAATTGGGTTTGCCCTTTGTTACCGATTCGTTCTACAATGTGGGAAGCGATTCGATTCGTCTCTGTCTAAAACTAATCGTTTATCGATATTAAAGGTTCACAAAGCGGAAAAGGCAATGTACAGTTATACCACATCAATGTTCAACGCTTTAACACAAGTTTGAGATGATACGCCCGATATCGGCAGTCCACTACAAGTACAATACTTCGATTCTGACTCAGTCGCAATATTTAGCGGATCATGAATTGTCCAATTAGTAACAGTTTGTACGAGGGATGATTAAAAAGTTATAATATCTTTAAAATGGTTCGGAATATTTCATTCAGATTTGCCTCATTGGACAAAATCGTTTGATTCATGCTGGTAGATCTCTATTTTCAATACTCTTTGCACAAGCCAAGTTATGACTGGCTACTTCATACGTACATGTGTATCTATTTTTACACTGAAATGGGACCATTTCCATATTTTATACATGTACTTGCGCAGAACATGCCAAAACAGTTTTTTTTATTTTTCCACTTCACAAAGCTTGTCTGACTTTCTAATACATGTATATCAGTACTTTGATTTCATCATTTTACATTCTTTGTTTATAATTATGTTAATCGATTTCATGCTCAGCAACTTTTCTTGAACTCCACTAAGGAATTCTGAAATATTAAGAAGGACATTTAGGTTCTCCGTGGAGTTTTATGGCGCCGCGCCCCGATAAATTAAAGCCACACTTCTAAACCTGTCTTCAGTGATATTACACCATACAGCGTTGTGCGGAGTTCCGGAGTTTGCGAGTCTGGATTCAGGAATTTCCACCCATCGTATGATATTGTAATTTCAAATGTCATATCGTTTGCGCAGCGAATCACAAAGGCAAATTTGAATTAAATGTGTAAAAGTCATGATAAGTTGTTTATCCCGAAAGTTTGTGATGAATTCATTTCGAAAAATGTTCACTACTTAACGCAAATGATTTTCACTTATTTCCATTGTGGTCCTTGAAATTGGTGGCAGTAACCATGGAACAGTCATGTTATTTAGCAAAATTATTAAGTACAAAGATAACAAATCTAGACAAATTTCTTAGCTTATATCATAGAGAATTACATAAATTATATCACAGAACTTATTGACCTTATCACACTGCATTCGTGGCCTATACATGTATTATAACAAAACACTTGCAACATAAAAATTTAAAAAAAAATGAGATCATAAATGTAACCAGTATGGAATGTAATTGCCTTGCAAAAACTGTAAAACAAACTTAACATCACAATGAAATATGATAAGATATAAAGTAATGCATATGAATAAGAAATTTATATACTAATAAAATGAATTTATTATGATAGCTAAAACTGTAAATTTAAAATGACCTTTAGGACTGCAATAGGTACTGTTTGATGGCAGACTTGAAATGGTTTGGTTTTGAAATATCCCTTATATTTTGAGGAAGACTATTCCACAAATTAATACCATTGTTTGAGAATGTCTTTGTCCCAAAATTACCTACCCTAGGCTTGGAGAAACGACCAGTATCCACAAAGGTAAAATTATCCGCAAAATGATCAGACACTGGCTGAGCTACCTTATTAGACCTTGTACAGCAACCGTGCACATCACTTAGTGGTTTAAAATGCTCACCAAGATACTCAGGGGCAAGGCCATTCTTTACCTTATGGACATGACAAAGCATAATTTGCTCTACCCTTTTGACACAGGTAGCCAACCTAAACTTGAAAATTGCCCTTGACCAACATGAGACCTGTTATCCATCTGTAAAACAAACCTGGTCATCTTATTTTGGGTAGTCTGGAGTTTATTTTTAAGTGACTGGGTAAGACCTGGATACCAAAAGGAACAAGCATAGTCATAGTGGCACTGTATAAGGGACATAATTCGGGACATATGTAAAAATCCCGGCGCATTGGAGATTCGTGGTGCATGTAGGCCAAATTTCGAGAAGCTATTAATATTATTAGCTATTATATTCTTTGTGAACATTAACAATTTTGCTGTGATAATGTCGTAGGAAGGTAATGGTAATAAGAGCGTTCGGTTACCATTTATATATATATACTTTTCTACTTTATTACATTTTACCACGGACATGATTTTACGTAATACCTTTGCGTAATACTTCTTTCAAAAAGCAAATATAATCGCAACTTACAGTTAGATATATATGAAATTTTAGTTGTTGACGTGATTGAAGATTGATTTCTAATATCACGTTCAAGTCAGTGTTGTTCTAAGAATATATAGGCCTAAAGTCAAACTATTGCCCAAGGCAATTTCAACATTCTGTCGAAACACAGTTGGGTAGCTAAGTTACGCGAATGATAATGATGAAGAGGCGTTATTTAATTCGAGTATATTCGGTTATAGCATGGAGCCAATATCGATTATTGATTATTGACCAGTTTGACAGGTGTCATTTTCGTGGGGAACGGAAGCAATCCAAGTTAGAGGAAATGGCTTAAACAAAACCGATACTCAAGGGAGACCATTCTTGATATTTATCTCCGAAAGCTTCACATGAATATACATTTAGTTGTATCATACCATTGCTACTACTGCTGGGAATGTTAATGCAGGATATTTCTTAAACTGCTGATGACTCTCAAACTTCCATAGTTTGGTAACAAAAATAAACTCCTGTTATGACTACAACTACCCACTTCAGTTGATGAATTGTTACTATGGTGTGATACAGATCATTAATTTCAAATATGTAAATGAATAAAAACATTTTAGCCGCTTTGAAAGATTCCTTATAATTTGGTAAAGTTTAATTAAGAATGCATGCACGTATACAGTTTCGTCGCGGTAATGCGAACCTACTTAAATTCCAAGAAATCCCTTATGCGTAATAGTTTGAATGCAAATTCTTTATACGATGAAGAAAATGTAATTTAAAGATGAAAGCATTTTGAAATGCAATTCTATTCACAAAAAAGAAATGCTTGCAATGAAATATAATTGATTTGATGTGGAATATAAAACATCTTGAAAACAAATGCTCGCAATGAACTAAATAAAACATATTTCAATATTTTAAACGAAATTTTCATATTCTGACATAACCTTTTTTCAACCGGAAAGACGCGTTTTCCAGACCGCTGTCATTTTTCCTATGCCTTCATTATCTTACGACTATATTTCGATATTTGAATAATACTAACCGAAATTTAGACAAGCAATTGTATACTTAAGTAAACATGTCAAGTTTTCATCGCGCCATTTATTTAAAAAAAGTCTTACATCTTACATTTTAAAGTTTATAATCGTCATTTTTAAAGAGCTTTCAAGCGGCATAGCATATTCATGTAAAACATTTCAAATATTTTGCTAGGAATGACATTCTAGCTAAGGAAACTATTTTCCATTTTGCTGAATTTGATACAATTTGCAATAAATAAGACATTTAACACCTTACTGTCTCCGAAGAATGTCTGGCTGTTACTGAAGAATCCTTGGCATTAACTGTTGAATGTAAGGTTTTGAGACAAGCAATGATGCATGAAAAGGTTTTTGGTGCAATGACACATAATACATTCTCTATGCGTAACCCATACGAGAAAAAAGAAAATCCTTATTTCGTTTTGATAAACAAAATGGGTTATTTTCGGTTATGAAACACATGAATATCAAAGTAAGCGAAAGTCATCATGTAAATGAAATACAATTTGGGTGGTTTAAAACTACCATGTATCCGCCTGAATACAGCAAAGAAGTCACACCAGTTTAATACGTGAATCATTTTAAAGTTTTAAAAACACTACTAACAGACATCTTAAGGTTCAATTCACTTTAAAAAGCTCTAAAAAACTGATAGACTGGGGCAAAATGTTAATTTAGCGTAGCTAAATCTGTTTGGTTCGCAACTTGACCATTTGCTAATATTGTAATGTGCATTCGCTTCACGCATGATTCATCAATGCTTATCATTAATAACACTCGTGTTACGCGTGACCAGAGCCTCGTTTTAAAAAGGACGCTATCTCACAGACATAGGAATCGGGTCAGCCTCGTTTTCATTTAGACGCTGTCTGGATCATAACATATCAGTTATTTGTGAGAAGACATTTTCTTAGAAAGTTATGAAAACTGCATCTTGCCTTCGTATAAACGTCCATTATTAGTTGGAATTGGTGGACAGACATATCTTTGCGTTTGTGTGTACAAGAAAACAGATAAGTGAGCTTTATTTATTGAATTTGATTAGTACATTGAAGCCAATTAGGTTTCAGTTGATGGCGGAAGTAGTTTGTTAAAAAAATTTGTAGCGCATATTTGAGCTGATGATGGAGTGTTATACTACTGAGAGTACACCAGTAACCATATTAATTTTTGGGCATAGTTTTGTGCGTCGTTTTCACCAGTTTTTACGGTGTAATGGGCCTGATTTTAACATGGGATTGGTAGCGAAGGATTATAGTGTAACGTGTTTAGGTTTCGGTGGATTGAACCTTGGGCAGAGACAGAGGTTGCACTCAGTTGATCACAGGATGAGAGGAATGGATATGGTTATTTTGGATATAGGATCTAATGATTTGTGTAGTATGTGGTGTACTCCAGAGAAATTAGCGACTGATTTACTGTCATATGCTATGTTCCTTGTTGAAGGTCTGAATGTTAAAAAAGTTGTAGTTTCACAGATTTTGGGTAGATTGTCCGTTCCTCACGAGTCATACAATGACAGAGTCATTCAGACAAATTTGATATTGCGTCATAAGATTGAGAACTCAGATTTTCCTATTGTTTTTTGGAGACACAGAGGAATGTGGAACTCTGTGCAGTCTGTTTTTGTGCTGATGGAATTCATTTGTCTTCAGACATAGGTTACCCTAAATATCTGAGGAGTATGAGGGATTGTATTATTCGGGTATCAAAATCCCACGTATAGTTGTGTAGATTGCATATTGGTTTGGTATGGTCTTTTTGTCAAATTGAAATTTGTCATTTTGTCAAATAGAAATTTGATCGTCATTTATAAAAATAAATGACATGTACACTAGCTATGTGTTGTTATAACTTAGTCGGCAAATAAAACCAGATCAGTGTCAGTGTCTGTATTGTAGACAAGTGGTGAAGCAAAAGTATATATGATCGTCTAAAATGTTTTAGTGGTATAACAAGTAGTCGCTGTATATTTACATACGCACCGTTTGCACGTGAGCATGTGTAGTCAAACATAAACAGGTCCCCGTTCCAAGAGCATTAATGTTGCATATTGCAAACCATGAGATGGAGTTTAATTTGCACATTCTCATGACCTTGCAAATGATCCCTGATAATATAAATGGAGACACTTTCTGCCACTGCACCGGTGATCTAACTTCATACAAAGGATGATGCTGAACCGTTGAAAAGGAATTTTACTTCGAACCTAGTTCTGATAGTAGAATAATGATTCTGTAGATGAGTTGGTATATATGTTGTGCATTTTGTCTCGATTATCCAGAATATCGGTCGATGTCGTTAGTACCACAAAAACTAGTTAAACAAGCATATGCATTGCCTTGAATAGGTAAGTTCTTATTGATATAGCAATATATCGCACAGTGCATCTGTTGGTAAGGGTAGTTTTTAGACATAATCGTCATACTGTCGAAAGGGACGTTTTCCAGCGCTCGAGGTCAATTGTCATCGACAATAACTGAAGTGATAGAGCATCGACTATCATTTACGTTGCCTCCCACCTCTTTTGCATGCGGGAAATTTAGCAGAGTTAAAATTAATACGAAGAACATGCTAGTATTGGTTAAGAAACCCTCGGAAATGTATGAGACTGCACGCTCGCCATATAAGTTTCCGGTGGCGAAGTAAAATAAGCCTAAAATGACTAGCATGGAAATAATGTTAAATTTTATTATTTCTTTTTTAATATCTGATAAAAAAACCGTTTCATATCCTAACCACTTCAATTTAGTTAGAGAATAAAATGTTTAGGCATTTAGTTTTAGTTACCATCATCACATGGGATTTTCCTGTAAAGTGAGTGCACATTCGTTAGATGTCAAATTATCATTTATTTTACCTTTAATACAAGCCTTTTTTAAGAACAATGTGACCATATGAGAGTAGGCTTGTTCTGGAACTACAAACTTATTTTATTTTGCACAACTTTAGGTATAAGTATTATATTCCCTACCATAAACTATTGAATTGATTACAATTATTTTAAGAAAATGTTCTTTTCACTGCTTCACACTAAAACAACACCACGATAGATCTCCGTCAGTGTAACATATGATGCTCAATAATCGTGTTTTACAGACGCTTTCAACTTGATAAGGAAATTGAAAGCGCCTGTCTGATGTTGAGTGAAAAGCATACGATTCTTCTAGGCGGTCTCAAGGCAGATGAGCACAACATGGGCCAACTTTTATTGCACTTCCATCCGCTATACTGGTAGCTGTGACTAAAATATACATTGTAGATATTGGCCCATGCTCGTAGTATACAAGAGGAACTCGACTTTAAATCAATGTATTGTATTTAAAGTAAAAGAATAGTAACCTTAAATGTGTTTTATATTTCCCTTTCCCTGTGCAATTCTGTCACTGCCAGCTGTTTTGACTTGTCCTGTGATCTTTTCCATTCATTAATCCCCCCCCCCCCCTCCTTCACTGTCCACTTTGATTCTCCTAGTTATTCCTCATAGTCTGCCAGGCCATTCCTTGTGCCTCTGTTCCTTAACATATGTATCCTTTAACCTCCTTAAGTGCCTTGTGTTTTGTGGATTGTTGTTGTCCCGTAGGTCTGCGTGGGGAGGCACTGTCTTATGTAAGTGGTGTTTCCGGTAGCTACGTATTCTCTCTCTTTTAAGACCTAATCAGTGGATATAATTTCATATTAGGAATCAAAAAAGGTCACTCCACAGCCGAGTGGGGAGCCAGTGCCCCCTTATCCCCTCCCGGTGCAACCGGGACTGGATGTTAAGGGAAATAATCGTACTATCGAAAATTTCGGGTTTAACAAGGGAGATTACTTGCAGGAGATTTGTTCTCAATTTTAAGCAGTAGTTTGAAGAAACTTGTATATTTTAATCAATGTACATACAACTTAGTTAATGTCTCAGAGGTTAAAGATTTAATCTTGTTTTTGAGACTTTTACCTTCAGCGACCTCGAGTTTTCGATCACTTCAAGGTCGCTAGGGGAGATTACAAGTATGGAATAGTTTGTTTAAAGTAGCAAAAACTTTTTTCATGACTAAACACACTTCATAAATATACCGCTATAAATGCGCGGCGGCTTTAGTCTGTACACGAACTTTGTTAACCAAATATTGATTTAAAATGAATAAGCCACTTAAAAGTAAAATCACTGCCACTTATTTCAATGATGAAATAACTCGGGGGGAAAACGTAAGTAGGGAGCCAGGTTCTCAGCAAAAATAAGTTGTATTTGCCTTGTTCTGTGAGTCTTGGTGGCCTGAGCGTGCTCATTGATGAATTATGTTTGAATCCCGGGTTCGAATCCCGGTAGCGCCATTGACCGATTTTTCGTGTTCCTCAAAACAGGACTTTAATTCAATATTACTACAGCTGGTGTTAAGTGCTGTGTGGCGGATGTAAAATTTCGCCCCGTACTTTATCCAAAGTGTAGTTATCCTTTATCGACTTTATATAAGTAAAATTTACACGAAAATGACGTTAGGTCGCTGTGGTGTAGTGGTTAGCATAACGAACCGGCAATCCGTAGACCCGGGTTAGAATCCCGGTAGCGCCATTGACCGATTTTTCGTCTTCCTCAACACATTTATGCCAAACTGATTTTATTTTTTGACGTGTTATTACAGTTTGTGCCACCCTATTTTTTGCTTGCAAAATCCTGCTATTCAGAGCGAATAATAGGTGGCATACTTTCCAACACAACAAAACAATAGATTGTGATATTCTTAACATGCGTAGTCCATTCGAAAACTTAAAATGCAATCAAAAACAACTAATAGAAAGTGATCTTGGGCTGCTAGTATTCTATCATCATGACTCAATTCAATGTAGCCACTTATATTGATATGAACAAAATCTTTCTATCAATGAGATTAATAATTTGTGGTTTTATTCATATATCAAACAAATTATGATCTGTAATATACTACTCAAAATTTGATAACGGTCACTATGTATTCATGAAATTTTTACTTGTTGTGGTTGAAATTGCTATAAATCAATGTTTTCTTTACCTAATGATCAGCAAAAATGATGAAAATAACGCACCATTGAAGCACAAAAAATGCAAGAATGAGGTGAGTGTCAAACGTAGACATTTCATAGGTGCATGCTGGGATTAATCGGTTTACTTTTAGGTTTAGTAACATGTATGATGACCACGTGCATTGATAACAGCCTGGCATCGCCTCCTCATGCTGTCAATAAACCCTCGGATATTCTGCTGTGGGATTAGAGCACATTCATCCAGCAGTGCTCGTCTGAGTTGCCTGGTCGTTTTTTGCTAAACAGGTCGGCCTGATATGGCAACCTGAAGCATGTCCCAGACGTGCTCTATCAGATTTAGATCAGGTGATCGAGCGGGCCAGTCATTGCAAACGATAGTTGTTGTCTCCAGGTACTCGTTGGTTACATCAGCCTTATTTGCACGAGCTTTGTCGTCAATTAAAACCTGCGTAAAGGCGAACATGAGCATCCCGAATTTCATTTAAGTACCTTACAACCGTAAGAGTGCCGTTCTCAATGATATGCAGATCTGTCTTTCCCTGGACGTTGATGCCCGCACATACCATAACTGAACCCCCGGTGTAGCAATCATGTTCAGCTACACAGACAGGCGCAAATCGCTCATTTCTCAGAGAAGAGGACTGAAGGGTCCAATCCTGAAGGGTCCATGTGACATCGTCACGGGCCCATTAAAGACGCTCCATATTGCGATGTAAAAACAGTCAAGAATGGGTGAAGTTCTCTTCGGAAATGCATCAACATGAGCGTAACTAAAAACCTCGTCGATTGGCTCCAACATCAGAAGACGGAAAAACGCATGTTTACAAATCTGAAATTCCGATGTTTCAATTAATTAAAACAATCCACTACTTCTACGCCGCCAATTCAGCTGGTGTCGTCCCAGCACCAACCACCATCAACGAGTAATTTAGCTATAGTAACAGTTATTGTGACGTTTTCCGACCCAAACTTTGAATGTGTTGTTGAAGAAATGAGCTGAATGTATATAAAATGCAAAATGTACAAAAACTAACGTCAGAGCCGCCAAAGTGTTTAATTGTTTACAATTTTGTTTTACCTTTACCACCAGAGTAAATAATCAAAGCACTGAAAGTGCTGACAGCAAGGGGCTCACTGCATATCACTTTGACATAGATTTATATACATCATCCCAATTATTCTTTCAAGAACACTTTGTTACGTCATTATATTAAATAATATAGGAGTTAAAAACACAGATTATATACAAAGAATTGGTATAGACAGCCAGAGGGATAGATGGAGAAGAAGTAAACAGTACCTTAATGTTGATTATATGCCATGTTACAATGCAATCCATTGAAAACTAACGTATGTTGCAACATAAACTATAATGTTATTACATGTGTTCTAAAAGGAGACTTCAGTTCAAAGGGACATAATTCTTAAACATTTTGATGGATGCACAGCAAATTTATGTCTTCCACATCTACAAATAATGTATCATGGTACTTGTATTATCAAATTGCATTGCACTCCCTTGAACACTGAAGAAGTAGTTATCAACACAAACTACAAATGTTGTGTATTGGACAGAAAAACCAATCGACCGACCTACAGCCTGAATGATAATAAAACAAAAAAAATGTGAATTTCCGTAAATCGTAGATATTCAACGGAACAATGACGGAAACTTGCATTTCCCATGATTTCAATATACGTTTAATTGTTCTTTGGATATATTATATGTGTTACCGTTTTCTTGTATATGTAACGTGCGGCCGAATATCGGTGTTCTCTGTAGTAATTAAATTTTGGGCTGCAGTTATTTAAGTTAGCGATGGGTAAGCCTCAAACCTTTTTGAGGGTGGAGTTTAAATCACATTAACTCAAAATGAGAAGTAGAAAAATACAAATGTATACATATTTACAAGACTTTGCGATATGGTGATTGATGGGCATCGCTGTTCTCGGCTAAATATATGGACAATGAAGAAACAGGACTCAAATCTAAACAGAAGGGAAGACGGTATTCGGTGATAGGCGTGCCTAATGAATATTCATTATTACGAGCAAACGCTTTAAGCGTTGCAATCGTCTGGTGAAATAGAACTGGTTAAGTCATGTTTAACGTGTTATTAAGCGAATTTGATAATTCGGCGGAATTTACTGAACACCGGTAGGCCTACTTTATGTAAATTCATATCTGAACGCAACTTGATTTCGATGATTTGACACAAACGTTGTGGTGAAATCGTAGATGTCTGATAATTGTGTTGTTCACTGGTTCAGAAAATGGAGGTGATTCTATAACTTAAGATTTTTTATACAAGATAAGTGAGGTCTAGCTTTCCTTAAAATCTAAGAAGAAAAACGCTTAACTTAAGTGAAAAAATAAGTTAAGAACATTGTGTAATACATGTACTACTTAAGAATTTTCAGAAATCTTAAGGATAAAAATGTAAAACTTAAGATTTTTGCGTCTTTTAAGGAAAATTTTAAGGATAAAAAGCTTCTGTAATACAGGCCCTGTACTCATATTGAATTGGTAAAACTCAAAACAAGCCTCTCGGCTATTGCGCCGTTTAATAAATGAAGTCAGACCTTAGACTTGACTTCCTTGTAATAAGAAATTGTACTGATTATTAGTTTGCGAGGTTTTGACAGATAGTCTATACCTTGGTTCACTCACTTTCGGCACGTGGCTGTATCACATGCAGTTTAAACTTCCTTATTTACACGTCTTTTAGTTTAGTATTGTTTGCTTAAAGGCTATTTTGGTAAATCACTAGTTAAGATGAAAAAGATTGTCAAACAAGCGACGCCTTTATTTGCAAACTTTCATATATTATCTACTTAGTTGCGTGCAAAGTCATTAGTTTTCTAAAGATGTGTTCATAAGATAATACACGATGGGCGAATATTCATTATAACAATGAGGGCGTTCTTGTCTACGTTAGTGAAACATTGTTACATGTGGGACAATATAATAGATGCACATGATGATACTGAATCACAAAAGACGCGGAAGATAATCAACGCTGGCATAAACAAGTCAGTCGATTTGTTTGCATGATAATATTCAAACACGGTGTCATTGTTGTTTATACACAAATGTATGTATTTCAGCCTAAATTATCTGGACTAAATGGAAATACAATACAATACAATACAATATACTTAATGGAAATAAATGGTACGAACACTGAATAATATACTTTTAAAAATTATTTCATTGTTCATCATCTGTGAAATGTGCGCATACTTCAGTATACATATTACTACGATCGTATAATAATCCGTTTATGTATTTAACAGTTTTTAATTGTCAATGTGACGACTTAATTCACAACTTAGATAGTGCACTGATGATGTACTGTGGACAAACCAATTTAAGCACTGCTCTGTTCTGTTCTGTTCTGTTCTCTTTATAATGCATACGGCTAACGGAAACGAGTCATAGACTTTTGATCAACAAAATCAGCACCAAAATAATTACAACACGTATCAATACACTCTCATTTTATGCGGTTCGAGTGAAAATAATATATATGACTCGTTCGCAATGAAATGCGTGATTTTAAGAGCGTGGTTAATATTGGAAGCAACCAACAGTACGAGTGGCGTCTCAGTATCAATATCAATATATTAACACAAATAAACGGATAAGTCATTGATTAGAACGGTACCTTATTTATTTGCTATGTATAGATAAATAACAGCACAGTAAACTACATGTCAAGGAATTGATAAGCATTTGAAGTACACGGGAGTGGGAGGGGGGCACAGATCGTTATTAAGCCAATCTCTATGATGTAGCTTATAATTTTTCCAACTTGTATAGTCTCAAAGAGACTTTTAATGTCAGTGGTATTGAAAAATTGGGAACGGACTGGTTGAAGGTCAACACAGTCGACAAGAAAAAGATGTACTGTGAAAGGCGTATTACATGGAATACAGTCCAAATAGATTAAAATAAGTTAAAAATAAGATATAATACTAAGTTTCTTCATCAGAGGGCATGCTCTCACCCCCGAGACAAGGATTCCATCGCTGTCATCCTCCATGTCACTTAGACATTCGAACTTGTTGTTGAGGGGGGTTTCGTGATTGTTAGTTTTACGTGGTTTTGGTTTGGGTGATGGAGATGAAGACAATCGTTAATGACACTGATACACTGAATCCATAGATTAATTTCTTGTTTTCTAACTCAGTTATTAATGAAATAGATGTAAATATCACACGTTTTCACGTATTCTGTGGCGCTTGACATTTCTCATCATTTGTAAACAAACCGTGGGAAATTGCGTATGAACTAATTATATTTTTTGACACAAGTTTACTAAATTGTTGCAAATTCTTTGATTTGTTATTGATTATTTGTTAATGCTCATCAGATGTTCGCAAACGCAGATAAATTCATATTGCCACTAAAATGTGTCAGACTCATGGGAACTATTTCTCTCGGCGTAAGGTGCTAACCACACTTATAACCAATACGTCACAAGTTATTCAATACGTCACAAAATTAATTACGTCATAATTTAGGGGATGTAACTCGATATTATTTAGAATTAAAGGTATTCCCCCCTTACTTAACACAAGAAGTGACAGGATAAATAGAATAATAGGTTAGTGACGTGGAATGAGAAATTTATCAGGCTCTGCTCTGGTAGTTATCGGTTTCGCCTGCGGCTCACCTGATAAATTCCTCCGCCTTTCTCTTTCCACGTCACTTACCTATTATTCTCTATTTATTTCATTAAGCCTAGACTGTTCTATTTATCTTGTAATTCGTTTCGACAAGATTAAATCTCACAACAGATGTAAAGGGCACTTATTTTTGCATTCCACGCAACTTAATTTTCACTGAATATAATTCAATCAGTGAAGTATCATTGTGTTCACATCATGTTTGTTTTGATACATTTGTTTCAGGAGGTGTACTGTCATGAATATGATTTGTATGTTGTTTTTTTCTATACATGTTGTAAATAAGTTATAATCTTCAATCATGGAGGAAAATAAAGTATCTACTGCAAAACTTGCTTGTATGAAAGGATCACAAATATGTTGGTGTGTTATGACTCAATCTTTTGAATTAATTTAATTTCCTTATGATTTGGTAAAGTTGAAATAAAGAATGCTTGCATGTAAAATGTTTCGTCGCGGTAATGCGAACGTATTCAACATACAAAAGATCTCTCATAAATGAGTTTTAGTTTGAATGCAAATTCTTTGTACGATGAGGACAATGTAATTTAAAGATTAAATCCTTTTGAAATCCAATTATATTCACAAGTAAAACGACGCACATTATATACATGTATATCAAGTTTGAATTGTATATATTATATGTATAACTGTTGTACGATACAGAAGCTGAAAATCGTACTTGGATTTATTGAAATCTCTAGCGACTATGTCTGTGTTTGGAGCGAGTTTGATACTTTGGCTATTATTTATTGATTCGAGCCTTGGAGAAGAACCGCAAAGTCTGTCAAGATATGATTATGATTATAAACAAATGCAGAAAATGGTCGATCTTGAACAGAAACTGAAGCAAACTACTGACATGGTTTTAGAGAGAATGTCTAGAGAAGGTAATATTTTGTTTACACGGAGTTCGAAAAACGTTGTTTGATTATAATATTAGTTTCAAGAACAAGATTGCATAATTGGTAGTAAATATTGACAGTATCTTTTAACATTGTTATAATTATGATTTCTTTCTTTAAAAGCGAAAATTAAAACAGAATTGCAAACTTCATTGAGCAAAGTCCGTCGAAGTCTCAAATTGGTATAAGTTCGACCCGAAAGTTATTATCTTAACCATTTTCATAGTGCATAGTACACTCGTTCCGGGAACAGTCATTTCTTATGGCTCGAACTAATTGCTAGAGCCGACGGCAGTTCGAGATTTCGAAGTTTTACTGTAGTTCATAATGTAATCATTGAAATAGGATAGTATAACAAGATTTTCATGAAAAACGGAGAATGAGCAAGTCACTCGTAAGATGGGTGTCAAACCTATTGATGGATGACCAACGTTGAATAAACTTTGTTGCAACATGCCGAACCTAGGCCAAAAGCCTTGTCACAATAATGAAATTCAGCTATGACCCCTTAATTTCTGTTATAATGAAAGGTCATGATACTTACTAAATGTAAATATCCTTCTCAGTTGCAACGCCCTCGTCCATATCCCCTCCTCTTCAATTCTCCTAGAGGGCAAATATTGTCACATCCACCATTTGTTCTGGCACTGTCACAAGGGTCATTAAGGTATTTGTGACGACAACAAAAACAACATTCACTAAGACCAAGTACGAATCGAAATCCGCTTTGATTTCAGCTGTCGTACAGTACGTAAGACATAGACCTGTTTTACGTATTGCAGACTGAATAATAAAATCTCCCACAGAGATCTCAAAAGTGTATAATGCTGATGTCGAAAAATTGTAAATACCGTGCATGAGGTGCTCTCAAGGTGACCTTCCGAGTTCGTACTTATCATTTGCTGCCTAGCACAAGGCACTCGATTTGAAACCAGCTGGATATAGTATAGATGTATACCCTTTAAGTTCTGCGATGACCTTGCTAAAGGTCTTTGTGTCATATCTTCTAAATCATGCGGAATTGTTGATTTTACAATTCGTGACCCATTTTGTATACATACATACATATAGTAACACCGTACGAAATTGAACGCAATCGTCAATATGAATGTAACATTATCTCTGTTGCAGATAGCGGATCAGTGTATACCCGGTGGGGAAGAAATGAATGTGATTGTGAAAAATCCGTTGTTTATACAGGTATTTTAAACGTTATTTTTCGTTGTTGTGTGTCTGACGCAATTTCAATTGCAATTAATAAGAATTAAAATGACTTAAGTATGTACAAAAATGTAAATATGAATTTATAAAAAAAAATCTGTAATGATGTCGTCTCTAATTCTTTGAAAATGTAACATATAAGCGTTCAGAATTAAAATGAATGTCGAAGTTGCATATGTGTGAAAAGTCTGCCATGTAAGGTTCTGTCACGTATTGTTATATGTCAATGCCTATTTTCTCTATTTATGTCGCAAACTGGTATATGAAACAGATATACACTTTAATATTGGTCATTTGTTATCAGCAGTTATTTGTTTCCGCCTTTGAACAATTCTCATGTTGTTTACAAAATACGCCATACTTGACCTTGTTGTGTACCGTAAATAAACAATGTGCTTCCTTGACTTTCCGTGTGCGATATAATTATTCGTCTAAACACACAAATGTTGATGACACAATAACTATTATACTAATTATGTTTTTGACTGCGATCACGTGACCAGACCTTATTGTGTGCTCCTGACAGAGGTAATCAGAAACAGCGGCCGACATCGACGTAATAAAAACATGACCAACTAAATCAAACTAACCGGTCGACGAGATAAGACATCACTACTTGTTGCATCGATATTGAAGATTTTGAAATTTGATGGATAAATATAAGAACGTCATTTATTAACTTAGGGTATACTATGTAGCGTTTCCTGTAGCTACGTATTCTCTCTCTTTTAAGCATAGGAATATAAATAATGCAGCTGTTTGTATTTACGAACCCTCTTGAGACAATAAGTACGTGTGTATGGTAATAAACATCAGTGGTGAATTTTACTTATTACGTAACCATTCGGAAATTAATGGAAACACAGGTCATTATCTTATTTGCAAAACATGTTATTAGGCTTTCACGTTAGTAAAACAAAAACATTTTTTATACAAATCACGTGATCAATAATCGGTAGATTAAGCAATTCCAAGTAGAATATTCATGAATATAAACTATTCTGGACTCTCGTTGAAGTGCATTACCTTATATTGTCAATGTTTACACTTAATAGTATTTTTTTGTCTTTAGGTTATATTTCTGGTAAAAAGTTCAAAGAAGAAGGAAGTGGTAGTGATACGATATGTTTGCCCTCTGATCCTTCGTGGTTAAAGTACAAGGACGGTGTAGACATTACAAGGGGATATGTCTACGGATCGGAAATAAATACCAAAGATGGCTATGCTTTGATTGGTTATCCAGTGAAAGACCAAGATCTGCCATGTGCCGTGTGCAAAACCCAAAAGCGCCTTGTACTAATGATACCAGGTAGGAGCTCCTGCTATGATGGATGGACACAGGAATACCAGGGATATCTTATGACAGCGTATCACAACCATCCTGGTCCCCATAACCACATATGTGTAGACTCAAGACCTGACTTTATACCCAATGGTGCGGAAAATAATGATGACCATATATTATATTTCACTGAAGCAAGATGTGGCTCGTTACCATGCCCACCGTATGTAGAAGGTCGAGAACTAGCTTGCGTTGTCTGTTCAATGTGAGATGTAAAATATCAGTGACTTCATTCTTCATATATACTGAAAACTAAATGCTTGACAATTAGTGTGTATTCTAGTTTGCATTGTGCTATTTAGTTAATGGGTCATATTATCCATCAATGGACTGAATTTAATACAGATTACAGAGAAGCCCCCTGAAAACGAAATGGTCTATATGTCAATAACTGAGGTATGTGTGCATTGTACAATGAATTTGTCACATAACGTAACTATGAAGAAACGAAAAAGCAATAAACGCATTTGACTTATATATTTGAGAATAGTCTTTGATTTTGGTGTACGTACATGTATCCTATACTCCTGAACCGTAATAATAGACTCATATTCACTCACTTGATATAGTTCAGGCAGAGGTTGTTCTCGAATAATTTATATTTTCCAACCTATATAATACATTACTATGTAATACATTTGTCGAACGTGAATAACTAAAAACAAAACCATAATTAAGGATTGAATCAACATCTTACTTGTATAAATCTTCGGACCTGTTTGTTTCATACATCAACAATGCCACATGAGTGTTTTCGACCTAACTCATTATTTATGAATAACACATCTTTCCCAATGGATATATATACGCTCAAATGCATATCTTATATTGTTATATTCTAAAAAGAACACAAACGCAAAATAAATATGTGTTCCTTCATTCTTTCCCATTCCATAATACTTCACGCACGTTTGTACGATCAATCCGCTTATAAAGATGTTCATCAAAACTAATAGACAAATGAAACGTAGGGTGGCCAGAAACGCCAGGTCACATATTTTGCTGTAATTCTAGAAGAGCTGATACAGTAGCTGTACATTTCTGCCAGACTACTCCTTGTGTAGCACACATTTACATCCTATGAACAGCTTCAATGAAACTTGACCGGTGCTTGTCTAATTACCCGTACTCTGTACTGGTAATTAAAAACAATAAATTAAACTACGACCATGCCACGCATCCATGAAGTAGATAGGGGTCGCGTTATTGCACTTCTAATGCAACAAGATCAGGTTGCTATGCAGTTTCGTGTTGATGTTATGGCAATATACCGTCTTGTTAAAACCGTTCAGTCGTTTCAAAGATACGTGGATGGTTGCCGTCCGACCGCGACTAGACCGTCCTGGTACGTCTGCAACTTCTGCGTAATCAGCACCGTACCGCCGTGGAAACGGCCACTTTTATACACTACGGACATACAATTCTCCGATGATAATGTAGATCTGAAAATCACCCGGCGTTTCGTAATAACTTGTTTCACAAGCGAAATGTGATACTGCTGAAAGTAGAGGCATGGTGCAACTACTGCAAACAGAAGCAGTATACTTATATAAATATTACTGCTGCAGCTCATATCAATATACATTTAGTTGTATCATACCATTGCTACTACTGCTGGGAATGTTAATGCAGGATATTTCTTAAACTGCTGAAAGACTCTCAAACTTCCATAGTTTGGTAACAATAATAAACTCCTGTTATGACTACAACTACCCACTTCAGTTGATGAATTGTTACTATGGTGTGATACAGATCATGAATCTCAAATATGAAAAACATTGTAGCCGCTAAAACTTTGTTGAATTAAAAATGCATGCACGTATAATGTTTCGTCGCGGTCATGCGAACCTATTCAAAATACAAGAAACCCCTTATGCGGTATAGTTTGAATGCAAATTCTTTATACGACGAGGAAAATGTAATTTAAAGATGAAAGCATTTTGAAATGCAATACTATTCACTGGTTGTTAAGGGAAATAATCGTACTGTCGAGAATTTCGGTTTAACAAGGGAGATTACTTGCAGGAGATTTGTTCTCAATTTTAAGCAGTAGGTTGAAGAAACTTACATACAACTTATTTAATGTCTCAGAGGTTATAGATTTAATCTTGTTCTTGAGACTTTTACCTTCAGCGACCTCGAGTTTTCGATCACTTCAAAGTCGCTAGGGGATATATTTACAGGTATGGAATAGTTTGTGTATAGTAGCAAAAACTTTTTTCATGACTAAACACACTTCATAAATATACCGCTATAAGTGCGCGGCGGCTTTAGTCTGTACACGAACTTTGTTAACCAAATATTGATTTAAAATGAATAAGCCACTTAAAAGTAAAATCACTGCCACTTATCTCAATAATGAAATAACTCGGGGGAAAACGTAAGTAGGGAGCCAGGTTCTCAGCAAACATAAGTTGTATTTGCCTTGTTCTGCGAGTCTTGGTGGCGTGAGCGTGCTCATTGATAAATTATAATCGGATCCCGGGTTCGAATCCCGGTAGCGCCATTGACCGATTTTCCGTGTTCCTCAAAACAGGACTTTATTTCAATATTACTACAGCTGGTGTTAAGTACTGTGTGGCGGATGTAAAATTTCGCCCCGTACTTCATCCGAAGTGTAGTTATTCTTTATCGACTTAATATAAGTTAAATTTACACGAACATGACGTTAGGTCGCTGTGGTGTAATGGTTAGCATAACGAACCGGCAATCCGTAGACCCGGGTTAGAATCCCGGTAGCGCCATTGACCGATGTTTCGTGTTCCTCAAAACATGACTTTATGTGTATTAGAAAATGTGCACTATGTCACTATGTGTGTGACAGAATATAACTTTTTAGGGGCAACATTTCCGACATGCTTAAACTTGTAGACTGCCCATCTCCATCATGTATACATAATCATTATGTATTATCTTGGGATCAATATATAATATATAAATATTGACTGCCTTGAGGGTGACAGTGCATCTTGTCAACCCGAGGCAACACTGTCGACCGAGGCTTTAGCCGAGGTCGACAGTGTTTGTCGAGGGTTGACGAGATGCACTGTCACCCTCAAGGCAGTCAATATTTATTTTATTATACCGAACAAAATAAAAATAAAGCTAATAACTTAAATTTAGTATTTTTAATTTCAGCGGGCGACATTGCAGGGTGACAGTTAAAAATGTCGCCCGCTGAGGTTTATATGCAATGTATAGGGAAAACAGTCACGTGAGGTATAATAACATTTTATACTTCTTGATTTCTAATCAACACATTTATGCCAAACTGATTTTAATTTTTGACGTTCTATTCCAGTTTGTGCCACCCTATTTTTGGCTTGCCAAATCCTGCTATTCAGAGAGAATAATAGGTGGCATATTTTCCAATACAATAAAACAATAGATAGTGACATTCTTAACATGCATGGCCCATTTGAAACCTTAAATGTAATCCTACAAATCATTGCGCAAAAAAATTTCTAGAAAGTGATCTTGGCCTGCTAGTATTCTATCCTCATGACTCAATTCAATGTAGCTACTTATATTGATATGAACCAAATCCTTCTACCAATTAGATTAATAATTTGTGGTTTCATTCATAGATATGGATCAAACAATTTATGATCTGTAATATACTACTCAAAATTTGACAACGGTCACTATGTATTCATGACATTTTTACTTGTTGTGGTTGAAATTGCTATAAATCAATGTTTTCTTTACCTAATGATGGCAAAAATGATGAAAATAACGAACCATTGAAGCGCAAAAAATGCAATAATGAGGTGAGTGTCAAAAGTAGACATTTCATAGGTGCATGCTGGGATTAATCGGGTTATTTTTAGGTTTAGTAACATGTATGATGACCACGTGCATTGATAACAGCCTGACATCGCCTCCTCGTGCTGCCAATAAACCCTCGGATATTCTGCTGTGGGATTAGAGCACATTCCTCCAGCAGTGCTTGTCTGAGTTGCCTGGTCGTTTTTTGCTAAACAGGTCGGCCTGGTATGGCAACCTGAAGCATGTCCCAGACGTGCTCTATCAGATTTAGATCAGGTGATCGAGCGGGCCAGTCATTGCAAACGATAGTTGTTGTCTCCAGGTACTCGTTGGTTACATTATCCTTATTTGCACGAGCTTTGTCGTCAATTAAAACCTGCGTAAAGGCGAACATGAGCATCCCGAATTTCATTTAAGTGCCGTTCTCAATGATATGCATATCTGTCTTTCCCTGGACGTTGATGCCCGCACATACCATAACTGAACCCCCGGCGTAGCAATCATGTTCAGCTACACAGACAGGCGCAAATCGATCATTTCTCATTTCTCAGAGAAGAGGACTGAAGGGTCCAATCCTGAAGGGACCATGTACTGACTGTTGCAGGATAAAGAACCATATGAACACCAGTAAAGTTTAACCGTTTATTCATGATACTTGATGAACATCATAAGTTTGGTAAGAAGCTGAAAAAATACAAAGAAAAACAAATTTTGAGTGTCACAGTCATCTACATATTTACAAGGAGCCAAAACACATTGGTACGAAAGGGTATTAGGACGAATCTCGACCCGAAATAGATTCGACGAGAGAGTTTTTAATACAAGCCTAACGGGAAATGAACAATTAGAAGTAAATGAACAATAGAAAGGCATAAACTTACACCGTGGGGGGCTACAAGACTGAAACAAGTTGAAAAAATGAAAAGGCGCCAAGAAAAAGCGTCCGGCGAACAAGCATGACGAGCAAAAACAATGAACCAAAAGAAAAACAATGAACCAAAAGAAGAAAAATTATCCTAAACTAACAATCAGTAGGCAGAGTTACCTCCCTTGCATTAAAGGAGTCGTTTACAGCACACTCCCCGTCTGATATGGTGACATATCACTACATATTCTAAAACAATTAGAACGAATAACCTGAACAATATTAATAAAAAAGATAGCCAGAGTCAAAAATTCCAGAACGTAGCGACATGTAAAGGAATAATTACAGTTCGTCATAGATGTTCAAGTTTAGTAACATCCGAAAAAGACAAAATCTCAAGTACACCCAAATATGTAATACGACATCAAATAAGGCAAATACATAGTAAGACATATACTTTACCGAAACGACTTACAATATGCAACAAATTCTGAGGTTACGTCATACAAAATATATCAGTACAAATCTAAAGGTTTCCAAATTATAGCAAAACAAACAATAATACATGTTCATATCTTGATACAAATGCCTCAACCATTAAACTAAGCATTCAACTGTCTCTACGATTTTTAAAAATAATAATGAGTATTTTCGAACAAAGAAACAATGAATTTCTCTAACAATATTCTAATGTTTAGCATCAAAAATATCAAGTCTTCATAAATACTCAACATGTATGTTGTCCGACAAGCTATACATTACATACTATACTTGTAGAATCTCAAGTAACTTCTAATTCAAATCACAAAATCTGAGTGTAAAAGTTATACAAATGGCAAGTGAATAACTATATTAAAGAATTAACTTGACTTTATCTTGACTAGATATAAATTTAACGACAAAAATTCAAGGCAAACATATTAATAAATCACTAAAACAGAATTTCAAACATGAAATTACGCCTTATTCTCTTGATAGTTTCAACAGACAAATGTCATCATCACTTATCTCCTTCAGATCTGAAAACTTATTCATTGCACAACAACAGTACGATCTCCGAAATTGGCCTTGTTAGTACAACATTTTTCATTTCGCGACGCATGCGTACACTCAGTTTTCTCACTTTACCATCTATGCTGGGGAAAACTTCTTCAACGATTCCTAATGGCCACTGGTTTCGAATCACTTCAACATCTTTAACTAAAACAACATCTCCTACACAAATATCTTCCACTTCCTGTTGCCATTTCCGTCTAGGCTGAAGGCTCTGCAAATATTCGTTCTTCCACCTTTTCCAAAATCTGTTCGCAAGAACCTGTACACGTTTCCATTCAGCTCTGTATATATCTTTCAAACTCATACTTTCGAAGTCAGGAGTACAAAAGTCAACCTTCTGGGTCAATATTGAGGAAGGGCTGAGGACTTCCGGTTCACTACTATCTGTCGATATAGGCACTATGGGTCTCGCGTTCACGATAGCACAGACTTCCGCCATAACAGTTGTTAGAACGTCGTGAGTTAGGGTTTTACAGGATGCCTCTGACAGAATAGAATCTAAGATGCGCCGGACTACACCAATCATCCTCTCCCATACTCCGCCCATATGCGAAGCATGGGGTGGGTTGAATACCCATAGTACGCCCTTCTGTTTTAACAAATTGTTCACACAACCGTCTTCAACATTGATGACATTCACATTAAGATCCTTCGTGGCTCCAACGAAATTTGTGCCTCTGTCCGACCTGAACAGTTTGACGTTCCCATGTTGAGCTATGAATCTTCGTAGCGCGTTCATAAATGCAGAAGCTGACATTTCTTCTACTACCTCTATATGGATTGCCCTGATTGTGAGGCATGTAAACAATATACCCCATCGCTTACTGTTAGCTGTGCCACCTCTTGTTCGACGGGCAGTAACGTCCCAGGGGCCGAAGGCATCAACTCCAACATACGTAAATGGAGGTGCTGGTTCTAAGCGATCTCGTGGTAAGTCACTCATGATCTGTTGAGCATGATTACCACGCAGTTTTCTACACTTGACACAACTGTGTATGACACTGGAGATAAGACGTTTGGTTCCGACAATCCAGTAACCACTCGATCTAAGGGCTCCTTCTGTCAAGTGTCTGCCTTGGTGTTTAACAAGTTCGTGGTAATGTCGTACAAGTAGAGTTGCAATGTGATGCTTCTTTGGAACAATAGCGGGGTGTTTCTCATAACTGGTGAATTCGGACCTTTCTAGTCTACCGCCCACACGTAGAACTCCTTTAGCATCAATGAACGGATTGAGTGCAGCTATTGAACTTTTCTTTGGTATGGACTTTCCTGCATCTAGGCACTGATACTCTTCTGGGTAACCTTCTATCTGAACAGACCGGAGGATCAGACTTTCTGCTCTATCTTGTCGACTAAAGTCTATTATCTCTTCATCACGTTTAGACAGCGATTGACCGCGGCCTACGTTTACTCTTCTTTGTAGGAATGCAATAGCACTCTTGATGACAGCCCAACTAGAGAAACGTTCGAACATTTTGGTCTCTAAGGTACTGCGTCTTATACTCTGTTCAGCACAGGATACTTTTGTCGCTGCAACAATTACGCGAATTTCCTGATCTAACTCGGGGTTTACCAAAGGAAAGTCATTATCTTCTTCAAGATGCATCTGAATAGGACCCTTCAACCACTGACTTTGAGCCATGTTTATCGCTGCCACACCTCTAGTAGCACAGTCAGCTGGATTGAGGTGAGTTGGCACGTAATTCCATTGTTCCGGACAAGACAAGTTACGTATCTTCTCTACACGATTACTCACGTAAGTATAGAATCTCTTTGCCTTGTTATTAATATATCCCAAAACCACTCTACTGTCAGAGAAGTATTTTACTTGATCGAAGTTTATGTCTATTTGTTCTAGAATAGTACTAGTAATCTCGACAGCTAGCACAGCTCCACAAAGCTCCAATCTGGGTATCGTATGTCCACTAGTAGGTGCAACTTTCGCCTTTCCCATCACAAAACTAGAGCGATCTTCGCCTTTAAGGGATCTGTCAATTATGTAAGCTGACGCCGCGATTGCCTTCTCCGAAGCGTCGCAGTAGACATGAAGTTCTTTCCAAGTTGCATTCTCTGGGGATACAGGTAAGTACTGACGCGGGATCTCTATTGAATCCAAACTTTTCAAAGATTTCCTCCATTCTTCCCATTCGCGTTGTCGGTCAGACGGCAGCTCGTCATCCCAATCGAAATTTCCAGACACCAAGTCTCTGAGTAACAATTTTCCTTTAATGACCACCGGGGCCACACAGCCAATAGGATCGTAAAGACTATTCACTGTTGATAGTATTCCACGTCGTGTGTAGGGCTTGACGTCGTCAGAAATTCGGAATGTCAAAACATCTTTTAGTATATCCCAAGACACGCCTAGACTACGATGTAGAGAACAATCCTCGTCACTTCCTAGTTCCAAGGATTTGGAATTGTTTCCGAGGTCTTGCGTAGGAAACGAGGACATGACTACCGGACTGTTAGACGCGATCTTATGGAGTCTCATATGGTCCTCCTCTTGTAAAGTAGACTGCGTCTTCTTCATCAGCTCAACTGTTTGTATTGCCTCTGGTTTAGACGTTAAGGCGTCGTCAACGTAGAAATCTCTGTTGACGAATTGTTTAATATCTGTATCAGCATGTTGAACCGCTCTCCTCAGTCCATACGTGGCAACTGCTGGAGATGAGGTATTACCAAAAACATGGACTTTCATTCTATATTCAATCAGTTCCTTGTCAATATCGTTATCTCTATACCAAAAGAAACGAAGGTAGTCTCTATGATCTTCACAAACTCTGAACCTATAGAACATTTGTTCCACATCTGCCGTCACCGCAACTTTGTCCTTACGGAAACGCAGAAGGATTCCAAGCAGGCTGTTAGTCATGTCGGGACCAGACAGAAGTACCTTATTTAACGATTGACTTTGATACACTGCCGACGCATCAAACACACCTCTTATCTGACCCGGCTTCTTTGGGTGATAAACACCGAAAAGCGGCAAATACCAGCATTCACATCCTTGTTCAAGGGCAGGTGCAACTTCGGCGGCTCCCGTATTCAATACCTTTGTCATAAAATTACTAAAATGTTCTCTTTTAACTGCATCTCGTTTGAGGCTTCTGTCTAAAATCTGGGCTCTGTGCCAGGCTTGCGGTCTGTTGCACGGTAGACTTGTTCTGTCGGGCTTAAAGGGCAAGGGAGCTGTGAAGTAACCTTCCTCATCTTTAGTCATTTTCTGGTCCATCACATCAAGGAATTCTCTGTCCTCACATGACAGTCCAGGTTTATCATCTTCATGAGTGCGTATAAATATGTTGCAACCTTCGTAATCTTGTTGTAGAAGGGTGGCATGAGAAGTAAAAAGTTTCTCTTCTTTTACGTTTAAGTTGTTTTGGCAAGGTTGCAGACGGGATGGCCTTCCATTTGGTAACACATATGTCTTACGAACAGACACGTCAGGAAGGTGCGTCCTACCCAAGCAAACTTCACCCACAATAACCCAACCCAAGCATAACTGTTGGGCGAATGGCATACCACGGTCTCCGGTAACTTGGTTTATCACGTGGTGAATCTCTGGAACATCTCTACCAATTAAGAGTTGCACTTTGCAGCCGTCTTCAAGCTCTGGTATTTCACTGGCCAAATGTCGTAAGTGTCGGTAAGATCTAGCCACATCAGGTGTAGGTACCTCAGACGACTCGTGTGGAATTTCATCACACTCTATGACAGACGGGAGTTCCATATTTGTTTCTCCATTCACAGAACGTATGCGAATATTTTTAGATAATCTTCCCCTTCTGGTCGTACGACTGGAGCACGACGACAACGTATAGCCTGTAAATTCTGAATTGGCACACAACCTGTCAAACAATGCTGTTGTTCCTAGAGTCCTATTACTCTGCTCGTCTATTATAGCGTAAACTCTGAACACATCACTTTCATTGTCTGCATTGTAAACGTCAACTAGCACAGTTTTGCTACAAGATCTTCCAATATACTGGTCTCCACAAAGTGCTGTGCAACGAGCCGTAACACAAGATCCCCACTTTTCTCTATCTGGTCTGAGCGGCTCCCCGCCGTCACTTTTGTCTGCGGAATTCGAACCAGAAATCTGTTGTGAAATGTGCATCGCGGTATTGTGTGGTTTTCCACATTCATTACACACTATTTGTCTCTTACAGTTCTTGACCATGTGTTCCTTTGCTAAAGCATTTGAAACAAAGTGAGTTATCTTTCAGGATTTTTCTACGCTCGTCAAATGGCTTCTTTTTGAAGTTTCTGCATGCCGTTAGATAATGTGAGTTTGACTTATGCAGTACACACTTAAATTCTGACTGAACTTGGTTTGGTGTCCACTGTTCGACTTGACCGGATGGCCCACTATCTTCTGTGATCGATTTATGTACTTTCACGCCAGGTGCTCTTTTTGACATTTGTGCTGGAGCTTGATCGTACACAAAACTAGGGTCGTTTTTCATTTTGCATTGCATGTTCAGAAAGTCTATGAAAAACGAAAACGGGGGGTATGGCACATTATGCTGGTTCTTGTAAGTAGACGCTTTAACGGTCCACCTTTCTTGCATATAGTGCGGAAGCTTGTTCACGATTGGTGTAACACCATACGATGTGTCATAGTACGACAGCATGTCTGCATACTTTGGGTTATCTTTTAAGAAATTTATCTCTGAGACAGTATCATAGAGGTCATACATCAGTTTGTAATCTTTGGGGCCTAACTTTGGAAATGCTTGAAGCCTACTTTTAAGAGCTCCTTCTACTCTCTCTGGGGAGCCAAACCGCTCGTCCAGGCGCTCCCATATCCTAGAACGGGCCGACTCTGCGCTGCCAGCACATGACGCCCTGATGCTGATGGCTTGTCTTGCGGATGCTGGTCCAAGCCATTTAATAAGTAGGTCCAATTCCTCAAATGCTGTGACATTAAGTTCATTCATAACTGCTTTAAAACTCGTCTTCCACATTAAATAGTCCTCAGGGTTTTCATCATATCTATATAACCTGTTCAAAGGTAGTTCTTTCTTGAGTAAGTATTTACTGAAATTTTCTACATTTCCTTGCATTAAAGACTGTGGGGGAGCTGCAAAATCTGGAGGTAAAGGTGGGGGTGGTGCAAAATCTGGAGGTACAAGGTAAGTATGTGTATTTATAACATGAGGTTGTTTCCCTACTGATTTTTCATTGTCTAGCACAGTTTGTCCAAAACCTGAACTTATAACGAAGGGTGTTGTGTCCTTTATTTGAGACAGGCGTGTCTCTTGATCTTTATCATCTGTCACTATTTTTTCCATTGTCTGGATATCTTGAGTCGCCACATAGTCAAACAGTTGATGATCAGGTTGATCCTGAATTTGCGTGTTAAGGAATTTAGACACTTTTTCTTCGGATGTTTCTACAGTTAACTTTGATATTATAGATTTATTTCTTGTTTTCGAGCCGTTTTCGTATGTCTCAGACTTTGCAATAGCCATTGCTGCTCCTTCTCTTTTTCTTAACAGTGTTAATTCTGTCTGCAAGTCTGCTTTCCTCCTGTCGGAAGCAGCTCTCCTTATTGCATCTTGTTCTTCCAATTCTGCCTTTTGATGCTTTAATAATGCTTCCTTCTCTGCGAATGCAGCTCGCGCTTTAGCTGCTTCTGCCTCTGCTAACATTCTGTATCTCAGGGAAGTAGATGACCGTGATGTGCCACCTGAATCTGCAGACGATATCACACTTTTATTGTCACTTCTTAAGGTAATCTCACGAATTGCTAAGTCAATGTTTTCTAGAAATTTTCCAGCACTGGTCTTGATAGACGCAATTTTCTGTTGGAGACCTATATTTTCTATGTTGCTTTCCTCTGTGCAGGTCCTTGTGAGATATTCTGAAAATTCTGACTGAATGTCATGCAAGCGTTCATATTTCCGAAAGAAATCTTCTCTAAGTGGTCTCAGAAAATTTATGTCTTTGTCAGATATATCAGTATAGTTAGTAACATTTGACAGATCATTCCACAAAGGCTTCAGCTTATTGTAATATTTCTCAACTCTGCTGTTGTATTCTTCCATGGCTTTTTCAGTCAATCTTTTTACACGGGACATCACAAAGTTCCGACGTCTTAACTAGTTTCCGTTCTGTAGCGTTGACGTATGTCGGGTCTTCTTACTGTACTGACTGTTGCAGGATAAAGAACCATCTGAACACCAGTAAAGTTTAACCGTTTATTCATGATACTTGATGAACATCATAAGTTTGGTAAGAAGCTGAAAAAATACAAAGAAAAACAAATTTTGAGTGTCACAGTCATCTACATATTTACAAGGAGCCAAAACACATTGGTACGAAAGGGTATTAGGACGAATCTCGACCCGAAATAGATTCGACGAGAGAGTTTTCAATACAAGCCTAAATTTTATACTGTAAACCACGGGAAATGAACAATTAGAAGTAAATGAACAATAGAAAGGCATAAACTTACACCGTGGGGGGCTACAAGACTGAAACAAGTTGAAAAAATGAAAAGGCGCCAAGAAAAAGCGTCCGGCGAACAAGCATGACGAGCAAAAACAATGAACCAAAAGAAAAACAATGAACCAAAAGAAGAAAAATTATCCTAAACTAACAATCAGTAGGCAGAGTTACCTCCCTTGAATTAAAGGAGTCGTTTACAGCACAGTCCATGTGACATCGTCACGGGCCCATTAAAGACGCTCCATATTGCGATGTTGTTGCAAAGGGATGCGTATGGCTGGCATTCGAGCACTCAAACCAGCATCATGGAGACGATTCCTGACCGTTTTCATGGATACTCTAGCATTCTGGTAATCGTTTCTTAACTTGGTTGTGTTCTTGAAATGATTTCGTCGAGCCTGGATGACATTAAACCGGTCCTGGGCCTGGGTTTTAGATATTGTGCATACGCCCCCGTGCCTATAGCATCACACTTCTAAGCATTAATAATTTGTCTATCTCTCGACACTAGCGCTGCGTTCAGTAAATTCGTTTGCGACTAACGTTTGAAATTTGGTTCCCCGTGCAGTGAATACGATACGGTGGGTCAGGGTACAAAACAAAAAAGTATCGTAACATGTAGGCCGTAACTGAATGCATGGCAGTCCTATTGTATTAAAAACAGTCAAGAATGGGTGAAGTTCTCTTCGGAAATTCATTAACATGAGCGTATCTAAAAACCTCGTCGATTGGCTCCAACATCAGAAGACGGAAAAACGTATGTTTATAAATCTGAAATTCCGATGTTTCAATTAATTAAAACAATCTACTACTTCTACGCCGCCAATTCAGCTGGTGTCTTGCCAGCACCAACCACCATCAACGAGTAATTTAGCTTTAGTAACAGTTATTGTGACGTTTTCCGACCCAAACTTTGAATGTGTTGTTGAAGAAATGAGCTGAATGTATATGAAATGCAAAATGTACAAAAACTAACGTCAGAGCCGCCAAAGTGTTTTATTTTTTACAATTTTGTTTTACCTTTACCACCAGAGTAAATAATCAAAGCACTGAAAGTGCTGACAGCAAGGGGCTCACTGCATATCACTTTGACATAGATTTATATACATTATCCCAATTATTCTTTCAAGAACACTTTGTTACGTCATTATATTAAATAATATAGGAGTTAAAAACACAGATTATATACAAAGAATTGGTATAGACAGTCAGAGGGATGGATGGAGAAGAAGTAAACAGTACCTTAATGTTGATTATATGCCATGTTACAATGCAATCCATTGAAAACTAACGTATGTTGCAACATAAACTATAATGTTATTACATGTGTTCTAAAAGGAGACTTCAGTTCAAAGGGACATAATTCTTAAACATTTTGATGGATGCACAGCAAATTTATGTCGTCCACATCTACAAATAATGTATCATGGTACTTGTATTATCAAATTGCATTGCAATCCCTTGAACACTGAAGAAGTAGTTATCAACACAAACTACAAATGTTGTGTATTGGACAGAAAAACCAATCGACCGACCTACAGCCTGAATGACAATAAAACAAAAACATTGTGAATTTCCGTAAATCGTACATATTCAACGGAACAATGACGGAAACTTGCATTTCCCATGATTTCAATATACGTTTAATTGTTCTTTGGATATATTATATGTGTTACCGTTTTCTTGTATATGTAACGTGCGGCCGAATATCGGTGTTCTCTGTAGCAATTCAATTTTGGGCTGCAGTTATTTAAGTTAGCGATGGGTAAGCTCAAACCTTTTTGAGGGTGGAGTTTAAATCACATTAATGTAGCCAGTCTATTAACCTTTCACATAGTTGGTCAGTACATTGGCTGGGAATATATACACGTGTAGATAAGAATGATAAGAATCTCTTTGTGCACTTGATGAATAATTCTACACAAATACATGAACTTTGCCCTGGGTCAGAATCTCTGACATATTTGGTTATCCGTTAGAAACAGGGTAGAATTACGCACCACGTCAGTTAATTAGTGAGTGACGTGGTTGGCGATTAAAATTATGGCTTTCGGGATTGGTCAATATTGCCCGAAATACAGTAAGAAAGATACTGATAATAGCCGCGCACGAGGGGGATAATCAGGGTTGGTTTCGGGAGCTCAGAGGCTACAGTCAGGTTAACATCTGAGACTGTTTTAAGCTGGGAAATTATTAATATAAGATTATCACTGGACTTATGTGAATTTATCATAAACTATGTTACAATAGAATAAATGGTGTGCACTCCCAGTGGACTTGTTGATTATCGTTCTTATGAACAATAATACAAAATATTACCTACGACCATTCCGGTACCTTCTACTCTCAACTAAGGATATCAACGGAATATCCCCACGTAGAAATGAGTAGGTTATATTAACTCAAAATGAGAAGTAGAAAAATACAAATGTATCCATATTTACAACATTGTGCGAAATGGTGATTGATGGGCATCGCTGTTCTCGGCTAAATATATGGACAATGAAGAAACAGGACTTAAATCGAAACAGAAGGGAAGACGGTATTCGGTGATAGGCGTGCCTAATGAATATTCATTATTACGAGCAAACGCTTTAAGCGTTGCAATCGTCTGGTGAAATAGAACTGGTTAAGTCATGTTTAACGTGTTATTAAGCGAATTTGATAATTCGACGGAATTTACTGAACACCGGTAGGCCTACTTTATGTAAATTCATATCTGAACGCAACTTGATTTCGATGATTTGACACAAACGTTGTGGTGAAATCGTAGATGTCTGATAATTGTGTTGTTCACTGGTTCAGAAAATGGAGGCGATTCTATAACTTAAGATTTTTTATACAAGATAAGTGAGGTCTAGCTTTCCTTAAAATCTAAGGAGAAAATCGCTTAACTTAAGTGAAAAAATAAGTTAAGAACATTGTGTAATACTACTTAAGAATTTTCAGAAATCTTAAGGATAAAAATGTAAAACTTAAGATTTTTGCGTCTTTTAAGGACAATTTTAAGGATAAAAAGCTTATGTAATACGGGCCCTGAACTCATATTGAATTGGTAAAACTCAAAACAAGCCTCTCGGCTATTGCGCCGTTTAATAAATGAAGTCAGACCTTAGACTTGACTTCCTTGTAATAAGAAATTGTACTGATTATTAATTTGCGAGGTTTTGACAGATAGTCTATGCCTTGGTTCACTCACTTTCGGCACGTGGCTGTATCACATGCAGTTTAAACTTCCTTATTTACACGTCTTTTAGTTTAGTATTGTTTGCTTAAAGGCTATTTTGGTAAATCACTAGTTAAGATGAAAAAGATTGTCAAACAAGCGACGCCTTTATTTGCAAACTTTCCGATATGATCTACTTAGTTGCGTGCAAAGTCATTAGTTTTCTAAAGATGTGTTCATAAGATAATACATTATAACAATGAGGGCGTTCTTGTCTACGTTAGTGAAACATTGTTACATGTGGGACAATATAATAGATGCACATGATGATACTGAATCACAAAAGACGCGGAAGATAATCAACGCTGGCATAAACAAGTCAGTCGATTTGTTTGCATGATAATATTCAAACACGGGTTCGTTGTTGTTTATATATAAAATGTATGTATTTCAGCCTAAATTATCTGGACTAAATGGAAATACAATACAATACAATATACTTAATGGAAATAAATGGTACGAACACTGAATAATATACTTTTAAAAATTATTTCATTGTTCATCATCTGTGAAATGTGCGCATACTTCAGTATACATATTACTACGATCGTATAATAATCCGTTTATGTATTTAACAGTTTTTAATTGTCAATGTGACGACTTAATTCACAACTTAGATATAGCACTGATGATGTACTGTGGACAAACCAATTTAAGTACTGCTCTGTTCTGTTCTGTTCTGTTCTGTTCTCTTTATAATGCATACGGCTAACGGAAACGAGTCATAGACTTTTGATAAACAAAATCAGCACCAAAATAATTACAACACGTATCAATACACTCTCATTTTATGCGGTTCGAGTAAAAATAATATATATGACTCGTTCGCAATGAAATGCGTGATTTTAAGAGCGTGGTTAATATTAGAAGCAACCAACAGTACGAGTGGCGTCTCAGTGTCAATATCAATATATTAACACAAATAAACGGATAAGTCATAGATTAATACCGTACCTTATTTATTTGCTATGTATAGATAAATAACAGCACAGTAAACTACATGTCAAGGAATCGATAAGCATTTGAAGTACACGGGAGGGAGAGGGGGGTACAGATCGTCATTAAGCCAATCTCTATGATGTAGCTTATAATTTTTCCAACTTGTATAGTCTCAAAGAGACTTTTAATGTCAGTGGTATTGAAAAATTGGGAACGGACTGGTTGAAGGTCAACACAGTTGACAAGAAAAAGATGTACTGTGAAAGGCGTATTACATGGAATACAGTCCAAATAGATTAAAATAAGTTAAAAATAAGATAAAATACTAAGTTTCTTCATCAGAGGGCATGCTCTCACCCCCCGAGACAAGGATTCCATCGCTGTCATCCTCCATGTCACTTAGACATTCGAACTTGTTGTTGAGGGGGGTTTCGTGATTGTTAGTTTTACGTGGTTTTGGTTTGGGTGATGGAGATGTAGGCAATCGTTAATGACACTGATACACTGAATCCATAGATTAATTTCTTGTTTTCTAAATCAGTTATTAATGAAATAGATGTAAATATCACACGTTTTCACGTATTCTGTGGCGCTTGACATTTCTCATCATTTGTAAACAAACCGTGGGAAATTGCGTATGAACTAATTATATTTTTTGACACAAGTTTACTAAATTGTTGCAAATTCTTTGATTTGTTATTGATTATTTTTTAATGCTCATCAGATGTTCGCAAACGCAGATAAATTCATATTGCCACTAAGATGTGTCAGACTCATGGGAACTATTTCTCTCGGCGTAAGGTGCTAACCACACTTATAACCAATACGTCACAAGTTATTCAATACGTCACAAAATTAATTACGTCATAATTTAGGGGATGTAACTCGATATTATTTAGAATTAAAGGTATTCCCCCCTTACTTAACACAAGAAGTGACAGGATAAATAGAATAATAGGTTAGTGACGTGGAATGAGAAAGTTTATCAGGCTCTGCTCTGGTAGTTATCGGTTTCGCCTGCGGCTCACCTGATAAATTCCTCCGCCTTTCTCTTTCCACGTCACTTACCTATTATTCTCTATTTATTTCATTAAGCCTAGACTGTTCTATTTATCTTGTAATTCGTTTCGACAAGATTAAATCTCACAACAGATGTAAAGGGCACTTATTTTTGCATTCCACGCAACTTAATTTTCACTGAATATAATTCAATCAGTGAAGTATCATTGTGCTCACATTATGTCCTGTTTTGATACATTTGTTTCAGGAGGTGTACTGTCATGAATATGATTTGTATGTTGTTTTTTTCTATACATGTTGTAAATAAGTTGTAATCTTCAATCATGGAGGAAAATAAAGTATCTACTGCAAAACTTGCTTGTATGAAAGGATCACAAATATGTTGGTGTGTTATGACTCAATCTTTTGAATTAATTTAATTTCCTTATGATTTGGTAAAGTTGAAATAAAGAATGCTTGCATGTAAAATGTTTCGTCGCGGTAATGCGAACGTATTCAACTTACAAAAGATCTCTCATAAATGAGTTTTAGTTTGAATGCAAATTCTTTGTATGATGAAGATAATGGAATTTAAAGATTAAATCCTTTTGAAATCCAATTATATTCACAAGTAAAATGACGCAAATTATATACATGTATATCAAGTTTGAATTGTATATATTATATGTATAACTGTTGTACAGAAGCTGAAAAGCGTACTTGGATTTATTGAAATATCTAGCGACTATGTCTGTGTTTGGAGCGAGTTGGATACTTTGGATATTATTTATTGATTGGAGCCTTGGAGAAGAACCGCAATGTCTGTCAAGATATGATTATGATTATAAACTAATGCAGAAAATGTTCGATCTTGAACAGAAACTGAAGCAAAGTACTGACGTGGTTTTAGAACAGAAGAAACTCATCGAGAGAATGTCTAGAGAAGGTAATACCTTGTATTCATGGAGTTCGAAAAACGTTGTTTGATTATAATATTCCTGCTTGGGAATGATGAAAAGTCTTTATATTTCTAAATATTTTGGAAAAATTTGTCGATATATGCATGTCGCTTTTAACATTTGATAATTAATTTATCAGTTTCGCAACCGTCGAATCAGCGTTTAAGACAGTGCCATGTATGGGAGGCCCGCTAAGACAGAGATCTCAGAAATTGTTAAGAATGTTGGGCTTATATGTATACGATTGGCGACTGATTGTGCAAGAGGTACATGCAGAACTTCGAAACCTCGAACATGTCTGGCTCGAACACAATAGATACCTCGAACAGGTTCTTAAGTCCCGGCGAAATCCCTCCTTGTTTCATGTTATCTAAGAGATATAGGTCTAAAACTCGAACATGATTGCGGTCCCTAGCTATCATTTCATTCATTTTTCTACCGTAGATTGGTTGAACAATACAGTTTGTCACCTTTGATTGATCAGTTGAAATCCTTTTATTTGTTGAGGGTGAGATTAACGACACATTTAATTCGAACGTCGTATTAACTCCTTGACTGATGTACTCAATAAATATACTTACATATACTTTTAATTGTCAAGTACATATTAAAGTGGTGAAAATAATATTTGTTAAGAGAACAAGATTGCATAATTGGTAGTAAATATTGACAGTATTTTTTAACATTGTTATAATTATGATTTCTTTATTTTAAAGTAAAAATTAAAAAATAAACGGAATTGCAAACTTCATTGAGTAAAGTCCGTCGAAGTCTCAAATTGGTATAAGTTCGACCCGAAATTTATTATCTTAACCATTTTCATAGTGCATAGTACACTTGTTCCGGGTACGAACAGTCATTTCTTACATACACATGCAACAACAATAGATGGCTGGAACTAATTGCTAGAGCCGACGGCAGTTCGACGTTTCGAAGTTTTACTGTAGTTGATAATGTAATCATTGACATAGGATAGTATAACAAGATTTTCATGAACAACTGAGGATGAGAAAGTCAGTCGTAAGATGGGTGTCAAACCTATTGATGGATGACCAACGGTGATCAAACTTTGTTGCAACATGCCGAACCCAAGCCAAAAGCCTTGTCACAATAATGAAATCCAGCTATTACCCCTTAAGTTCTGTTATAAAGAAAGGTCATGATACTTACGAGGCTACCACATGTAAATATCCTTCTCAGTGGAAACTCCCTCGTCCATACCCCCTCCTCTTCAATTCTTCTAGAGAGCAAATATTGTCACATCCACCATTTGTTCTGGCACTGTCACAAGGGACATTAAGGTATTTGTGACGACAACAAAAACAACATTCACTAAGAGCAAGTACGAATCGAAATCCGCTTTGATTTCAGCTGTCGTACTGTACGTAAGACATAGAACTGTTTTAAGTATTGCATACGGAATAATAAAATCTCACACAGAGATTTCAAAAGTGTATAATTGCTAATGACTCAGTCTTACGAAAACTTGCGAATTGATGTCGCCGACAAGTGTGACGTCGCGGTCATCTTATAAAGCTCATACAATCTAAAATAGTTGTTTATGCTAAATGTATAGGCTATTGCTAATATTTAGATACAATTTGCAGAACGAGTTTTGGTTCCGACAAAATAAAATGACACATGGAACCATCGATGGTTACTGAAAACCCTATGTCGCCAAGAAGTGTTTCTGATTTATAACGTGTATCTAGAGTACAGTAGACCGAAATATGGTATAATGAATGCTTAAATCTTAACGTCTTCGGCCATTTTTTCGGTTAAGAAAATGAAATTCTTCTTTACTTCATGGCTTTGGCTTATATCATTGATTTATGTACTGTCGCCAAACTTGTACTTATCAATGAGTCTAAGCATTAAATGCATTTAGAACTATACAAATATTAGAAAATGCGAGTGATTTTACCTCTTGTGTGTTCATTATATATCAAGTATCCATATAAAAAATACTTTGACATAACATTTATGCTTTTAGAAAAATGCCAAACGTTTAAGCGCTAAGAATTGAAAAGGGATATTTAGCTATCTAATCTACGAGTCCTTTACTCAATTAAGAATGAAAATTTAATGGCGCAACATAGAGAAATGATATTGGTCGCAGTTTGTAGACCTGATATAGTAGTATATACACTTACTTATATGTACTTACAACAAATTTGGAACGTTCCAGTTCGCAGTAGTATCACGTCGATGCTTTTTATTTATTTTTATGTTTGATTTTCTAATCTACGAGACCTAATTTACGGGACGAAACCTTGTCTAGTCTCATCATTCTATCGGTTAATTCGCTCCATTTTGCTTATTGAGACCCCTTTCGTTGTTTATGGCACGACAGAGAGTCAAATATCTACACAAACCGTCATAATTTCTAAAAGTTGTGATCTGCAAAACTGCTCAAACTTGGTGAGTATTTATACCTGCGCTCTAGAAGCAAAAACATGACTGACATGGATTCTTTGCATGCATTAGCGTGTTCATTTTTTGCTGATAAATATTCAATTAAAATACATTATAGAAATTAGTATATATCTTGGTGTTTTCCCGTCAAATGTGTGGCTCGTAGATTAGAACAAATGTCCCGTAGAATAGAAACAATAAGATAGTTCGACTTAGAGTAAATAATATGATGAAGGTAAGTTTTTTATGTCCAAAGTGTGAAAAACATATTAAGAGGTAAATATATACAAAACGACAATTTATATTATGTTTCAATCTATCTTAATGGCAAGAAAAGCCAATGAAAGTTCATTTGAATTGGAATTTATTAATTTTCCATGTGTCTCAATAGTTGCAAATATTGTGTGTTGTCTTACACTGGAAAATGTATTTTTTGTTTTATTCGTGTTAACATATGAACAATGAAGTAAAAAGTAGCAAAACAAATTTATCAGTAAGTATTTATATGACTACACTTTCGTTTATCTGAGCGTCCCATAGATAAGAATTCATTTGTCCCGTACAGTAAAACTTCGAAACCTCGAACTGCCGTCGGACCGAGGAATTAGTTCGAGCCATCTACCTGTTCGAGGCATCTACCGTATACGTATATATGTACGAACTGTCACCGGTGCAAGTGTACTAAGCATGCTTAACACATGGTATTTGTGTGTTGTTAGTGTTTTCATACTGAATGCACGTCGATCAATAGTCACAGCATTATTCATAATAATAATAATTTAAAAAGAAATGAAAGAAAACTAAAACATATTTAAGTAATTGATTCGTTTATTCTTACACACAAGAATAATATACAGACGAGATAGTAAACAATTACGATGTTCTATTTTTTTTCGTTGTTGTTCATTTTGATAATGATAAGTGTAATAAATGTCTGATCGTATTTATATCAATATCAACATTTGAAGGATTTTACTCAATGATGTTTGCGCTTTTGATTAAGATATTTATAAAATACGATAATTTGTTATTTCTGAATTTTATTCACTCGGCAATCAATAGACAATTAACAATTAAAATTTCCCGTTTGTACTTCATTAAATATTTAATAGATCCCTTCAGTGATTTGTTTGTCACATAAGTACATGTACACTGTATTGTTTATAGTGCAACAATCAAGTAATTATCACTACGTGCGAATAACACGTGTCACCAATCTTCCCTGTCAACAAAGAATAGAATATCGCTCGGTCCATAAAAGGTGTGAATTATTGTATTGTTCGACCTATCTGGGGTGAACAATGAATGAAATGGTATCTAGGGACCTCACAACCTGTTCGAGTGTTCGACCTATCTCCGTTCGAGTGATCTACTGTTCGTTAATATGAAATAAGAAGGGGTTTTGCCGGGACCTAAGAACCTGTTCGAGGTATCTACTGTGTTCGACCCAAAACTGTTCGAGGTTTCGAAGTTTTACTGTAGTTAATTTTCCCCTGTTTTTTCTGCTTTGATTAAATGTATCGCACCAGATTGAAAGGCTTTCAAATTAATAAAAATAAATTTAACACGTAATTCAACATTGTTTTTATTGAAAGTTGAAAATTAGAAAACAATTACATTAAGTAAGGTGTATATATGCACGATATACGTGTATTGTTATCTCAGGATGGCCAAACATAAGTCCCAACGAATGAAATACTTGTACATAATATATGTTCATGCGTTTGTTGAATAGAGAGAATACGTAACTACAGGGAACGCCACATACACAAGACAGTGCCTCCCCACGCACACCTCCGGGAAAACAACAATCCACAAAACATAAGGCACTTAAGGAGGTCAAAGGGTACAGACGTTAAGGAACAGAGGCACAAGGAATGGCCCGGCAGACCACAAAGAATAACTAGGAGAATCAATGTGGACAGTGAAGGAATGGGGAGGGGGGATTAATGGATGGAAAATATCACAGGACAAGTCAAGACAACTGCCCGCAATAGGCCGAAACTGGTCAGGAAACAACCTGAAACACAAACAGAAACAACAACCATATAGCGAATTACAGCCTTGGAACGGTCAGCAAAAAACACTGGGGGTTTACATCGATTTAACAGCTAGCTAACCTCACACTAAATCGCTATATGGTCCCTGATTCCCAACATATATACATAAATTGACTAAGTAGGCAGTAACTAATCATTAAAAGCAACCAACCATCACGCACATGACAACAGACAAAGATAACATATTGGTGCATAATGAACCAACATGCGTGTGTCGGCACTGTTATGAGAAGAAGGTAAGACAAGAAGTCCAGATGTAGAAGGGACAGAGTAACTTGAAGAAAGTAGAATCAAGAAATGGTGATAGCGTTTCCTTAATGAATGAAAGAAACGAAGAATCGTAACAAATAGAATAAATAATAGGAAATGAAAATAGTGTAAGCAAAATTAAAGTGTCTGACTTTATAGACTGTTATATTGAACAAATGTTTAAAATAGAAACCATAAATGAATTCATGCAAGTAAATTGAGACCGCAGAAGGTTCATCAAATTTTGATCGAAGTAGGAAATGTACTTCGTGAGGTGGGTCTTGCAGTAGCAACACAGATAAATTGGAAGATCTAATACATTTCATGGAACTTAGAAAATGTCTTGAATGACGTAGGGGTGAAAAGTAAAAGTTGCACCACGTCATCAACAATATCAATGATCTGACTGCTGCCTTAATTCACGAGTGGGATGCCATCCCCGCCGACGTGGTAAGACGTTACGTCAGGTCAATGCGGTCAAGAATTCTTGCGTTGATTCGTAGGAGAGGAGGACATAACATTATACTGATATCAGAGGGCAAACACACATTTAGAATAAAAAGAAAAGTGTGCAACTTTTACTTTTCACCCCTACGTCATTCAAGCGTTATCATTATACCGAGAATGACCTAAATTTAATTTAAGAATAATGCATCATGTAGGCAATAAAAGCTATCACATTTTGCCAAATTTGCCTATATGTTTTATGTAAATGGTTACAAACTTTTTTTCTAAGTCAGTGCACAGTTTCTTTTTGGTGTCAGTATATATGCTTTTGACAATTGAACTTACTTACATACATTCGCACATGTATTATTATTTATCATACTGATGTTTTATTAAGTTTAATTTTACATATTTCACACTGAAACGTGGGTCTAATCTACGGGACAATTTTTATTTACGAGCGTAATATTGGACCAGAGTCATATTCTCACTACGTTTCCAACATAGAAAACCCATAATTAAGTTATTTCTATGAACATAAAGGTAATGTGTAACTGGGGTAATTGTATTTTTATGGCATTGTATTTATATTTATGTTAAAGTTAAGAAACAGATCATTCAAAATGCACAAAATATAAAATATTATTTGTTGCATCTTGTATTCTTTTCTTAGTTACGACGCATGAAAACCTTTGAAATCGATTGATTCATTAACTTTAGTTTCCCTGCTAACATTCTACAAACTGTGCATGTGATGAAAGTAGTAGATGATTGGATTTAATTGTTTTTACCTTGGGTGGGGTTAATTGAAATAGAGTCCTTTGAAAACTTATAGTGGCACATGTATAATAAAAAAATGTACTTTACTTTTGAGTTACATTTCGGAATTAAACCTAGCAGATATGACCTCAAGCAATGCTGAATATAAAACTTGGAAATATGAAAGTCGAAAATTCAACTTTGTATTATGCGAATTGGCATGAGTCTAATGTCGAACATTTCTAAATACTGTGAAGGAGGTGCTCTCAGAGCGACCTTCGTACCATTTGCTGCCAAGCACAAGGCACTCGATTTGAAACCTAGCTGGATGTACATGTATACGCTTTAAGTTATGCGATGACTTCGCTACAGATCTTTGTGTCATGTCTTCTAAATCATGCGGAATTGTTGATTGATTAGTAGTATCGAGGAACGAATTAGTTCGCACGGGTACGTAGAGTTTACAATTCGTAACACATTTTGTATACATACATGCATATAGTAACACTGTACGAAATTAAACGCAAACGTCAATATGAATGTAACATTTTCCCTGTTGCAGATAGCGGATCCGTGTATACCCGGTGGGGAAGAAATATATGCGATGGTGATACATCTGTAGTTTATACAGGTATTTGTAAACGTTATTGTTCGTTGTTGTGTGTCTGACGCAATTTAAGTGCTAATCAAATGGAATAAGAATTAAAATGATTTTAGTATGTACAAGAAGTTAAATACGAATTTAAAAAAGAAAATCCGTAATGATGTCGTCTCTAATTCTTAGAAAATGTAACATATAAGCGTTCAGAATTAAAATGAATGGTGTAGTTGCATATGTGCGAAAAGTCTGCCATGTAGGGTTCCGTTACGTATTGCTATTGCAATGCTTATTTTATCTTTTTAGGTCGCAAACTGGTATATGAAATAATTTACACTTATTGGTCATTTGTTATCAGTAGTTTTTGTCCCGTCTTTGAAACATTTTCATGTTATTTACAAAATAAATTAACGATGTGCTTCCTTGACTTTCCGTGTGCGATATAATTATTCGTCTGTGCACACAAATGTTGATGACGCAATAACTACTATACTAATTATGATTTAACTGCCATCACGTGACCAGACCTTATTGTGTGCTCCTGTTAGAGACAACCAGAAACACCGGCCGACAGCAATGTAATAAAAACATGACCAACCTGATAAAACTAATCGGTCGACGAGATAAGACATTACTGTTTGATGGCATCGTATTTCTTTATACATATAATTGCCTGGGATATGAAGATGTGTTTTGTTTTTTTCAGACATTTGTTTTCCTTACAATGGTCGAACATTTCATTTCGTTTAGAATACAAGTAAAACTATTAATAATCACCTACTAAGGCATATAGCCCTTAAAACAATTATATATTAAATCATTATCCACATCCCACCGTCCTACCCTAGTTTTAGAGTATTGGCCTCTTCGTGTATTTACAAACTAAATATACAAAAATAAAGCTTTAATCATATTCTATTCATTTAATTTGAAAAGTATTGCCTGCTGTATGATATGTATAACATTGTATTGATATTGCTGTTTTCACATTTTGCCACTATGCTGTGTATTGATATGTGTCAATCTCACGGGCCTCCGGCCTACAGATATATTGAAAATAAAACGTACATACATAATATGTACATGTACCGATATTGAATCTTTTAAAATTTGATGGGACAATATAAGTACGTCAGTTATTAAGTTAGGGGAATATTCAATAACGACAGAATAGCCACTAAATAATGGTATTCTCAAACTTAAATTATCTAATAGAGAAATTAACATTTTAAAATGTAATTCTTTGAGTTAGTCTTTTATCACTTTTAGCAAAGAAATTGAACATTTAAAAAATCTTTAACTGTGTTCAAATATTATAACGTAATGGACTGATTCAGTTTGATTCATCTAAGACACCTTTATAAGTAAAAGTATATCAGGTATTCCGGATTATTGAACAAGCGTATAAAGTACAATTAATACCCTTTTCATCGTCGTACTTTTTGCGTGTTTGTATTTTTATAATTAGAATTTATATTTCAGAATTACATCGTCTTTTACAAGAAATTACCTTTCGATACAATGCTTAGGGTCTTTGTTTTGTTTTACGTTGAAAATTTAACATATGTGTCTTTAACCTCGTTCAAATAAGTTCATACTATTCAAAATTCGCTAAGGACCACTTTTTGTCATTTCTGTTACAAAGTGGTATAAGAGTACAAAATGAAATGTTTAACAAGTTTGAACACATATTAATCTATCACATTTGTATATCGGCTTCCAATACAAATCGAATGAACGGAGCTTGTATTATTTTCACAACCAACACATGAAAATATTTACCCCCGAAAACCAGATGTTCATGCGATTACATGTACAATGTAATTTAGAGAACTGAGGTTTTCCTTGTAATTATCTCAATTTCACTGCTTGTTTGAATGTTTTACCTGATATCTCAACAAGAACTCTTTTAAAGTACTGAACAAATGAAAAAGGGTATTGTAGTGCCTGAAAGGTAGGGAAGGGGCTCTCCAAGCGTCAGGTTGCTTTTCTGTGTCAACACATGCCTGGAATAATGAAGCGTACAAGGAAATCCCGACATACTTTTCGTCAAAAATGGCACTATTACTGCCCAAAGGACAAGTCCGTATATGAAATTCCCGATGTGTGTTTCGTCTTATGCAAGTGCATATTAAGAGTGGCATGGTTAATCCGCCCCCCTTGCTTAAACCTGATAAAACATTGTAGTTGTAGTAAGAACGTTAACGTCCTCATGTTGTTCCTTCCCCATACAAGTGCTTGGAATTTCTGGGCAGCCATTCCTCAACCTCGGCTTAAATGGCCTACCAGCAGTATATGCAGAGTAGTGTAGGGAGCTCATAATATCCAATGTTTACATAAAAATATATTAGAACGCCAATTAGACTCTCTTATCTCTTTGAATTAAAAGCTACGCTATTTCAAAATCTGAAAACACTCGGCGTCGTGTTTGACAAATGGAAAAAATATACATCATCAAAACATCATATTCGCATAAATAGCATCCCAAAGTAACTGAAAAGTGCTAATTGTATATCATGTTTACCAAAAACTATCCATGCCATTAAGGCCCAAACTAACGACCCATTGCAATTTTTGAGTGCTAACTATGATGAAATTTGCAGATTCAATTCGGTTGAGGCAATTTCAAGTAGAATATTCATGAATATAAACTATTCTGGACTCTTGTTGAAGTGCATTACCTTATATTGTCAATGTTTACACTTAATACTATATTTTATTTCTTTAGGTTATATTTCTGGTAAACATTACAGTGAAGAAGGAAGTGGTAGTGTTACGATATGTTTGCCCTCTGATCCTTCGTGGTTAAAGTACAAGGTCGGTGTAGACAATGCAAGGGGATATGTCTACGGATCGGAAATAAATACCAATGATGAACTTCTGATTAATTATCCAGTAAATAACCAAGATCTGCCCTGTGCCGTATGCAAAACCCCAAAGCGCCTTGTACTAATGATACCAGGTAGGAGCTCCTGCTATGATGGATGGACACAGGAATACCAGGGATATCTAATGACAGAGCGTCACAGCCATCCTAGACCCCTTAACCACATATGTTTAGACTCAATACCTGACTTTATACCCAATGGTGCGAGAAATAATGATGAACATACATTATATTTCACTGAAGCAAGATGTGGCTCGTTACCATGCCCACCGTATGTAGAAGGTCGAGAACTAGCTTGCGTTGTCTGTTCTATGTGAAATGTAAAATATTAGTGACTTCATTCTTCATATATACTGAAAACTAAATGCTTGACAATTAGTGTGTATTCTAGTTTGCATTGTGCTATTTAGTTAATGGGTCATATTATCCATCAATGGACTGAATTTAATACAGATTACAGAGAAGCCCCCTGAAAACGAAATGGTCTATATGTCAATAACTGAGGTATGTGTGCATTGTACAATGAATTTGTCACATAACGTAACTATGAAGAAACGAAAAAGCAATAAACGCATTTGACTTCTATATTTGAGAATAGTCTTTAATTTTGGTGTACGTACATGTATCCTATACTCCTGAACCGTAATAATAGACTCATATTCACTCACTTGAGATAGTTCAGGCAGAGGTTGTTCTCGAATAATTTATATTTTCCAACCTATATAATACATTACTATGTAATACATTTGTCGAACGTGAATAACTTAAAACAAAACCATAATTAAGGATTGAATCAACATCTTACTTGTATAAATCTTCGGACCTGTTTGTTTCATACATCAACAATGCCACATGAGTGTTTTCGACCTAACTCATTATTTATGAATAACACATCTTTCCCAATGGATATATATACGCTCAAATGCATATCTTATATTGTTATATTCTAAAAAGAACACAAACGCAAAATAAATATGTGTTCCTTCATTCTTTCTCATTTCATAATACTTCACGCACGTTTGTACGATCAATCCGCTTATAAAGATGTTCATCAAAACTAATAGACAAATGAAACGTAGGGTGGCCAGAAACGCCAGGTCACATATTTTGCTGTAATTCTAGAAGAGCTGATACAGTAGCTGTACATTTCTGCCAGACTACTCCTTGTGTAGCACACATTTACATCCTATGAACAGCTTCAATGAAACTTGACCGGTGCTTGTCTAATTACCCGTTTTTAGAAACACGAAAGTCACGTACATGCATCAAGAGTGCTTCGTCCAAATTCAAATTCATACCAAGTTGAACTCTGTACTGGTAATTAAAATCAATAAATTAAACTACGACCATGCCACGCATCCATGAAGTAGATAGGGGTCGCGTTATTGCACTTCTAATGCAACAAGATCAGGTTGCTATGCAGTTTGGTGTTGATGTTATGGCAATATACCGTCTTGTTAAAACCGTTCAGTCGTTTCAAAGATACGTGGATGGTTGCCGTCCGACCGCGACTAGACCGTCCTGGTACGTCTGCAACTTCTGCGTAATCAGCACCGTACCGCCGTGGAAACGGCCACTTTTATACACTACGGACATACAATTCTCCGATGATAATGTAGATCTGAAAATCACCCGGCGTTTCGAAATAACTTGTTTCACAAGCGAAATGTGATACTGCTGAAAGTAGAGGCATGGTGCAACTACTGCAAACAGAAGCAGTATACTTATATAAATATTACTGCTGCAGCTCATATCAATATACATTTAGTTGTATCATACCATTGCTACTACTGCTGGGAATGTTAATGCAGGATATTTCTTAAACTGCTGATGACTCTCAAACTTCCATAGTTTGGTAACAATAATAAACTCCTGTTATGACTACCACTACCCACTTCAGTTGATGAATTGTTACTATGGTGTGATACAGATCATGAATCTCAAATATGAAAAACATTGTAGCCGCTAAAACTTTGAAAGATTCCTTATGATTCGGTAAAGTTGAATTAAAAATGCATGCACGTATAATGTTTCGTCGCGGTCATGCGAACCTATTCAAAATACAAGAAACCCCTTACGCGGTATAGTTTGAATGCAAATTCTTTATACGACGAGGAAAATGTAATTTAAAGATGAAAGCATTTTGAAATGCAATACTATTCACTGGTTGTTAAGGGAAATAATCGTACTGTCGAGAATTTCGGTTTAACAAGGGAGATTACTTGCAGGAGATTTGTTCTCAATTTTAAGCAGTAGGTTGAAGAAACTTACATACAACTTAGTTAATGTCTCAGAGGTTATAGATTTAATCTTGTTCTTGAGACTTTTACCTTCAGCGACCTCGAGTTTTCGATCACTTCAAAGTCGCTAGGGGATATATTTACAGGTATGGAATAGTTTGTGTATAGTAGCAAAAACTTTTTTCATGACTAAACACACTTCATAAATATACCGCTATAAGTGCGCGGCGGCTTTAGTCTGTACACGAACTTTGTTAACCAAATATTGATTTAAAATGAATAAGCCACTTAAAAGTAAAATCACTGCCACTTATCTCAATAATGAAATAACTCGGGGGAAAACGTAAGTAGGGAGCCAGATTCTCAGCAAACATAAGTTGTATTTGCCTTGTTCTGCGAGTCTTGGTGGCGTGAGCGTGCTCATTGATAAATTATAATCGGATCCCGGGTTCGAATCCCGGTAGCGCCATTGACCGATTTTCCGTGTTCCTCAAAACAGGACTTTATTTCAATATTGCTACAGCTGGTGTTAAGTGCTGTGTGGCGGATGTAAAATTTCGCCCCGTACTTCATCCGAAGTGTAGTTATTCTTTATCGACTTTATATAAGTTAAATTTACACGAACATGACGTTAGGTCGCTGTGGTGTAATGGTTAGCATAACGAACCGGCAATCCGTAGACCCGGGTTAGAATCCCGGTAGCGCCATTGACCGATGTTTCGTGTTCCTCAAAACATGACTTTATGTGTATTAGAAAATGTGCACTATGTCACTATGTGTGTGACAGAATATAACTTTTTAGGGGGCAACATTTCCGACATGCTAAAACTTGTAGACTGCCCATCTCCATCATGTATACATAATCATTATGTATTATCTTGGGATCAATATATAACATTTTATACTTCTTGATTTCTAATTAACACATTTATGCCAAACTGATTTTAATTTTTGACGTTCTATTCCAGTTTGTGCCACCCTATTTTTGGCTTGCCAAATCCTGCTATTCAGAGAGAATAATAGGTGGCATATTTTCCAATACAATAAAACAATAGATAGTGACATTCTTAACATGCATGGCCCATTTGAAAACTTAAAATGCAATCCTACAAATCATTGCGCAAAAACAACTTCTAGAAAGTGATCTTGGCCTGCTAGTATTCTATCCTCATGACTCAATTCAATGTAGCTACTTATATTGATATGAACCAAATCCTTCTACCAATTAGATTAATAATTTGTGGTTTTATTCATAGATATGGATCAAAAAATTTATGATCTGTAATATACTACTCAAAATTTGACAACGGTCACTATGTTTTCATGACATTTTTACTTGTTGTGGTTGAAATTGCTATAAATCAATGTTTTCTTTACCTAATGATCAGCAAAAATGATGAAAATAACGAACCATTGAAGCGCAAAAAATGCAATAATGAGGTGAGTGTCAAAAGTAGACATTTCATAGGTGCATGCTGGGATTAATCGGGTTATTTTTAGGTTTAGTAACATGTATGATGACCACGTGCATTGATAACAGCCTGACATCGCCTCCTCGTGCTGCCAATAAACCCTCGGATATTCTGCTGTGGGATTAGAGCACATTCCTCCAGCAGTGCTTGTCTGAGTTGCCTGGTCGTTTTTTGCTAAACAGGTCGGCCTGGTATGGCAACCTGAAGCATGTCCCAGACGTGCTCTATCAGATTTAGATCAGGTGATCGAGCGGGCCAGTCATTGCAAACGATAGTTGTTGTCTCCAGGTACTCGTTGGTTACATTATCCTTATTTGCACGAGCTTTGTCGTCAATTAAAACCTGCGTAAAGGCGAACATGAGCATCCCGAATTTCATTTAAGTGCCGTTCTCAATGATATGCATATCTGTCTTTCCCTGGACGTTGATGCCCGCACATACCATAACTGAACCCCCGGCGTAGCAATCATGTTCAGCTACACAGACAGGCGCAAATCGATCATTTCTCATTTCTCAGAGAAGAGGTCTGAAGGGTCCAATCCTGAAGGGTCCATGTGACATCGTCACGGGCCCATTAAAGACGCTCCATATTGCGATGTTGTTGCAAAGGGATGCGTATGGCTGGCATTCGAGCACTCAAACCAGCATCATGGAGACGATTCCTGACCGTTTTCATGGATACTCTAGCATTCTGGTAATCGTTTCTTAACTTGGTTGTGTTCTTGAAATGATTTCGTCGAGCCTGGATGACATTAAACCGGTCCTGGGCCTGGGTTTTAGATATTGTGCATACGCCCCCGTGCCTATAGCATCACACTTCTAAGCATTAATAATTTGTCTATCTCTCGACACTAGCGCTGCGTTCAGTAAATTCGTTTGCGACTAACGTTTGAAATTTGGTTCCCCGTGCAGTGAATACGATACGGTGGGTCAGGGTACAAAACAAAAAAGTATCGTAACATGTAGGCCGTAACTGAATGCATGGCAGTCCTATTGTATTAAAAACAGTCAAGAATGGGTGAAGTTCTCTTCGGAAATTCATTAACATGAGCGTATCTAAAAACCTCGTCGATTGGCTCCAACATCAGAAGACGGAAAAACGTATGTTTATAAATCTGAAATTCCGATGTTTCAATTAATTAAAACAATCTACTACTTCTACGCCGCCAATTCAGCTGGTGTCTTGCCAGCACCAACCACCATCAACGAGTAATTTAGCTTTAGTAACAGTTATTGTGACGTTTTCCGACCCAAACTTTGAATGTGTTGTTGAAGAAATGAGCTGAATGTATATGAAATGCAAAATGTACAAAAACTAACGTCAGAGCCGCCAAAGTGTTTTATTTTTTACAATTTTGTTTTACCTTTACCACCAGGGTAAATAATCAAAGCACTGAAAGTGCTGACAGCAAGGGGCTCACTGCATATCACTTTGACATAGATTTATATACATTATCCCAATTATTCTTTCAAGAACACTTTGTTACGTCATTATATTAAATAATATAGGAGTTAAAAACACAGATTATATACAAAGAATTGGTATAGACAGTCAGAGGGATGGATGGAGAAGAAGTAAACAGTACCTTAATGTTGATTATATGCCATGTTACAATGCAATCCATTGAAAACTAACGTATGTTGCAACATAAACTATAATGTTATTACATGTGTTCTAAAAGGAGACTTCAGTTCAAAGGGACATAATTCTTAAACATTTTGATGGATGCACAGCAAATTTATGTCGTCCACATCTACAAATAATGTATCATGGTACTTGTATTATCAAATTGCATTGCAATCCCTTGAACACTGAAGAAGTAGTTATCAACACAAATACAAATGTTGTGTATTGGACAGAAAAACCAATCGACCGACCTACAGCCTGAATGACAATAAAACAAAAACATTGTGAATTTCCGTAAATCGTACATATTCAACGGAACAATGACGGAAACTTGCATTTCCCATGATTTCAATATACGTTTAATTGTTCTTTGGATATATTATATGTGTTACCGTTTTCTTGTATATGTAACGTGCGGCCGAATATCGGTGTTCTCTGTAGCAATTCAATTTTGGGCTGCAGTTATTTAAGTTAGCGATGGGTAAGCTCAAACCTTTTTGAGGGTGGAGTTTAAATCACATTAATGTAGCCAGTCTATTAACCTTTCACATAGTTGGTCAGTACATTGGCTGGGAATATATACACGTGTAGATAAGAATGATAAGAATCTCTTTGTGCACTTGATGAATAATTCTACACAAATACATGAACTTTGCCCTGGGTCAGAATCTCTGACATATTTGGTTATCCGTTAGAAACAGGGTTGAATTACGCACCACGTCAGTTAATTAGTGAGTGACGTGGTTGGCGATTAAAATTATGGCTTTCGGGATTGGTCAATATTGCCCGAAATACAGTAAGAAAGATACTGATAATAGCCGCGCACGAGGGGGATAATCAGGGTTGGTTTCGGGAGCTCAGAGGCTACAGTCAGGTTAACATCTGAGACTGTTTTAAGCTGGGAAATTATTAATATAAGATTATCACTGGACTTATGTGAATTTATCATAAACTATGTTACAATAGAATAAAAGGTGTGAACTCCCAGTGGACTTGTTGATTATCGTTCTTATGAACAATAATACAAAATATTACCTACGACCATTCCGGTACCTTCTACTCTCAACTAAGGATATCAACGGAATATCCCCACGTAGAAATGAGTAGGTTATATTAACTCAAAATGAGAAGTAGAAAAATACAAATGTATACATATTTACAACATTGTGCGAAATGGTGATTGATGGGCATCGCTGTTCTCGGCTAAATATATGGACAATGAAGAAACAGGACTTAAATCGAAACAGAAGGGAAGACGGTATTCGGTGATAGGCGTGCCTAATGAATATTCATTATTACGAGCAAACGCTTTAAGCGTTGCAGTCGTCTGGTGAAATAGAACTGGTTAAGTCATGTTTAACGTGTTATTAAGCGAATTTGATAATTCGACGGAATTTACTGAACACCGGTAGGCCTACTTTATGTAAATTCATATCTGAACGCAACTTGATTTCGATGATTTGACACAAACGTTGTGGTGAAATCGTAGATGTCTGATAATTGTGTTGTTCACTGGTTCAGAAAATGGATGCGATTCTATAACTTAAGATCTTTTATACAAGATAAGGGAGGTCTAGCTTTCCTTAAAATCTAAGGAGAAAATCGCTTAACTTAAGTGAAAAAATAAGTTAAGAACATTGTGTAATACTACTTAAGAATTTTCAGAAATCTTAAGGATAAAAATGTAAAACTTAAGATTTTTGCGTCTTTTAAGGACAATTTTAAGGATAAAAAGCTTATGTAATACGGGCCCTGAACTCATATTGAATTGGTAAAACTCAAAACAAGCCTCTCGGCTATTGCGCCGTTTAATAAATGAAGTCAGACCTTGGACTTGACTTCCTTGTAATAAGAAATTGTACTGATTATTAGTTTGCGAGGTTTTGACAGATAGTCTATACCTTGGTTCACTCACTTTCGGCACGTGGCTGTATCACATGCAGTTTAAACTTCCTTATTTACACGTCTTTTAGTTTAGTATTGTTTGCTTAAAGGCTATTTTGGTAAATCACTAGTTAAGATGAAAAAGATTGTCAAAAAAGCGACGCCTTTATTTGCAAACTTTCAGATATTATCTACTTAGTTGCGTGCAAAGTAATTAGTTTTCTAAAGATGTGTTCATAAGATAATACACGATGGGCGAATATTCATTATAACAATGAGGGCGTTCTTGTCTACGTTAGTGAAACATTGTTACATGTGGGACAATATAATAGATGCACATGATGATACTGAATCACAAAAGACGCGGAAGATAATCAACGCTGGCATAAACAAGTCAGTCGATTTGTTTGCATGATAATATTCAAACACGGTGTCATTGTTGTTTATACACAAATGTATGTATTTCAGCCTAAATTATCTGGACTAAATGGAAATACAATACAATACAATACAATATACTTAATGGAAATAAATAGTACGAACACTGAATAATATACTTTTAAAAATTATTTCATTGTTCATCATCTGTGAAATGTGCGCATACTTCAGTATACATATTACTACGATCGTATAATAATCCGTTTATGTATTTAACAGTTTTTAATTGTCAATGTGACGACTTAATTCACAACTTAGATAGTGCACTGATGATGTACTGTGGACAAACCAATTTAAGCACTGCTCTGTTCTGTTCTGTTCTGTTCTCTTTATAATGCATACGGCTAACGGAAACGAGTCATAGACTTTTGATAAACAAAATCAGCACCAAAATAATTACAACACGTATCAATACACTCTCATTTTATGCGGTTCGAGTGAAAATAATATATATGACTCGTTCGCAATGAAATGCGTGATTTTAAGAGCGTGGTTAATATTGGAAGCAACCAACAGTACGAGTGGCGTCTCAGTATCAATATCAATATATTAACTCAAATAAACGGATAAGTCATTGATTAGAACGGTACCTTATTTATTTGCTATGTATAGATAAATAACAGCACAGTAAACTACATGTCAAGGAATTGATAAGCATTTGAAGTACACGGGAGTGGGAGGGGGGCACAGATCGTTATTAAGCCAATCTCTATGATGTAGCTTATAATTTTTCCAACTTGTATAGTCTCAAAGAGACTTTTAATGTCAGTGGTATTGAAAAATTGGGAACGGACTGGTTGAAGGTCAACACAGTCGACAAGAAAAAGATGTACTGTGAAAGGCGTATTACATGGAATACAGTCCAAATAGATTAAAATAAGTTAAAAATAAGATATAATACTAAGTTTCTTCATCAGAGGGCATGCTCTCACCCCCGAGACAAGGATTCCATCGCTGTCATCCTCCATGTCACTTAGACATTCGAACTTGTTGTTGAGGGGGGTTTCGTGATTGTTAGTTTTACGTGGTTTTGGTTTGGGTGATGGAGATGAAGACAATCGTTAATGACACTGATACACTGAATCCATAGATTAATTTCTTGTTTTCTAACTCAGTTATTAATGAAATAGATGTAAATATCACACGTTTTCACGTATTCTGTGGCGCTTGACATTTCTCATCATTTGTAAACAAACCGTGGGAAATTGCGTATGAACTAATTATATTTTTTGACACAAGTTTACTAAATTGTTGCAAATTCTTTGATTTGTTATTGATTATTTGTTAATGCTCATCAGATGTTCGCAAACGCAGATAAATTCATATTGCCACTAAAATGTGTCAGACTCATGGGAACTCTTTCTCTCGGCGTAAGGTGCTAACCACACTTATAACCAATACGTCACAAGTTATTCAATACGTCACAAAATTAATTACGTCATAATTTAGGGGATGTAACTCGATATTATTTAGAATTAAAGGTATTCCCCCCTTACTTAACACAAGAAGTGACAGGATAAATAGAATAATAGGTTAGTGACGTGGAATGAGAAAGTTTATCAGGCTCTGCTCCGGTAGTTATCGGTTTCGCCTGCGGCTCACCTGATAAATTCCTCCGCCTTTCTCTTTCCACGTCACTTACTTATTATTCTCTATTTATTTCATTAAGCCTAGACTGTTCTATTTATCTTGTAATTCGTTTCGACAAGATTAAATCTCACAACAGATGTAAAGGGCACTTATTTTTGCATTCCACGCAACTTAATTTTCACTGAATATAATTCAATCAGTGAAGTATCATTGGGTTCACATCATGTCCTGTTTTGATACATTTGTTTCAGGAGGTGTACTGTCATGAATATGATTTGTATGTTGTTTTTTTCTATACATGTTGTAAATAAGTTATAATCTTCAATCATGGAGGAAAATAAAGTATCTACTGCAAAACTTGCTTGTATGAAAGGATCACAAATATGTTGGTGTGTTATGACTCAATCTTTTGAATTAATTTAATTTCCTTATGATTTGGTAAAGTTGAAATAAAGAATGCTTGCATGTAAAATGTTTCGTCGCGGTAATGCGAACGTATTCAACATACAAAAGATCTCTCATAAATGAGTTTTAGTTTGAATGCAAATTCTTTGTACGATGAGGACAATGTAATTTAAAGATTAAATCCTTTTGAAATCCAATTATATTCACAAGTAAAACGACGCACATTATATACATGTATATCAAGTTTGAATTGTATATATTATATGTATAACTGTTGTACGATACAGAAGCTGAAAATCGTACTTGGATTTATTGAAATCTCTAGCGACTATGTCTGTGTTTGGAGCGAGTTTGATACTTTGGCTATTATTTATTGATTCGAGCCTTGGAGAAGAACCGCAAAGTATGTCAAGATATGATTATGATTATAAACAAATGCAGAAAATGGTCGATCTTGAACAGAAACTGAAGCAAACTACTGACATGGTTTAAGAGAGAATGTCTAGAGAAGGTAATATTTTGTTTACACGGAGTTCGAAAAACGTTGTTTGATTATAATATTTGTTTCGAGAACAAGATTGCATAATTGGTAGTAAATATTGACAGTATCTTTTAACATTGTTATAATTATGATTTCTTTCTTTAAAAGCGATCATTAAAACAGAATTGCAAACTTCATTGAATAAAGTCCGTCGAAGTTTCAAATTGGTATAAGTTCGACCCGAAAGTTATTATCTTAACCATTTTCATAGTGCATAGTACACTCGTTCCGGGAACAGTCATTTTTTACATACACATGTACACCTTAGATGCAACAACGATATATGGCTCGAACTACTTGCTAGAGCCGACGGCAGTTCGAGGTTTCGAAGTTTTACTGTTGTTGATAATGTAATCATTGAAATAGGATAGTATAACAAGATTTTCATGAACAAATGAGGATGAGCAAGTCATTCGTAAGATGGGTGTCAAACCTTTTGATGGATGACCAACGTTGAATAAACTTTGTTGCAACATGCCGAACCAAGGTCAAAAGCCTTGTCACAATAATGAAATTCAGCTATTATCCCTTAATTTCTGTTATAATGAAAGGTCATGATACTTACTAAATGTAAATATCCTTCTCATTTGCAACGCCCTCGTCCATATCCCCTCCTCTTCAATTCTCCTAGAGGGCAAATATTGTCACATCCACCATTTGTTCTGGCACTGTCACAAGGGACATTAAGGTATTTGTGACGACAACAAAAACAACATTCACTAAGACCAAGTACGAATCGAAATCCGCTTTGATTTCAGCTGTCGTACTGTACGTAAGACATATAACTGTTTTACGTATTGAAGACGAAATAATTAAATCTCCCACAGAGATCTCAAAAGTGTATAATGCTGATGTCGAAAATTTGTAAATACCGTGCAGGAGGTGCTCTCAATGTGACCTTCCGAGTTCGTACTTATCATTTTCTGCCTAGCACAAGGCACTCGATTTGAAACCCAGCTGGATATAGTATAGATGTATACCCTTTAAGTTCTGCGATGACCTTGCTAAAGGTCTTTGTGTCATATCTTCTAAATCATGCGGAATTGTTGATTTTACAATTCGTGACCCATTTTGTATACATACATACATATAGTAACACCGTACGAAATTGAACGCAATCGTCAATATGAACGTAACATTATCTCTGTTGCAGATAGCGGATCAGTGTATACCCGGTGGGGAAGAAATGAATGTGATTGTGAAAAATCTGTTGTTTATACAGGTATTTTAAACGTTATTTTTCGTTGTTGTGTGTCTGACGCAATTTCAAGTAATAAGAATTAAAATGACTTAAGTATGTACAAAAATGTAAATATGAATTAATAAAAAAATATCTGTAATGATGTCGTCTCTAATTCTTTTAAATTTAACATATAAGCGTTCAGAATTAAAATGAATGTCGAAGTTGAATATGTGTGAAAAGTCTGCCATGTAAGGTCCTGTCACGTATTGTTATATGTCAATGCCTATTTTCTCTATTTAAGTCGCAAACTGGTATATGAAACAAATATACAATTTACTATTGGTCATTTGTTATCAGCAGTTATTTGTTTCCGCCTTTGAAAAATTCTCATGTTGTTTACAAAATACGTCATACTTGACCTTGTTGTGTACCGTAAATAAACAATGTGCTTCCTTGACTTTCCGTGTGCGATATAATTATTCGTCTAAACACACAAATGTTGATGAAAGAATAACTATTATACTAATTATGTTTTTGACTGCGATCACGTGACCAGACCTTATTGTGTGCTCCTGGCAGAGGTAATCAGAAACAGCGGCCGACATCGACGTAATAAAAACATGACCAACTAAATCAAACTAAGACATCACTACTTGTTGCATCGATATTGAAGATTTTGAAATTTGATGGATAAATATAAGAACGTCATTTATTAACTTAGGGTATACTATGTGGCGTTTCCTGTAGCTACGTATTCTCTCTCTTTTAAGCATAGGAATATAAATAATGCAGCTGTTTGTATTTACGAACCCTCGTGAGACAATAAGTATGTGTGTATGGTAATAACATCAGTGGTGAATTTTACTTATTACGTAACCATTCGGAAATTAATGGAAACACAGGTCATTATCTTATTTGCAAAACATGTTATTAGGCTTTCACGTTAGTAAAACAAAAACATTTTTTATACTTAACAAAGCACGTGATCAATAATCGGTAGATTAAGCAATTCCAAGTAGAATATTCATGAATATAAACTATTCTGGACTCTTGTTGAAGTGCATTACCTTATATTGTCAATGTTTACACTTAATAGTATTTTTTTGTCTTTAGGTTATATTTCTGGTAAAAAATACAATGAAGAAGGAAGTGGTAGTGATACGATATGTTTGCCCTCTGATCCTTCGTGGTTAAAGTACAAGGACGGTGTAGACAGTCTAAGGGGATATGTCTACGGATCGGAAATAAATACCCATGAAGGCTATGCTTTGATTGGTTATCCAGTGAATGAACAAGATCTGCCATGTGCCGTGTGCAAAACCCAAAAGCGCCTAGTACTAATGATACCAGGTAGGAGCTCCTGCTATGATGGATGGACACAGGAATACCAGGGATATCTTATGACAGCGTATCACAACAGTCCTGGTCCCCATAACCACATATGTGTAGACTCAAGACCTGACTTTATACCCAATGGTGCGAAAAATGATGATGAACATATATTATATTTCACTGAAGCAAGATGTGGCTCGTTACCATGCCCACCGTATGTAGAAGGTCGAGAGCTAGCTTGCGTTGTCTGTTCAATGTAAAATATCAGTGACTTCATTCTTCATATATACTGGAAACAAAATGCTTGACAAATATGTGTGTATTCTCGTTTTCATTGTGCTATTTAGTTAATGGGTCATCTTATCCATCAATGGACTGAATTTAATACAAATTACAGAGAAGCTCCATGAACACGAAATGGTCTATATGTGAATAACGGAGGTATTTGTGCATTGTACAATGAATTTCTCACATAACGTAACTATGAAGAAACGAAAAAGCAATACACGCATTTTACTTCTATATTTGAGAATAGTCTTTGACTTTGGTGTACGTACATGTATCCTCTACTCCTGTCCCGTTATGATAGACTCGTATTCACTTGTAATAGTTCAGGCAGAGGTTGTCCTCGAATAATTTATATTTTCCAATCTCCGGAGTGATTGCAAATTGTGAGCTTACCGTAGAAGTAATTGTGGGCGCTTGGACAAAGTCGGTAGTTTTCTTAAAGGGGCATTGTTCATTATGTAAACGTTCACATATGTGTTAGGTGTCACACGTAATGCATTTGTCGAACGTGAATAAATTAAAACAAAACCATAATTACGGATTGGATCAACATCTTACTTACAGAAATCTTCGGACCTGTTTGTTTCATACATCAATAATGCCAGACATGTTCGACCTAACTCTGTATTTATGAATAACACATCTTTCCTAATAGATATGTATACACTCAAGTGCATATCTTATATTGTTATATTCTAAAAAGAACAGAAATGCAAAATAAATATGTGTTACTGCATTCTTTCCCATTCCACAATATTTCACACACGTTTGTACGATCAATCTGCTTATAAAGATGTTCATCAAAACTAATAGACAAATGAAACGTATGGTGGCCAGAAACGCCAGGTCACATATTTTGCTGTAATTCTAGAAGAGCTGATACAGTAGCTGTAAATTTCTGCCAGACTACTCCTTGTGTAGCACACATTTCCATCCTATGAACAGCTTCAATGAAACTTGACCGGTGCTTGTCTAATTACCCGTTTTATAAACATGAAAGTCACGTACATGCATCAATAGTGCTTCGTCCAAATTCAAATCCATACCAAGTTGTACTAAGTACTGGTAATTAAAACAATAAATTAAACTACGACCATACCACGCATCCAATAAGTAGATAGGGGTCGCTTTATTGCACTTCTTATGCAACAAGATCAGGTTGCTATGCAGTTTGGTGTTGGTGTTACGGCAATATACCGTCTTGTTAAAACCGTTCAGTCGTTTCAGAGCTACGGGGACGGTTGCCGTCCGACCGCGACCGGACCGTCCTAGTACGTCTGCAACTTCTGCGTAATCAGCACCGTACCGCCGTGGAAACGGCCACTTTTATACACTACGGACACACAATTCTCTGATGATAATGTAGATATGAAATTCACCCGGCGTTTCGTAATAACTTGTTTCACAAGCGAAATGTGATACTGCTGGAAGGAAAGGCATGGTGCAACTACTGCAAAACAGAAGTAGTATACTTATATAAATATTATTGCTGCAGCTCATATCAATATACATTTAGTTGTATCATACCATTGCTACTACTGCTGGGAATGTTAATGCAGGATATTTCTTAAACTGCTGATGACTCTCAAACTTCCATAGTTTGGTAACAAAAATAAACTCCTGTTATGACTACAACTACCCACTTCAGTTGATGAATTGTTACTATGGTGTGATACAGATCATGAATTTCAAATATGTAAATGAATAAAAACATTTTAGCCGCTTTGAAAGATTCCTTATAATTTGGTAAAGTTTAATTAAGAATGCATGCACGTATACTGTTTCGTCGCGGTAATGCGAACCTACTCAAAATACAAGAAATCCCTTATGCGTAATAGTTTGAATGCAAATTCTTTATACGATGAAGAAAATGTAATTTAAAGATGAAAGCATTTTGAAATGCAATTCTATTCACAAAAAAGAAATGCTTGCAATGAAATATAATTGATTTGATGTGGAATATAAAACATCTTGAAAACAAATGCTCGCAATGAACTAAATAAAACATTTTTCATTTTTTTAAACGAAATTTTCATATTGTGACATAACCTTTTTTCAACCGGAAAGAAGAGTTTTCCAGACCGCTGTCATTTTCCCTATGCCTTCATTATCTTACCACTATATTTTGATATTTGAATAATACTAACCGAAATTTAGACAAGCAAGTGTATACCTTAGTAAACATGTCAAGTTTTCATAGCGCCATTTATTTAAAAAAAGTCTTACATCTTACATTTTAAAGTTTATAATCGTCATTTTTTAAAGAGCTTTCAAGCGGCATAGCATATGCATGTAAAACATTTCAAATATTTTGCTAGGAATTACATTCTAGCTAAGGAAACTATTTTCCATTTTGCTGAATTTGATACAATTTGCAATAAATAAGACATTTAACACCTTACTGTCTCCGAAGAATTTCTGGTTGTTACTGAAGAATCCTAGGCATAAACTGTTGAATGTAAGGCTTTGAGACAAGAAATGATACATGAAAACCTTTTTGGTGCAATGACACATAATAAATTATCTGTGCGTAACCCATACGAGAAATAAGAAAATCCTTTCGTTATGGTAAACAAAATGGGTTATTTTCGATTGAGAAACACATCAATATCAAAATAAGAGAAAGTCATGTAAATGAAATACTATTTGGGTGGTTTGAAACTACCATATAGCCGCTTGAATACAGCAAAGAATTCACATCAGTTTAATACGTGAATCATTTAATGTTTCAAAAACTCTACTAACAGACATCTTAATGTTCAATTCACGTAAATCATTTACAAAGACCTTTAGAATTCTCTAATAAACTGATAGACTGGGGCGAAAAAGTATATATGATCGTCTAAAGTGTTTTAGTGGTATAACAAGTAGTCGCTGTATATTTACATACGCACCGATTGCACATGATCATGTGCAGTCAAACATAGATAGGTCCCCGTTCCAATTGCATTAATGCTGCATATTGTAAAATATGAGATGGAGTTTAATTTGCACATTCTTTTGACCTTGCAAATGATCCCTGATAGTACAAATTTAGACACTTTTGCCAATGCACCGGTGACCTAGCTTCACACAAAGGATGATGCTGAACCGCTGAGAAGGAATTTTACTTCGAACATGCATGGTTCTGATAGTAGAACAACGATTCTGATAATGAATTGGTACATATGTTGTGCACTTTGTCTCGATTATCGAGAATATCGGTCGATATCGTTAGTACCACACAAACTAGTTAAACAAGCATATGCATTGCCTTGAATAGGTAAGTTCTTATTGATAAAGCAATATATCACACAGTGCATCTGTTGGTAAGGGTAGTTTTTAGAAAAAATCGTCATAATGTCGAAAGGGACGTTTTCCAGCGCTCGAGGTCAATTGTCATCGACAATAACTGAAGTGATAGAGCATCGACTATCATTTACGTTGCCTCCCACCTCTTTTGCATGCGGGAAATTTGGCAGAGTTAAAATTAGTACGAAGAACATGCTAGTATTGGTTAAGAAACCCGGGAAATGTATGAGACTGCACGCTCGCCATATAAGTTTCCGGTGGCGAAGTAAAATAAGCCTAAAATGACTAGCATGGAAATAATGTTAAATGTTGTTATTTCTTTTTTAATATCTGATAAAAACAGTTTCATATCATAACCACTTCAATTTAGTTAGAGAATAAACTTTTTAGGCATTTAGTTTTAGTAACCATCATCACATGGGATTTTCCTGTTAAGTGAGTGCACACTCGTTATATGTCAAATTATCATTTATTTTACCTTTAATACAAGCCTTTTTTAAGGACAATGTGAAAATATGAAATAGGCTTGTTCTGGAACTACAAAATTATTTTATTTTGCACAACTTAAGGTTTAAGTATTATATTCCCTACCCTAAACTATTGAATTGATTAAAATTATTTTAAGAAAATGTTCTTTTCACTGCTTCACACTAAAACAACACCACGATAGATCTCCGTCAGTGTAACATATGATGCTCAATAATCGTGTTTTACAGACGCTTTCAAATTTTCTTTTCACCGCTTCACACTAAACTACACCACGAAAGATCTCTGTCAGTGTAACATATGATGCTCAATAATCGTGTTTTACAGACGCTTTCAACTTGATAAGGAAATTGAAAGCGCCTGTCTGATGTTGAGTGAAAAGCATACGATTCTTCTAGGCGGTCTCAAGGCAGATGAGCACAACATGGGCCAACTTTTATTGCACTTCCATCCGCTATACTGGTAGCTGTGACTAATATAAACATTGTAGATATTGGCCCCTGCTCGTAGTATACAAGAGGAACTCGACCATAAATCAATTTATTGTATTTAAAGTAAATGAATAGTAACCTTAAATGTATTTTACATTTCCCTTTCCCTGTGCAATTCTGTCACTTTATATACTGCCAGCTGTTTTGACTTGTCCTGTGATTTTTTCCATCCATTAAACCCCCCCCCCTCGTTCACTGTCCCCTTTCATTCTCCTAGTTATTCCTCATAGTCTGCCAGGCCACTCCTTGTGCCTCTATTCCTTAACATATGTACCCTTTAACCTCCTTACGTGCCTTGTGTTTTGTGGATTGTTGTTTTCCCGGAGGTCTGCGTGGGGAGGCACTGTCTTATGTAAGTGGTGTTTCCTGTAGCTACGTATTCTCTCTCTTTTAAGACCTAATCAGTGGATATAATTTCATATTAGGAATCAAAAAAGGTCACTCCACAGCTGAGTGGGGAGCCAGTGCCCCCTTACCCCCCTCCCGGTGGAACCGGGCCTGGTTGTTATGGGAAATAATCGTACTGTCGAGAATTTCGGTTTTAACAAGGGAGATAACTTGCAGGAGATTTGTTCTCAATTTTAAGCAGTAGGTTGAAGAATCTTGTATATTTTAATCAATGTACATACAACTTAGTTATTGTCTCAGAGGTTATAAATTTAATCTTGTTTTTTAGACTTTTACCTTCAGCTACCTCGAGTTTTCGATCACTTCAAAGTCGCTAGGGGAGATATTTACAAGTATGGAATAGTTTGTGTATAGTAGCAAAAACTTTGTTCATGACTAAACACACCTCATAAATATACCGCTATAAGTGCGCGGCGGCTTTAGTCTGTACACGAACTTTGTTAACCAAATATTGATTTAAAATGAATAAGCCACTTAAAAGTAAAATCACTGCCACTTATCTCAATAATGAAATAACTCGGGGTAAAACGTAAGTCGGGAGCCAGGTTCTCAGCAAAAATAAGTTGTATTTGACTTGTTCTGTGAGTCTTGGTGGTCTGAGCGTGCTCATTGATGAATTATGTTTGAATCCCGGGTTCGAATCCCGGTAGCGCCATTGACCGATTTTTCGTGTTCCTCAAAACAGGACTTTATTTCATTATTACTACAGCTGGTGTTAAGTGCTGTCTCGCGGATGTAAAATTTCGCCCCGTACTTCATCCTAAGTGTAGTTTTCCTTTATCGACTTTATGTAAGTTTATTTTACACGAAAATGACGTTAGGTCGCTGTGGTGTAGTGGTTAGCATAACGAACCGGCAATCCGTAGACCCGGGTTAGAATCCCGGTAGCGCCATTGACCGATTGTTCGTGTTCGTCAAAACATGACTTTATGTGTATTAGAAAATGTGCACTATGTCACTATGTGTGTGACAGAATATAACTTTTTAGGGGGCAACATTTCCGACATGCTAAAACTTGTAGACTGCCCATCTGCATCATGTATACATAATTATTATGCATTATCTTGAGATCAATATATAACATTTTTAGACTTCTTGATTTCTTAATCAACACATTTATGCCAAAATGATTTTAATTTTTGACGTGCTATTCCAGTTTGTGCCACCCTATTTTTTGCTTGCCAAATCCTGCTATTCAGAGAGAATAATAGGTGGCATACTTTCCAACACAGCAAAACAATAGATAGTGATATTCTAACATGCATGGCCCATTTGAAAACTTAAAATGCAATCCTACAAATCATTGCGCAAAAACAACTAATAGAAAGTGATCTTGGGCTGCTAGTATTCTATCATCATGACTCAATTCAATGTAGCCACTTATATTGATACGAACCAAATCTTTCTATCAATGAGATTAATAATTTGTTGTTTTATTCATAGATCAAACAAATTATGATCTGTAATATACTTCTCAAAATTTGATAACGGTCACTATGTATTCATGAAATGTTTACTTGTTGTGGTTGAAATTGCTATAAATCAATATTTTCTTTACCTAATGATCAGCAAAAATGATGAAAATAACGAACCATTGAAGAGCAAAAAATGCAAGAATGAGGTGAGTGTCAAACGTAGACATTTCATAGGTGCATGCTGGGATTAATCGGGTTACTTTTAGGTTTAATAACATGTATGATGACCACGTGCATTGATAACAGCCTGGCATCGCCTCCTCATGCTGCCAATAAGCCCTCGGATATTCTGCTGTGGGATTAGAGCACATTCCTCCAGCAGTGCTTGTCTGAGTTGCCTGGTCGTTTTTTGCTAAACAGGTCGGCCTGATATGGCTACCTGATGTAACGTTATGCTAAACCTTGTGGAAGATTTGAAGCCCTATCGCTATTAATAAAACGCACTTACATTTCTGTAAACGTCTATTGGGAGTTAAACTGTCGACTCAAAATGACTTTGTATATGGAGAACTAGGCAGGTATGATATGGTAGCTTCTAGAATGTACAACATTATTAAATACTGGCTAAAAATATGCTTTGCCCCAGAACATAAATACATTAAACAATGTTATATTTTACTCAAAAGTGATCTTGAAGTAAACCCGCGTAAGGTTAATTGGGTCTCAAGAGTTAAGTCTATTTTGTCTAAGCTTGGTTTTTATGATGCTTGGTGGAACCAAGGAGTAGCCAATCGAAAGTATTTTTTACCATTAGTAAAGCAAAGAATACGCGATACCTGGATTCAGGATTGTAACTCAAGACTGGAAAACTCATCCAGAGCTATTTTCTTTAAATCCTTTATTTCTTTTACTTTCAATAAATATCTTGAGGTCCGACTCGACAGTGATGTGTCTACCGTACACATACTGGTGGAATCTTTTACACCCAAAAAGTATAGCGAACATCTCTTTTTCGATTTGCGCGTAGTTTATTTCGCATGAAGTCAATGACTTAGATGCACAAGCAACTATTTGACCTTCTTGAAATAGTACGGCTCCCAGCCCGAACTTCGACGCGTCTACCTGTAAGGTGAGATCTTTACTGGGATCATAATAGGCCAAAACCGGCGCTTGTGTAAGCATATCTTTCACTTTCTGAAAGGCTTGAACCTGTGGTTGGTCCCAAGAGAAATCAACGTCTCCTGATAGGAGCTGACGGAGAGGACTAGTAATATCCGAGAGATTGGGAGCAAATTTAGCAAGGTAATTCACCATGCCCAATATGGTTTCTAATTCGGCCTTATTTTGCGGAGGGTTCATATGCCTTATGGCTGCGACCTTGGCGGGGTCTGGTTTAAGTCCTTTAGCTGACAGTATATGTCCAAAATACGGCACTTCAGTTAAACTAACCTCTAGTTTATCTGAATTAAGTTTAACGCCAATGTCTTGACAGCGCTTAAGAACAGCCCTAAGGTTGCGGTCATGCTCACTCTGTGAGCTACCATATACTAATATATCATCGACTATCGCAGCGACACCATCGAGACCTTCAAAGCTCTCATCTATTTTACGTTGAAACTCATCCTGAGCGGATTTGACGCCAAAGGGTAACCTTAAGAACCTATATCGGCCATGCGGAGTGTTGAATGTAGTAAGGAATGACGATTCCTCCGATAACTTAATGGCCCAGTAACCTGAACGGGCATCAAGTTTTGTGAAGTATTGAGCTCCAGAGAGCTGCGGTAATATTTCCTCTAGAGTTTTCATAGGATAATGAGGACGGAGAATGGCGCGATTGAGGTTCTGCGGATCTAGGCATACGCGCAATTTACCAGATTTTTTCTCGACTACAACGAGCGAATTGACCCAACGTGTAGGTTCGTTTACTTTAGTTATGACATTCATAGACTCCATACAATCTAGCTCAACTTTAAGTCTATCGCGAAGCGCTTACGGCACCTTACGAGGTGGGTGAACCACAGGGGTTGCTTCAGCGTCTATGTGTATGGTGCACTCACCCGGGAATAAGCCTAAGTCTTCAAACACGTCAGAATATTCTGACAAAACCTGGGATTTATCAATGGGTTAACCTGAGGGGTCGGGACTAGTACCTGTAACAGCATATACAAGCTGTATGAGCTGGAGGTCTAGGCATGACCTCAAACCAAGTATAGGGGTAGATGCAGAATCAACAACATAAAATTCTGCCTTTGTGCTACGACCTTCGTAATGACAGACTAAGTCACACTGACCAAGTGTCTTAATAGGACAACCACTGTATGCCGATAAATGCCTGCTGGGCTTTTGCAAGGGTAAGGGCGGATTGATACTTAAGAGCAAGTCATTGGGCAATATATTGACCTGTGAACCTGTATCAAGTTTGAAGGTTACAATACTAGGGCCAATTTTAAGGGTAGCAAATGCCTGGTCATGTATATACTTATTATTATAGCCAGCATTAATAGTATCAACAAAGAAGTCCGGAGACTCACATCTATAACCACTACCTCCTGCAGCCGGTTTAGCCAGAATTTCACTTATGTTATGTTTATGAGCATTTGAATATCTATGGTCATTATTTGTTGACCGACACATGAGTTTGAAATGGTTCCATTTCTGGCATGCATCACAACGTTTGCCCTTAGCGGGACAATTGCCCTTTCCATGTAAACGTCCGCAGTTCCCACATTTCCGTGATGATGGTCCGTTGAAAACTGGTGGTGCCGACTGTGTGAGCGCGTGTTGATACCTGCTCAAGGTTTGTCCCTTTCCTATGAAGTTTGACGGGCGTGACGTCGTTGAACGATCGGAATGTCCTGAGTATACAGAATGTACATCTGATGACGCTGACATAGTCTTCAGCTGTTGTTGCGAGTATTCAAAGCTTTGTCCAATGCTTATACACTTTTCAAGTGTTAGTTTTTCACCTTCATTGATAAGTTTTTTCTCTCACCTTTTGAGAGCTGACCCGGAAAACTATACGGTCCCTGATCATTTCGTTGGTATGATCCTTGAATGAGCAGTCCCCTGCCAAAAGCTTAATCTTTGTAACATACTGATCAAAAGAACATTGTCCTTGTGTCTCGTTGTTGAACTTATAACGAGCAAAAACTGGGTTAAGTTTTGGTTGAACATTAGCGGCGTACCTGTCGTAAAAAGTTTTCAAAAGCTTGCCGTCTTCCTCCGATATTGTCCAGGTATTATTAATGTCCCTGCCCTTTTCTCCTACTCACAAGAGAAGATATGAACACTGAATCTCCTCTTCCTTGTCGTGTAAGGGTCCTGAGAAAATCAGCTCCACGTGGTTTTTGAACTTCCGCCAAGCATCAGGAAGGTTCGTCGATTCCCAGTCCATTTTGAAAAGGTGGAATGCCGGTTAGATCCATATTTAGTCCTTAATCTAGTTACTTCTGACACCATGTAACGTTATGCTAAACCTTGTGGAAGATTTGAAGCCCTATCGCTATGAATATGGATATTATATTCAGATAAATAACCAGCGTGTAGTTCAACCATTTTATTTATAACAACCGGGGATTACATCCTTATAATCAAAGCAATCAGCATCCAAAGAAAGATAACTCTTACAACGAGTCAATGCTGTTTATACTTGGGTTATTGCCCATCAATAGTAATAATGTTACACCTGAAGCATGTTCCAGACGTGCTCTATCAGATTTAGATCAGGGAATCGAGCGGGCCAGTCATTGCAAACGATAGTTGTTGTCTCCAGGTACTCGTTTTTGATGCCCGCACATACCATAACTGAACCCCCGACATAGCAATCAGCTATACAGACAGGCACAAATCGTTCATTTCTCATTTCTCAGAGAAAAGGACTGAAGGGTCCAATCCTGAAGGGTCCATGTGACATCGTCACTGGCCCATTAAAGACGCTCCATATTGCGATGTTGTTGCAAAGGGATGCGTATGGCTGGCATTCGAGCACTCAAGCCAGCATTATGGAGACGATTCCTGACAGTTTTCATGGATACTATAGCATTCTGGAAATCGTTTCCTAACTTGGTTGTGTTCTTGAAATAATGTCGTCGACATTGGATGACATTAAACCGGTCCTGGGCCTGGGTTGTAGATCTTGTGCATACGCCCCCGTGCCTATTGCATCACACTTCTTAGCATTAATAATTTGTCTATCTCTCGACACTAGCGCTGCGTTCAGTAAATTCGTTTGCGACTAACGTTTGATATTTGGTTCCCCGTGTGCAGTGAATACGATACGGTGGGTCAGGGTACAAAACAAAACTGTATCGTTATATGAGCAACTGTAGGCCGTAATTGAACGCATGGCAGTCCTATTGTATTAAAAACAGTCAAGAATGGGTAAAGTTCTCGTAAAACCTCGTAGATTGGCTCCAACATCAGAAGACGGAAAAACGTATGTTTATAAATCTGAAATTCCGATGTTTCAATTAATTAAAACAATCCACTACTTCTACGCCGTCATTCTGCTGGTGTCTTGCCAGCACCAACCACACTCAACGAGTAATTTAGCTTTAGTAACAGTGATTGTGATGTTTTCGACCCAAACTTTGAATGTGTTGTTGAAGAAATGAGCTGAATGTAAATGAAATGCAAAATATACAAAAACTAACGTCAGAGCCGCCAAAGTGTTTTATTTTTTACAATTTTGTTTTACATTTACCAACAGAGTAAATAATCAAAGCACTGAAAGTGCTGACAGCAAGGCTCACTGCATATCACTTGGACATATATTTATATACATGTACAATGTATCACAATTATTATTTCAAGAACACTTTGTTACGTCATTATCTTTAATAATATGGGAGTTAAAAACACAGATTATATACAAAGAATTGGTATAGACAGTCAGAGGGATGGATGGAGAAGAAGTAAACAGTATCTTAATGATGATTATATGCCATGTTACAATGCAATCCATTGAAAACTAACATATATTGCAATATAAACTATAATGTTATTACATGTGTTCTAAAAGGAGACTTCAGTTCAAAGGGACATTATTCTTTAACATTTTGATGGATGCACAGCAAATTTATGTCTTCCATATCTACAAATAATGTATCATGGTACTTGTATTATCAAATTGCATTGCGATCCCTTTAAAACTGAAGAAGTAGTTATCAACACACACTACAAATGTTGTGTATTGGACAGAAAAACCAATCGACCGACCTACAGACAGAATGACAATAAAACAAAAAGTATGTGAATTTCCGTAAATCGTAGGTATTCAACGGAACAATGACGGAAAATTGCATTTCCCATGATTTCAATATACGTTTAATTGTTCTTTGGATATATTATATGTGTCACCGTTTTCTTGTATATGTAACGTGCGGCCGAATATCGGTGTTCTCTGTAGCAATTCAATTTTGGACTGCAGTTATTTAAGTTAGCGATGGGTAAGCCTCAAACCTTTTTGAGGGTGGAGTTTAAATCACATTAACTCAAAATGAGAAGTAGAAAAATACAAATGTATACATATTTACAAGACTTTGCGAAATGGTGATTGATGGGCATCGCTGTTCTGCTAAATTTATGTACAATGAAGAAACAGGACTCAAATCTAAACAGAAGGGAAGACGGTATTCGGTGATAGGCGTGCCTAATGAATATTCATTATTACGAGCAAACGCTTTATGAGTTGCAAGCTTCTGGTGAAATAGAACTGGTTAAGTCATGTTTAACGTGTTATTAAGTGAATTTGATAATTCTACGGAATTTACTGAACACCGGTAGGCTTACTTTATGTAAATTTATATCTGAACGCAACGTGATTTCGATGATTTGACACAAACGTTGTGGTGAAATCGTAGATGTCTGATAATTGTGTTGTTCACTGGTTCAGAAATTGGAGGCGATTCTATAACTTAAGATTTTTTATACAAGATAAGGGAGGTCTAGCTTTCCTTTAAATCTAAGGAAAAAATCGCTTAACTTAAGTGAAAAAATAAGTTAAGAACATTTTGTAATACTACTTAAGAAGTTTCAGAAATCCTAAGGATAAAAATGTAAAACTTAAGATTTTTTCGTCTTTTAAGGAAAATTTAAGGATAAGAAGCTTCTGTAATACGGGCCCTGAACTCATATTGAATTGTTAAAGCTCAAAATAAGCCTCTCGGCTATTGTCCCGTTTAGTAAATGAAGTCAGACCTTAGACTTGACTTCCTTGTAATAAGAAATTGTACTGATTATTAGTTTGCGAGGTTTTGACAGATAGTCTATACCTTGGTTCACTCACTTTCGGCACGTGGCTGTATCACATGCAGTTTAAACTTCCTTATTTACACGTCTTTTATTTTAGTATTATTTGCTTAAAGGCTTTTTGGTAAATCACTAGTTAAGATGAAAAAGATTGTCAAACAAGCGACGCCTTTATTTGCAAACTTTCAGATATTATCTACGTAGTTGCGTGCAAAGTCATTAGTTTTCTAAAGATGTTTTCATAAGATAATACACGATGGGCGAATATTCATTATAACAATGAGGGCGTTCTTGTCTAAGTTAGTGAAACATTGTTACATGTGGGACAATAGAATAGATGCACATGATGATACTGAATCACAAAAGACGCGGAAGATAATCAACGCTGGCATAAACAAGTCAGTCGATTTGTTTGCATGATAATATTCAAACACGGTGTCATTGTTGTTTATACACAAATGTATGTATTTCAGCTTAAATTATCTGGACTAAGTATAGATAAATAACAGCACAGTAAACTACATGTCAAGGAATCGATAAGCATTTGAAGTACACGGGAGGGGGGGAGGGGGGGTACAGGTCGTTATTGACATTAAGACGTCAGAATGTTATTATTATATTTGACAATACAGTTTGACCTCAGCGCCCACATTTACATGTCTTTGTATGTTGAATTGTGTGTAAAACAGCATATAATACAAATTTACTATCTCGATGTGTGCAAATTTAATTAAATCCTAACCACACCAAGATTGATCGTCCTAATTATTTGATCGACAGAAAAACATAACCACACGTCAACTGTGTCTTTTATTTAACCCATAAAAACGACATTATGTTCCCTTATTTGTATCCAATATGTTTATTGTGAAAAAAATACAAATGTATATATTGACGTATTCCTGTTTATTTACGGTTTCACTGCCCTAAATATTGTGATCGAATCCATTCAGGTTAGCAAGAGATTTAAAGTTTTCAGGATGTGTGGTCTAAGGCGCCAGACTCAAGGTGTATGTACTACCTGCAATATGAGTTTTCTGGTCCTCGTATGTGGGCGTGGATTAGAATCCCACTTCTGACACATATGTTATAGATTTTTGTCTGGATTTTTTTTTGGTATTTTTCCTTATGTGTATGATACATTTACAATTAATTTCGATGACTAATATACATGTATATTGTTCCCGGTATATCATAAACAAAACGACCACAAATTATGAAGTTCAGCATATATCTTCGGCGAATCATCTTAAATACGGCTGGTTGGATTTCACCCAAACTTCAGACGATTGATAAGCATCAAGTGTAGTTGTGCATCTTCGTCTCTTCGTTCCGCTCAGACAATGTTTCATTGAATTATGGCCTTTTGGTGTTTTTATACATTTACAGTGCATGATGAACTGATTGTTCTTGTTTGCTCAATATTTTATTCTATCATCCTGTATCAGTATTACTGACAAATTGCCATCTGGGAGACATATGTTTTTGCTTAAAAACAACCATCTAGTTTTAATAGTCATGCACCATGTTCTTCGGTTCCTTTTCGATTAAAGGGTTACTGGGTGCGATCATGGACTCGATATTTTAGTCTACTGGTATATAAAACTGTAAAAAACTGTTAGCAACAACCGGTGTTTAATTTTATTATTTAACAATATGTGTGAAAATGACTTTCAAAACATTTCTAACTCATGTACGATGTCGATACATTGGTATTTATAAGCAAGATTTAAATGTAAAAAAGAGTACTATAACTATGCAAATAAAATGCTACAAAATAGACATATGAGATATATTGTTTCCTATCAAACGCCGTTGATAAAAGTTCAATAAACTTCAAAAGTCTGACTTAAGGGCACGTCTAACATGTCGCAAAATCTTTGATTCCCAAGTTCTGTGATGCTCTCGCACTGGCAGGGGATTTCTTGCAGGCCCGAATTTGTCCACCCTTTTCCAGATTTTTAGAATGTTCACCCCTACGTCTACAGGGCTTGTCAAAGTAATTGATTACTGAAACATAGAATATAAGGAAAACAGTGAGCTGCTTTTTTCACATAAGCAAATATCGGTAACAGTTATAGTTGTTCATAGGCAATAATATAAACAACAAGGCACGCCTAAGCCATAGCTTCGAGCAACGAAATGAGCTGGATCCAACCAATTACGTTAATTACAGGCGACTTCTTACTGCTTGGAAGAAAGTATTGTTAATGTTAATGATTACAGATGTTTAAAAGATTATATCAACGCTTTAGGGAATGAATCGTTTTACTGCGTAACAATAAAGTATAAGACATTGCTTTAAATAGAAATTAGAAAGATATATAAACGTAAAGGTTCCATTTATTAATAGATCTCTCACCTTTTGAACAGAACCTAGAGTCGTAGCACTTATATAAATTCTCTCCAATACATATTACGTTTATTTTCATTTAAGTCCAGTAAGCCATATGGCCCATGAGGACAAACACATATATACATATATACAAACATATATCTATGAGACGGAGAAGGAACACTATAACACATATACGAACATATAACGTTATAGTTTAAGAACAAACTGAAAATGACTATGTAATAAAACATACATGCGATAGCGAAAAAACATGTGTATGAAATAATAATACATATAAATACGCGTATATATACTATGTTATCAGTCATTACCATATTATCGTAACGAATGTGTAAGATCAATTATGTTATACTGTATGTAAATATAATACAATGTTATATGTGTATTTATCTATATCCGTATAACATTGCGACGTGCAATAGTTTACATACATTTGTGAAGTCGATGAAAAACATTTAAAACAAAGTGTACAAAATGTTTTGTTTGATATATTCATATCACAATTTTAATTAATATCTTTTCGTATTTCCAGCGCTTTGAAGATGAATACGCTTAATTTCTTCATGACAGTTTCGTTTTGATTTTCAAATAATAACCTCAATTTTAACATACTTGGTCTTTTCCAGTAATAACTCTTTATATACAGTTTACGGAGTTCATTATAAAGTTCACATTCGAGAATGAAATGATATTCGTCTTCCAACTTATCACAATAAAAACATTTTCTATTTTCTCTTTCTAGTTTTGGTCTTTGCCATCTGCCGGATTCTATTCTTAGGTTATGAGAGGATACAATAAGTCTAGTCATAGCAATTCTAAATTTAGGAATATCTCGAGTATTAAGGAATTTTTGGAAAGCAAAATGAATTATTTCATTATAAAATACGGATCTGCTCGAATTAATTAATCGTGTATGCCATATCTGTAAGGTGTTATCATACAAACGTTGTTTAAAAACATGCAGAAATATATCTGTATTACCTACTCCTTGTTGGAGCCATACATCATGAAAACCTAATCTAGATAATAGATCCCTAACAGACGTCACCCATGATGTTTTGTTCGGGATTATCTCGGCATCTCTTTTTAATGTATTGTAAATCATTTTACGAAATTTTAAATCTTTACCATTTACGATTTTAATCCAAAATGTTACGATGCGCAAGTATCGTATATTTTTTAAACAAAACCTGCCTAGAATACCGTAAACAAAGTCATTTTGGGTTGTGCGTTTTACTTGTAATATACTTTTGCAAAATATGGTGTGGATCCTTTCGATATGTTCGGCGTTATTAAAACCCCATATCTCGCACCCATAAGATAAAATTGGCAATTTAAGTTTGTCAAACAATTCAAGTTTGTGTGAAATAGAAACATTTTCAAATTTCAGTATATATTTGTTTAGTTTAAAAATTGCCTTTAACGCTTTATGCGAAAAATTTAATTGGGTTTCCTTAAATGAACCACCTTGACTAAAAATGATGCCTACATATGATAGGGATTTCACTATTTCTACAGGATTGTTATCGTACGTGAAAACAATATTACGTGGTAAGATACCAGCTTTACGAAAAACTATTATTTTGGTTTTATTAACATTTACTTTTAGTTTCCATTTTAGACAGTAATCTGACAACAAATTTAAACCATGTTGAAGGCTTTCCGGTGTTTCTGATAAAATGACAATGTCATCAGCATAAAGCAATAAAAATAATTTTGTCATGTATATTTCGACTCCTTCAAAGTTGTTTGTGCAAAAATGTTCTTCTATGTCGTTGAGAAACATAAAAAAATAAAAATGGAGAAAGACATTCACCTTGTCTAACTCCCAACATGCATAAAAAATCGTTATTTAGCTTATTATCAAACTTTATACGTGTTTTAATATCTTCATACATACTTTTTATTACTTTCAAAAAATTTCCACGAACTCCAAATTTAATCAATTTTGTCCATAATGCATTTCTTTCTATATAATCAAAAGCTTTACTGAAGTCTACAAAACAACAATATAGTTTTTTCCCGGTATTAATCATATGTGTTATAAGTCCATGTGAAATAAAAATATTGTCCATGGTACCCATACCTCTCCTAAATCCAGCCTGGGATTCTAAGTATACATTATAATGTTCTGCTCAGTTATTTACACGATTATTCAGCCGCGGCCGTGGTCCAGTGGTTAGTGCGCTGGACTTGTAAACCGGCGATCCGGGTTCGATTCCCGGTCGCGACAGGTCATACCCTTCCATGAAAATGTGACAAAAATGTCGATTTTCCTCCTCATGTGGAGAAGTTGCCGGCTCCCTGTGGAAGGGTAAGTACTGGTTAGATTTCAGTCCAGGAACAACTGGTTAGGATAACCGCCGCCGTATATAACTGAAATAGCGTTGAGAAACGGCGTTAATCCCGATGAAACAAACAATTAGACGATTATTCAAAATTCTAGTGAACAGTTTTCCTAAGACACTTAACAATGTTATTCCATGATAATTATTTGGATCGTCAATATTTCCCTTTTTGTGTAATGGTATTATATATCCTTCTGACCAAGAAGTTGGAAAACATCCTGTATCCAAGACAACATTGAATAAACAGTGTAAAAAAGGCATAAGCACCATACATAAAATATTCATTTAAAAAAGTATCTGGTCCAGATGATTTCCCAGTTTTTAGTTGTTTGATGGCTTGAAATATTTCTGTAGGCAGTATTCCCTCGTCCAATTCTTTAAACATTATATCAAATTCATTGTTAAGGAAACGCTCATTAAAGTATAAGATATCTTCGTCGGGTCTGAAAAAGTGATCATTTGGGTTATTGACGGCTTTAAAATATTCTTCAAAACAGGTTAGTTGGATATTTGGCAACTTTACATGTGACACATCTTTAAGCATATTCCAATATAATTTCGCATTTTGTGTTTTATTTTTTTCAAGAATAGTTGTTTGGGATAGTTTATATTGCTTTTTAGAGTTTCGTAATGTGCATTTGTAATTAGACCGACTTTTAACCATAACATGGCGGTTCGTATCAGTTTTATTTTTTCTAAAACAATATAAGGATAAAAGGAATTCTCTATGTTTTGTCTTACATGAGTCATCATACCAAACGTGCTTGTCTTTTTCTGCAATATTTGTTCGACTGACTTTTCTTAAAAAGTTTATCTGTTACAGAATTCAATAGATCAGAAAAAATACAAAGGTGCGTTTCTAAGCTGGCAATATCATCTGCCGATTTTGTTGCAACTGTAACATTTTCTAAGGAGGCAATAAAACAATCTGAGTTAATGGATTGTATGTAATCAGTTTTATTCTCGTTTGACCAACGATATCTATAATGTATCTCTTCGAACTCATTTGTCGTACTATCAGTTATCGTATAGTCATCTACATTCTTTAATTATCGTTACCAATAGTACATGTATTTTCCATGCAACATTCAACAATACAGTGATCAGATAAACAATTTGGATCATAAACAGCCAATTTTACAAATAACGGAAAAATACGTTCCGACACAACGAATAATCAACTACACTACAACCTCTATGACCAACAAAAGTATATTTTCCGATACCTGCGTCATCACCTACACGACCATTTAAAATTCTTAATTGAGTCTGTTTGCAAAAATCTAAAAAAACTACCATTTGTATTGACATTCCCTTTGTCTTGTGAATACCTTGGAATAAAAACATCAGCTACATAATCATCAGGTAAAATATCAGTAAAGTTTGAAACACAATCGATCAATCACAAAGTCTGGTTTAACTGAGGTGCGACTATTAAAATCACCCGCCAATAAAATATTACATTTATCACCGGACGTATTATGAATAAGAGCTACTGACTCTAACAGCCGGTCAAAAATATTTTGATCTAATGAATTGTACCTATTGCTGCATTCTGGCATGACATAACAAATACCTATGAATAAATCGTTTTCTAATGACAACAGATTATCATCCAATCTCAACCATAACAAATCGTCTTCGCTTTGATAAAACAATGTTTTTTCACTCACAAATTTATCTCGGATATACAAACTAATACCACCCGATTCACGTTTTGCTCGTTTTGATCTTTTTCTATGCAAAGCAAAACATTTAAAATTGTCATATTGAGTATCATGTGAAGCGCTCGACCATGTCTCTGTAAACATAACAATATCGTTTCTTTCAAACAAACATATAATTTCTGTACATTGTAATTTGTTCAAATGTTTTGAGATTATGTACATTCAACAATGCAAAACTTAATTGCAACTTCTACGCTGAACGCTAACCGTTACCGGACTGACTGGTGTTACCCTCGTGAACGTTAGCTTCCAGTGATGAATTGGCGTCGGTGGTTTGATTCGATACACCGTTTTGTCGTGATCGACTACGATCTGGTTTGGATGATGCGGTTGGCTTTTTCCGTCTATTTGTAGTCTTATTGACTTGCGGTGTACGCCGTTGTGGCGACCTCGGTCGTCTAATATTAGGACCAACTGACAAAGACCGATATCTTCGGGGTTCATTTATAGTGTTGTCTTCAGGGGCGGTCAGGTCACACACTAATTGGGGTTCAATGTCAATAGTCGGTTGCAATGGTGAATTAACGAACTTGATGGCACCACTGGATACAGTGTTATTGCTGGTTGCTTTGTTAGTGAAGTTCATTTGGGACGAGGCCACTTGTTTATTGGTCAGTGATCGGCTGCAAGTTGATTTCCATATTTTCAATAGAACTACTGGGTTTAACATTGTCTGTGATTTCCATATTTGAATGGTTCCTATCATATATTGTTGAAGAAAACACAGAATCATGTCGGAGTACAGCAGGCTTCACTACCATAGCAGTATCATGTTCTTGTGTTGCTGTAGATAAATGTGTCTCGTTTGGTGTTCCTTCATTAATTGTCTCTATAAATTGAAGATCTATCAATCTGCTACGCCCCAGTACTTCAAACCAGTCTGGGAACTCATCTTGGATGACAGTATGGTCGCACATATATAATTGGGCATATTACAGTTTGCAATATGAGTAAATGATGTTTGTATCAATTTAAAAAATAAAATGTAAAACATCAAAGTAATTGGCAATTAACAGTCAAATGATTGTAGTTATTAATCGGAGAAAAACAATTTTAAAGAATACATCATAATTGGAAAACCAGCATGATATGTACGGAAAATGCATTGGTCATTTGTATTTGGAGTACTACTCGACATTTTGGTAACCGCTTAATTCTCAAAAACTGTGAATTTGCTACATCCCACCAGAAGATTCCGTTTTGTACAGGAACAACAATTCTACATTGTATCAGTTTGACTTTTTCGACCGTTTGAATGCGGATATCCAAAAATACAGTGATTTAGGTGATATGTTCATATCTGGAGATCTAAACGCTCGTACCCGGATAGAGCCTGATTATATATGCACGATATACACTTAAATAGATTCATCAGCGTTCCACAGATTAATATTTCAGTGTCGGTCTTACCAAACAGACAAAATAAAGCAAAGTCGTGAATAATTTCGGGAAGAAACTGCTGAACTTATGTAGGGAAATGATGATTTTATAGCACCATATCGTTGCACGATATTCAACTGTATTTTTGATAATTGTTCATATCCAGAAGCATGGTACAAAGAAATAATAGTTCCTATTCATAAAAAGGGAGATTCAAAAAATCCCAGAAATTTCAGAGGTATTACTCTTGTAAATACTTTGGGTAAAATATTGTCTTTGTTGTTACGTAACCGTATCAATCATTGGTGTGAATCAACCAACACATTTCATAATTCTCAATATGGATTTAGAGACGCTTGTTCCACGGCCGATGCAATTTTCCAGTTACATACTACAATCCAGAAAGTTTTAAACAAAAAATCGAAATTATACAGTGTTTTTATCGACTATCAAAGAGCTAGTTAATTCCGGTATCAGTTGTAAGATGATAGATATTGTAAAATGTATATATAGCAATGTACAGTCTTGTGTTAGATCATCCAGTACTATGCAAACATCTGATTTTTTTCGATGTGATGATGGGCGTAAAACAAGGCGAACCATTGTCTCCTCTCTTACTTATAAACGATATTGTAGATTGTATAGATTATGATAATTTAACCGACAAAGATTTAGAATTATTATCAATGTATATGCTATCATTTGCAGACGATATTGTGCTTTTCACAACTGATCCTAAAAGTCTTCAATGTCAATTAGACAACATATATAAATACTCGGAAAAATGGGGGTTAAAAATTAATGTCACTAAAACTAAATTGTGTACTTTTGAAAAACGTAAACAATTGAATGCTTGTGATTTTTTCATCAATGGAGAAAAAATAGACCGAGTTTATGAATTTTGTTATTTAGGTATCAAATTTACATGTAATGGAACTTTAGGTACAGCCGTGAAACCCTGAATGATCAAGCTCTGATAGCGTATCATAATCTTCTTTCACTGTTTGATAAAGTTCAATTTGATGTAAGAACTAAGTTATCGCTCTTTGATTCCATGGTAGTTTCAATACTACTATACGGGTCAGAGGTTTGGGGTATTTATAACTACAAAGAAGTAGACAAACTTCACTTAAAATTTTGTAAATATATACTTGGCGTTAAGCAAAGTACGCCTAACCATGCCGTTTATGGTGAGCTAGGCAGATTTCCACTGTCAGTTATAAGTAAGATTAGATCTATACAATTTTGGTTTAAAATAATGAAGAATGATCAGTCACAATTATATGCTTCATATAAGGATCTTACTGATAATGTACATGGCGTCACATGGGCTTCTCGTATAAACTCAATAATTGATCATCTTGGTTTTCAATTTGTACGAACAAATTTAAATTCAACAGAAAATTATGAAAAATATCTTGACACTCTAAGTTTATCACTCATATTTGTCACTATACATATAATACAATGTGCATTGTAAACATCTACATGCATTACCATATACATGTATAATATGCTGTCTTGTCAGCATATATCATATCACACGCCTACATGTAACTGTATGTTTTTCTTGTGTTCTCTATTGCAAGTCTTTGCCATAATTGTTATTTGTTTGTTTGTATTTGCGTTTATTTATCGTCGCCACCGGTTTCCCACATGGGCGACGCCTCCAGAAGAATGTTAGTCATATTAGATTTTTGGAAGATAGTGCATGATTCAGTAGATGCCCCAGTTCCAGAAGCACCCCTGGTTCTTTTACGTGCTCGATGTAAAGCATCATACGCGGGACCTCGGTTTTTAAAGTCTCGCCCGAAAGAATGTTGCTACGGTCATTGATGGAGCGGATAATCGAACCTACGATCCCTGGATTACTTTGTAAATGGCCAAAGGGTTAAATAAGCCAAATTAGCCAATAAATGAATGAATTAATTAATTAAGTATACATTAAAGTCAACGGGTAATTATGGAATACAAATATCCGAGAAAAAAATAAAAGTTCATGTATAAAAAACAAAAAAGTGTTGGGCAATTAATGGTCATGTAATTATGCATGATTAATTAATTGTACATAATTATTATACAATGAACAAAATATTTGATGTCATACTGTTGTATACAAACAAACCTATTTTATATGAGTTTGATTAAATAATTAATTGAATACAAACATGTCCAAATAATAACAATTATATACTGTTGTCCTACAAAAGCCAAGCTATTTTGCAACAATAATAAAGATGAAATACTTAAGTGATGTTATGTCTACAGTTGAAAAATATTCAGAAAGGGATTGTGTCCACCTTGTAAAATACATGAAGGGGATTTCGTCCACCTTGCAAAATTCATGACGGGGATTTTGTCCACCTTGCACAAAATGATTGAAGGGGAATTTGTCCGGAGATGGTTTTGTCCGCATACCATTTTGCATATCGCACTACAAAAATTGCTTGCATGAAGGGACCAAAAAGATGTTGGTGACTTATGACTCAATCTTTTGAATTAATTTAATTTCCGTATGATTTGGTAAAGTTGAAATAAAGAATGATGGCATGTATAATGTTTCGTTGCGGTAATGCGAACCTATTCAAAATACAAAATATCTCTCATAAATGAGTTTTAGTTTGAATGCAAATTCTTTGTACGATGAGGACAATGTAATTTAAAGATTAAATCATTTTAAAATGTAATTCTATTCACAAGTAAAACGACGCACATTATATACATGTATATCAAGTTTGAATTGTATATATTATATGTATAACTGTTGTACGATACAGAAGCTGAAAAGCGACTATGTCTGTGTTTGGAGCGAGTTTGGTACTTTGGATATTGTTTATTGATTCGAGCCTTGGAGAAGAACCGCAATGTCTGTCAAGATATGATTATGATTATAAACTAATGCAGAAAATGTTCGATCTTGAACAGAAATTGAAGCAAACTACTGACGTGGTTTTAGAACAGAAGAAACTCATCGAGAGAATGTCTACAGAAGGTAATATCTTGTTTACATGGAGTTCGAAAAACGTTGTTTGATTATAATATTCCTGCTTGGGAATGATGACAAGCCTTTATATTTTTAAATATTTTGGAAAGATATGTCGATATATGCATGTCGCTTTTAAACATTTGATAATTAATTTATCAGTTTCGCAACCGTCTAATCAGCGTTTATGACAGTGCCATGTATGGGCGATTGCGGTCCCTAGCTATCATTTCATTCATTTTTCTACCGTAGATTGGTCGAACAATACAGTGTGACACCTTTGATTGATCAGATGAAATCCTTTTATTTGTTGAGGGTGAATTAACGACACATTTAATTCGAACGTCGTATTAACTCCTTGACTGCTGTACTCAATAAATATACTTACATATACTTTTAATTGTTAAGTCCATATTAAAGTGGCGAACATTATATTTGTTTCAAGAACTAAGATTGCATAATTGGTAGTAAATATTGACAGTATTTTTTAACATTGTTATAATTATGATTTCTTTCTTTAAAAGCGAAAATTAAAAAAATAAACGGAATTGCAAACTTCATTGAGTAAAGTCCGTCGAAGTCTCACATTGGTATAAGTTCGACCCGAAAGTTATTATCTGAACCATTTGCATAGTGCATAGTACACTCGTTCCGGGAACAGTCATTTCTTACATACACATGTACACCTTAGATGCAACAACAATTGATGGCTCGAACTAATTGCTAGAGCCGACGGCAGTTCGAGGTTTCGAAGTTTTATTGTAGTTGATAATGTAATCATTGAAATAGGATAGTATAGCAAGATTTTCATGAACAACTGAGGATGAGCAAGTCAGTCGTAAGATGGGTGTCAAACCTATTGATGGATGACCAACGTTGAATAAACTTTGTTGCAACATGCCGAACCCAGGCCAAAAGCCTTGTCACAATAATGCAATTCAGCTATTACCCCTTAAGTTCTGTTATAGAGAAAGGTCATGATACTTACTAGGCTAGTACATGTAAATATCCTTCTCAGTTTTAACGCCCTCGTCCATATCCCCTCCTCTTCAATTCTCCTAGAGGGCAAATATTGTCACATCCACCATTTGTTCTGGCACTGTCACAAGGGACATTACGGTTTTTGTTGCGACAACAAAAACAACATTCACTAAGACCAAGTACGAATCGAAATCCGCTTTGATTTTATCTGTCGTACTGTACGTAAGACATAGCACTGTTTTACGTTTTGCAGACGGAATAATAAAATCACCCACTGCGATGTCAAAAGTGTATAATGCTGATGTCGAAAATTTCTAAATACCGTGCAGGAGGTGCTCTCAGAGCGACCTTCGTACCATTTGCTGCCAAGCACAAGGTACTCGATTTGAAACCTAGCTGAATGTACATATATACGCTTTAAGTTATGCGATGACTTTGCTAAAGTCATGTCTTCTAAATCATGCGGCATTGTTGATTGATTAGTAGTATGGAGGAACGAATAAGTTCGCACGGGTACGTAGAGTTTAAAATTCGTGACACATTTTGTATACATACATACATGCATATAGTAACACCGTACGAAATTAAATGCAAACGTCAATATGAATGAATATTTTCCCTGTTGCAGATAGCGGATCAGTGTTTACCCGGTGGGGAAGAAATATATGCGATGGTGATACATCTGTAGTTTATACAGGTATTTTAAACGTTAATGTTCGTTGTTGTGTGTCTGACGCAGTTTAAGTGCTAATCTAAATGGAATAAGAATTGAAATGATTTAATTATGTACAAAAATGAAAATACGAATTTAAAAACTTGTAATGATGTCGTCTCTAATTCTTTGAAAATGTAACATATAAGCGTTCAGAATTAAAATGAATGGTGCAGTTGCATACGTGTGAAAAGTCTGCCATGTAAGGTTCTGTCACGTATTGTTATATGTCAATGGCTATTTTCTCTATTTAAGTCGCAAATTGGTATATGAAACAAATATACACTTTAATATTGGTCATTGTTATCAGCAGTTTTTTGTTTCCGCCTTTGAAAAATTCTCATGTGGTTTACAAAATACGTCATACTTGACCTTGTTGCGATTACCGTAAATAAACAATGTGCTTCCTTGACTTTCCGTGTGCGATTTAATTATTCGTCTGAGCACACAAATGTTGATGACACAATAACTATTATACCAATTATGATTTTTATTGCGATCACGTGACCAAACCTTATTGTGTGCTCCTGGCAGAGGTAATCAAAAACGCCGACCGACAGCGACGTAATAAAAACATGACCAACTAAATCAAACTAACCGGTCGACGAGATAAGACATCACTACTTGTTGCATCGATATTGAAATGTGATGGATAAATATAAGAACGTCATTTATTAAGTTAGGATATACTATGTGGCGTTTCCTGTTGCTACGTATTCTCTCTCTTTTAAGCATTTGCATATAAATAATGCAGCTGTTTGTATTTACGAACCCTCTTGAGACAATAAGTACGTGTGTATGGTAATAACATTAGTGGTGAATTTTACTTATTACGTAACCATTCGGAAAATAATGGAAACACAGGTCATTATCATATTTCCAAAACGTGTTATTAGGCTTTCACGTTAGTACAACACAAATTTTAAACTTTATACTTAACAAATCACGTGATCAATAATCGGTAAATTAAGCAATTCCAAGTAGAATATTCATGAATATAAACTATTCTGGACTCTTGTTGGAGTGCATTACCTAATATTGTCAATGTTTACACTTAATAGTATTTTTTTGTCTGCAGGTTATATTTCTGGTAAAAAATACAATGAAGAAGGAAGTGGTAGTGATACGATATGTTTGCCCTCTGATCCTTCGTGGTTAAAGTACAATGTCGGTGTAGACAATACAAGGGGATATGTCTACGGATCGGAAATACATACCATTGATGGACATATGATTGATTATCCGGTGAATAATCAAGATCTGCCTTGTGCCGTATGCAAAACCCAAAAGCGCCTAGTACTAATGATACCAGGAAGGAGCTCATGCTATGATGGATGGACACAGGAATACCAGGGATATCTTATGACAGAGTATCACGGCCATCCTGCTCCCCATAACCACATATGTGTAGACTCAAGACCTGACTTTATACCCAATGGTGCGAGAGATAATAATGAACATATATTATATTTCACTGAAGCAAGATGTGGCTCGTTACCATGCCCACCGTATGTAGAAGGTCGAGAGCTAGCTTGCGTTGTCTGTTCAATGTGAAATGTAAAATATCAGTGACTTAATTCTTTATATAAATTATGGTGAATTTGGTCGTAAACCTTTAAAAATAATGAAAATGGTAATTACATGTGGCATTCAATAAACTATGTTGCAGGTCTTCGTAGGTTTAAAATTGTCACTGAATTTGAAATTTGTTCACGTGAACCCTTCAAAGCATACCCCCTACACAGATACACACTTCTGAAGTCTTGCTATACACGACCTAAATGCTGCAAAGTAGTTTCCCCTTGGTATACTGTTGAGAACCAAGAACCTAAGAGCATTTTTAGCAAGGGAAATAGGAAAAAGGCACAGGGGCTTAGGTCAGGGGAATAAGGTGGGTGGTCAACCTGAATAACCTTTTCTTGTTCTAAGAAAGAGTGTACAAGTTTACTTTTGTGGGCTGAAGCATTGTCATGGATAAGCTGTATGCCTTTCAAACCTTTACTTGGGCGTTTATTTTGATAGAATTTTTGACAGATGTAAGCACTATATTTTTGTAAAACTTGCCTGTGATGGTTCTACCCTCTTCGCAAGGCATTTGTACATCAGGGCCACTAGAATTGAAGACAATGACATATAAAACCTTCTTGGCGCTTCGTGTCCTCTTTGCAAAGACTGGCCTTGGCTTACTTTTACTAAGCCATTGTTTGTTATTTATGCATCGCTGGGGCTCAACATATTACACCCAAGTTTCATCCCCAGTGATCAACTCAGAAATTCTACTAGGATTACAATTTATATATTTTTTCAAAAGTTTTTGGCACAATCGAAACGCTTGGCCTTATGGTCTGGTGTCGACAAGTGGGGGATCCATCTAGCACAAAGCTTCTTTAATTTCAAACAATCAGTCAGAATATGATGGACGGTCCCTTCTGAAATGCCTAGACTATTAGCCATCTGGGAAATGGTATATCGACCATCTTTATTTACCATAGCTCTAACAGCAGCATGTTTCCTTTGTTGCTACAACAACAGGCCTACCAGGTTACAGTCTTACATGCTATATAGACCCCCTTTAATTCTTAATGTCACCGTAGAACTACCACGTATGCGACACAATTCAGAAAAAATCTCTTTTGGAGATACCCGCAAAGAAACTTGGGCTTTAATGTTTAATCTTCAGGTTTCATTATGGCATTGAAATATAGCCACTATATATGAGTGTGTATAATTCAACAATAAATATCTTGGTCAATTTTAAGCGGATTAAATCCAAATTTCACAGGTGTATTAAATAAACATCCGCAATCAAATACTAGTACACGAAATTCCCATGCTCTTTTGCAACGTTGTTTCTACGGAAGGCCATTAGTGATATCATTTATTGAATGCCCCTCGTATAATACGTTTTTGGTTGAAAATTACAAGTGCATGTAATGATGAAAGAAAATATGTAAAACTTATCTATAAAATAATGTTAAATGATAATGTGTTGTTATGATATAAAAGCAATTGGGCGTGTCAAGTAAAACAACTGATAGAAAACTTGGTTTTTATGAGGTCTGGTTTTTGCCAAGGAGTGAATAATGTAGAATATTGTTTAAACATATTCAAAAAAAGAATGATGCATTTATTCAAGACTGGCAACTTAACAATTCGACAAGAGCTATCTCATACGTAATATTTTCAGAATTTGGTTTTAAACAATACTTAGACTTTGTAAAAATTCGTAAGTTCAGAATTGCTCTGTCTAGATTACGCGTATCGTCTCACAGATGAGCAATTGAGACGAGTAGATGGCATAAACTTTATAAACCACAAGGCCCGAACGTAAATGTCAATTATACAACACAATAGAAGACGAATTTCATTTTGTGTTAGAATATCATTCTTTCTACGATTTAAGAATATATCTCATTAAACGCTATTTTTGAGGGGGAAAACGGACATTCCTAAATTTATTTAACTAATCTCGTCCACGACTTAATCTATTGTTAAAATATTATCGACTTATGTATGTAAATTTTATGAAAGACGAGATAATTTATATTATAGTAAAACTTCGAAATCTCAACAGTTTTGGCTCGAACACAGTAGATACCTCCAACGGGTTCTTAAGTCCCGGAGAAATCCCTTCTTATTTCATATTATCTAACAGTAGATCACTCGAACAGAGATGGGTCGAACACTCGAACAGGATTTGTGGTCTCTAGCTATCATTTCATTCATTGTTCACCATAGATAGGTCGGACAATATTCACACGTTTCAATGACCGTTTTTTCGGATCTGTTCGGTTATTGTCTCTTTTACTGCTAACCAATGAACGCTAGCGTTACTTAGCTCAACCAATCGTATTGCAGCGTCTTCATTTCAGCATCGGTAAGGTAAACAAGATGTCGGCCGTATATTAAAAAGTTTAACTTGAAATTTGTGACAAAATGGCAACTACACATGTATCAATCGAAACAACGCTTTGAAAATTAAAGAATGCGACAGAAATGTTAAAAATAAATTCAGTTTAAAATGGTTTGAAAAGACAGTCTCAGTAAATGTTGGTAAATTGGAGACGACGGCGAAGACTTTGTCAAAATTGAACTCCCAGGCCTAGCGTTGTGCAAACTTTGTTCTAAACAAATAAATTATGGAAGTCGCGGATTCGTTGCGTTTGAAGACCACGCCAAGTCAGCCAAACACACTGATTTTTACTTCCTTGAAATGCTTGTTGCTGGATCAGATCATGTTTAAAACAACAAACTATTTCAGTATGAGGGAAATCAGAACTCAAACAGGATATCATCATACATTCACTATGAGTGCAATTCCAACAAAATATGAAGTCTAATGTCAAATGGAAACAGTATTAAATGATGAAAATGTTTGATCTAAACCTAACAGGAAATGAATTCTTGGACATTAAAAACAGTGAAAATCAGGAGCTTCCGGGATATTCGCCCCCTGGTCACCCACCAGGGCAAAACCCTGGACCCGCTGGGGACATATGCGGCCCCCTAGACCCCGGGCAAAATTTTCCTCTTTTCTCACACTTCCCTGTTGGCATCCCTGATTAGAGGAGATTCCGGACTGGAGAGAATTCCTCCATTGAATGTCCGTAGGCAAGACATTCTTTCAGTAATTTGAATAAGTTCGCTAGAGGTTGTTTGCGTTATCGCGATGTAATAAATAATCTGTGAATGCATTATTTTATTCGACTTTGCTGAGTAATTTAAGCTACACAATTTAGGTAAACTTGAAAATTCAATTGATAGCCCAAAATCATAAGTTATAAGAGACCAACATATTTATGTTCCTTTCATAAAAGGACGATTTGCAATGCGAAATACAAAATACATGCTGTGTTAAATGTTGGTTGATATTTGAATTCTTCCATAAATTATGTAAATTATCATTAAAATGTGTTTATTCCTTATAGAAAGTGTAGGAAAATCGATTCTTCAGAATATGCCCCGCTATAGACGCCTTTCGTTTAATTAAAACTGTATGAAAGCATTATATATAGTTAACTTACGATTTTGACCTACAGTTCATTCTTAAATAGATGTAGAAATTACAGCAAAATTACACTGCGCAGAAAATGTATGAGATATTTTATTTTTTAGAATTTTATTGATATTTTGATAATTTCACGGCATAAGGTGGATATATCAATCTCAAGCAAGTATTTCAATGAATCATTCTAACATAGCTAAAATTAAGTATGGGTGTTTTGCGACGTTATACCGTCCATAAAACCTGACAAGCTATGCACAAAGTACGATGTATTTTCAAAACGCCATACCTGAAAACTATGCACCATAGCTTCATTTCAAAAGATCTTTCGTAGAGGAAAATAATGATCTAGGGTAAAAAAATGAATTTTGATTTGTGTACCTAATGGGCCCTTTTCTGCGATCACAATGTTTTCCAATTGTTTACACAATAAGTACATCTCGTACCCGGTCTTAACTTGTTTCCGTTTCAAAACTTTATGCATACGATGATAACGTATAATGGTCTATATTCATAGAGACAATTAAATTATTATGCCTTCTCTCAATTCTCAGTCATTATACGATCTGACGTATTTTTGCGGAAAATTATCGTCCGGTTTTGGTAGATTTATTTTACCTGTAACAATCCGGACAGAAAATTTCGTTCGGATTCCGGAGTAGGGAGGATCCGGACTGTGGTTTTTTTATATGTCGTATTGGAGGAACTCAACCGAGAAAATTGTCCGGTTGCAGGAAGTTTCCGGACCGGAGAGTTTCCAGATTAGGGAGTTTCCACTGTACATGTACTATGTGAAAGACAATTCATGCGTATAAGAATAAACGAGAGAGAACAATGTGCCACAGGGAATCATTTTTGCTTTCCTTTCATTTATTTTTTAATTATTATTATTATGAATAATGCTGCGACTATTGATCGACGTGCATTCAGTATGAAAACAAATGCCGTGAGTTCAACATACATAGTACACTTGCACCGGCAACTGTCAGTTAGGAAATATACGCGTAAACCGTAGATGCCTCGAACAATAGATGGCTCGAACTAATTGTTAGGTCCGACGGCAGTTCGAGGTTTCGAAGTTTTACTGTATTTCAACTAACCTTTTTCCACTCATGTACTGTACTGTAAATAACCTAACATTTTCAAAATGTTGTACAACTAGTATAGATACAATAACAAATATCTTCAATGTTATTATTGTGCTGTTAGATTGACCGCGAACAGGTGTATGAACTTTCAGGACCAATCTATGACCGTTTAGGTAAGGAAATGCTCTAGAACGTAAAGCTGTAACTGCTGTTTGAATTACTTTCTATCAAAACTGAACCGCGACTTTTTCTTCGACAAGCTTTCGTACAAACACGAACATTCAATACACCTATTTTGCAATGTAATGGTCAGGCAATATATTCATACGTTCGCGGTTAATAAATCTGAAATTCCGATGTTTCAATTAATTAAAACTATCCACTACTTCTACGCCGCCATTTCAGCTAGTGTCTTGCAAGCACCAACCACCATCAACGAGTAGTTTAGCTTTAGTAACAGTTATTGTGATGTTTTCCGACCAAAACTTTGAATGTATTTTCAAATTTTGAAGAAATGAGCTGAATGTATATGAAATGCAAAATGTACAAAAACTAACGTCAGAGCCGCCAAAGTGTTTTATTTTTTACAATTTTGTTTTACCTTTACCACCAGAGTAAATAATCAAAGCACTGAAAGTGCTGACTGCATATCACTTTGACATAGATTTATATATCACAATTGTTCTTTCAAGAACACTTTGTACGTCATTATATTATATAACATAGGAGTTAAAAACACAAGATTATATACAAAGAATTGGTATAGACAGCCAGAGGGATGGATGGTGAAGAAGTAAACAGTACCTTAAAGTTGATTATATGCCATGTTACAATGCAATCCATTGAAAACTAACGTATTTTGCAACATAAACTATAATGTTATTACATGTGTTCTAAAAGGAGACTTCAGTTCAAAGGGACAAACTTCTTAAACATGTTGATGGATGCACAGCCAATTTATGTCTTCCACATCTACAAATAATGTATCATGGTACTTGTATGATCAAATTGCATTGCAATCCCTTGAAAACTGAAGAAGTAGTTTTCAACACAAACTACAAATGTTGTATATTGGACAGAAAAACCAATTGACCGACCTACAGACAGAATGACAATAAAACAAAAAGTATGTGAATTTCCGTAAATCGTAGATATTCAACGGAACAATGACGGAAAATTGCATTTCCCATGATTTCAATATACAGTCGACTCTCGTTAGGACGAACTCGCTTAAGACGAATTTTCCGTTACGTCGAAGTTTTTCAAAAGTCCCGATTTTATCCTTCTTTGTCTATATGAAGTTCTGTCGGTTAAGACGAATTTTTGTCTCGAAGTTTTTCGTTAGGTCGAAGTTTTTTCGAAGTCCCGCTTAACAAGTTCGCACCTTAAATCTATTGTTTAACACGAAGTCGGATCGTATCCTGCTGTCGACGAATGTTTTCACACGTCACTGAGATGATTTACCTGTATTTTCGCACATTTAATTATCGATTGTTTACATAATTGAAGGATTTGTACATGTTTGCAAAATGTTAGACTACATTGTGTTAATGAAAACATGTCGAATTGTTGAACACTGAGATCAAACCGATAGTTTGTAAAACATGCCAAAATGAGTGACTTAATTAAGCGTGTACTTTAATTAAAACACGTCATCTTTAACATTTGTTTGATGCAAATGGCGATCAAACACAAAGCAGTCGTCACGAACTAGACTTTCTCACGTAACACCACCAAAATGGCCTCCCGACGTTTACGTCGAATTTTCGTTAAGACGAATTTTCGTTAAGACGAACTATTTCAGACGGTCCCGAAAAATTCGTCTTAACGAGAGCCGACTGTACGTTTAATTGTTCTTTGGATATATTATATGTGTCACCGTTTTCTTGTATATGTAACGTGCGGCCGAATATCGGTGTTCTCTGTAGCAATTCAATTTTGGGCTGCAGTTATTTAAGTAAGCGATGGGTAAGCCTCAAACCTTTTTGAGGGTGGAGTTTATATCACATTAATTCAAAATGAGAAGTAGAAATATATACATATTTTATACAAGACTGTGCGAAATGGTGATTGATGTGCATCGCTGTCCGGCTAACTCCACGGATAATCAGGAAACAGGACTCAAATCTAAACAGACGCAAACAAATGAGCAATGCACTCACGCGCGGATCAAACCAGAAGAGTCTTAACAAAGACTCATAATAATGAGCAATGCACTAGCGTGCGGCTCAAACCAAAAGAGTTTCAAAAGAGTCGCAGTGTTAGTCACAGTTTCCCGAAAAAATACAATCGACGGCTCAATTCTCAAAGTGAGCGACCATTTACAGTCAACAAATTGAGACACTAATATTAAGTAGCTAATTTAACAATGGAGTTCTACGTAATAACCGAGAGTGCGACAGCGAAAACTGCAATATATGCTTCGGAGATAAAAAGGAGTTCGGATACTCCGCAAGCCGGAGCAAAATTTATATGATGTGTTGCAAATATTTGAAACTTAATGAGAGTTCCTCAGTTGCTCCAAGTGAGCGATAGTGATTGATATTTACTGTTGTCCCAAGTCACTCCGTTGTTCCAAATGATCGACCATTGGTAGAATGCATTGCTAAAATAACTCCGCTCCGCGCTCCGATTCTCATTTATTTACTCCAATCGCTCACGGTGAGCGCCACGCTGGTCACAAAAGTGAGAGAAAATGAAAGGAGTTCCACTGATACCTGAATCAGGCGTCGCTTACGCTGCCAAATGTTTAGCGATTGTGACAGCAACCCGTGCGTTCGCATGGTATTTTTAAGGTTGAAGTCACGTGTTTAGCTAGGAGTACTGGTCTCTATGTCCTAGTTTACGCGTATGCGTAGATATTGGAACCAGAGTGAAAGCAAGATTCTGATTGGATTGTTGGTCCCAAAATGGTTGATAGAATGCGGAAATAAGTGAACAGTTGATGTATTAAAGGCATTTCTTGATTTATACATCAATTTGTTGATAAGATTCTGATGGTTAACGATAAATAATTTGTTAATAGAACAAATCAAATCAATTGGGCTTCATATCGAGTGACAACAACTGCGATGCGAACTAAGAAACACAAAACATAGTCAACGTTTATTTACATGCGATCGGATCAACAACATTAAACAGAAAATTGCCACATATACTTATCTCTTTCTACTGCTAGCGAACGCTGAGTTATCTGCCTACTGCACACTATCTTGTACTATCGTAATATTTATGCATTTCATAAGCACTTTACGCGTGATACACGCCTGATACGTAAATGATCAAGTCATGCGATCAATTCATGCGACTGCGGTGTATTGATATTAATGTCTTATAAACATGATCAAAGTCGGTGTTGATATATACATTTTTATATACTCTGATTGCAATATTTAAAACAATTGGGCTCTTTCTAATGCGTCGGTGATGTCAGTTCAAATCCGTTTCTAGCTGATATCGCAAATGCTTACCGCTAATTCTTTGTTAGACAAGGACTACTTTCTTCAGGAGTATGTGGCTTTTGGCGGTTCAGAATGTAATACTTGGGATAACTCATCCTATGAGTGTCCGCGAGTTTCGCCGACTATAGCAATCGGCTCTGATCGACGAGCCCCTTGCTAAAAACAAAACAATTAAAAAATCTGAATGGTAAAACTTTGGTTCAACAAGAAAGTTTTTCTTCAGACCGTTTTCTAAACCCATCCAAAAGTGACGTTTTACTTCCCAGGAATTAAAAATCTAAATATAGTAACACACTGCCTGATCAGTAAGCAGGAAAGTGGGATATTCCCTGATTTCCTGTATAGAAAGTTTCTCCCACTGTTCCAGGGATCTGGCCATATTTGGCACACCTACGTATATATACTGTATTGAATTCTAAGCACTAGATAATGCTTACATCAAACTTTTGTGCATATCCATTAAACGTTCTGGCTGGAGAAAAAACTGTTTGGTAACGTTCGTTGATTAAGGACCGAAATCCGGACGGTCGACGCACGCGACTGGCGTGAACATCATTAAAAACCATGCAACTGAACACTTTGATGTTATACGGGTATATACTTAGTGGATTATGTTTCTTTATACTGCCAAAGTATTTAAAGGACCCATCCAATAGTATGGATAGGTAATCATTACCACTATTCCAAAGACCTAAATACCATTTAGGTCTTTGACTATTCGTACGCATATCAGAAACCATACTTGTAAGCTGGAACTCTGGTGATGATACATTTATTGGATAAAGACGGAAAGCTAATTGTGACACCAAGTCTCCATAGGGACCTAATATTTCATTGACCAGATTTGTGTAATTGCCGACGTCACTGTTCCACGACCAGGTTGCGACCTCTGGTGGACTTGGACTCATGTCAGTTTCTTGCACTGTAGTATCTGCAAAACATTCATACATATGACGCCTCGATCTCGAAGATATGCAGAAATGCATGTACCCAGGCACAATATGGTTTAAGGAAAATGCTGCCATCTTCACGGTGGATAAAATAACAAGCTGGCGTATTGACCAATAATGTTCAAACATATTGCACTATACGGGTGTATTTTGAACCTTTGTTCGGCATCAATTATTCACATCATACTTACAAGTTCAAATTAAATTAATGAAGGCATAATGTACTTTCGTTTTAAGTAACCCAGCGTCTGATATGCTGGAAATATACTAGATGTGTAAATGAATAAAACATAATTAGGCTGTTTCAATTGCCGTTTTAATGGCATATCTGGAAAATATCGCATATCTTATTCAAGATAAGGACAAATCAGCAGCATGTGAATGTTTCTTTCATGTACTGTGTACAATTATATGATTGGTCTAGTATTTTAGTAGAATGGAGTATCCTTTCTGTGCATGCATTGTAAATGTGTCTTGTGTTTTCTATAGACGTTGATCACGTTAATCCAGTTGTCAATTACCGATCATCACTGGAACATCATTACGACGTCCATGTACCCATGCATGGAATGGGGATTCCATTAGGATATACCCTGTTACATTGAAACATAAGATGGGAATTATCGTCCTTACGCTCTCTACTGAAGGTAACTTTGTATGATTTGCTGAAATAATTGGAAGACAACTTGTTTTTAACAAGTCGCGAATGAGTATTAACAGCTGGTGTCTTAAATTGAAAACAGAATTGTGTAATTTAACATTTTGATTTTTTTTTTTAAATTAAGGTTGTATTGTTTCATATCAACGCCTAATGTGACTTTCGTTATCCTTAATACTTTACGTTATTTAAGCTGTGTTAATGGTTGTAATTATTTGCATAACATAATACAAAATAGTTGGTTTACACTGGGTGAATCTGAAATTTCTTGCATCACGTGAATTCATATAGCATGACAAATCATCACAAAAACAGGTGTTAAAAACATATGTTACTTAAGTGTTTAAACAATACGTTTATCAAGATATAATCTATAAATAGCGGGAGCTTTCTGGAAGCGGGAATAACGGTGTTTGTTTAAAATAATATTTAATCTGCTTTATTGGACTTACAAGTTTAAAATACCAGTTGCAATTTGATTTAAAATAAATATTCATGAAAATCTTGAACATACTCATGAATATACAGTCCCTGGGAAAATATTATCTCGGGTTCCTAGTGTTTTCATGGCGTACTTTCTACTTTTATTGACCGGTTTTTCAACTGTTCAGTCGCAACTTAATCTCCGAGTTAGTACTGTACGTTATTACACAGAATTACTTAATTAATTTACACAATTCTGCCTAGCCTTCCCTCTCTTCCAAAATGCCATGTCACGAGACAAGACTGTGCCATCGATGTATAGGGAAATAATCGTAATATCGAGAATATCTTTTATCAAGGGAGATTACTTTCGGGAGATTTGTTCTCAAAATGAAGAACCTTGTATAATTCAATCAATGTACAACTTAGTTTATGTCTCAGAGGATATAGATTAAATCTTGTTGTTGAGACTTTTACCTTCAGCGACTTCGAGTTTTCCCTTCAAAGTCGCTAGGGGAGATTACTAGTATGGAATAGTTTGTGTAGCACAAATTTATTCGTACTTGTCTTATTATTTGTTTACCTTCGGAGCTGTGTGAAGGTGTGTTCATTAGCGATGATTTGATTGGTCAAATATACCACACGCTGCTGCCAACCCAAGGACGAAATTTTTTAACGCAGAGCGAGCAGTAAACATCGTCTTAATTAGGATATTGCGTCTGAAGGTTAATTTAAAGACACCGCCAGTAAATTCAGGTACCTATTTGGTTGTTGTTGCTCAATTTAAAACGTACATTTTAGTTTTCATTTCCCCAGTTTATAGCGAAGTTAATTGTTTTCAAACGTCACTGATTTGTTTTCTGCCGACAGTCCGTCGATCGTGTGTCTGCCATTTTCATGACTGAAGACACTTCATATGAATTCCAGACGTTTCACGCCCAAGACGTTTCACCCCAAGTCATTTCCTCCCAAGACGTTTCACCCCCAATTTTAATATAATCATTTTGTGTGATTTGCATTTTAATTTGATGTATTTTTAAATTAAATAATTTTTGTCTCCAGGTACTCGTTGGTTATATGAGACCTATGTGCATGGGTGCTGTCGTCCTATGTGCATGGGTGCTGTCGTCCTATGTGCATGGGTGCTGTCGACCTATGTGCATGGGTGCTGTCGTCCTATGTGCATGGGTGCTGTCGACCTATGTGCATGGGTGCTGTCGTCCTATGTGCATGGGTGCTGTCGTCCTATGTGCATGGGTGCTGTCGTCCTATGTGCATGGGTGCTGACCGTGCTGTCGTCCTATGTGCATGGGTGCTGTCGTCCTATGTGCATGGGTGCTGTCGTCCTATGTGCATGGGTGCTGACTGTGCTGTCGTCCTATGTGCATGGGTGCTGTCGTCCATGTGCATGGGTGCTGACCGTGCTGTCGTCCTATGTGCATGGGTGCTGTCGTCCTATGTGCATGGGTGCTGACTGTGCTGTCGTCCATGAAAATGAAATCTGGTCAATAGCACCTGTGTAATGCACCAGTCAATTGTAACCACGGCCCCCCCAGGTCCGGGGGGATAGCGGGGGAAATGGGCCGTGTTTTTACCTTCCAGGTGGCCCCGCAGTGCCGAGTGAATGCAGTGGTTTTGTTTTCGCGCCGAAAATAGCGGGGAATGGGCCTTACCTAGGATGTCCCCGGGGTGCGGGGGCATTTGGCGGGGATTTTTCCAGCAGTTTGTTCCCGCAGGGCGGGGATTTTACCTGGGATTGGCTGGACCGAAAGTCAAAGTCCCCGCTATTCCCCGAACCTGGGCGGGCCGTGGTTACAATTGACTGGTGCATAAGGGCGAACACAAGCATCCAGAATTTCATTTACATACCTTACAACTATAAGTGTGTCGTTTTCAATGATAGGCATATCCTTTTTTCCCTGGACGCTGATGCCTGCCCATACTAAAACTGAACTCCGCTCTAACAGTCATGTTCAGCTATCGCGCAAATCGCTCATTTCTCATTCTCCAGACTTTCCTGAGCCTGTCTGTGAAATCAACCCAGAATCTGGACTGGTGTCCAATCCTGTCATGAGCCCATTTAAGACGCTCCCTAATGTGATGTTGCTGCAGAGGGATGCATATGGCTGGCCTTCAGGCGCTCAAACCAGCAACATGGAGACAATTCATGATCGTTTGCAGCTCTGGCATTCTGGCAGTCGTTTCTTAACTTGGTGGAGTTCTGGTAATGATGCTGTAGAGCCTGGTTGACAATTAACCGGTCCTGGGTTGTAGACCTTGTGCGACTGCCCCCGTGTCCACGCATGAGATTTCAATGTTTCTGGTAACATTGCCACATCCTTCTTGTGATGGTCTCGACATGATGACTTGCAACCTGTCTTTGAGAGCCCTTCCTCATGCAAACAAATACCGCTAAACCCTTAGACTTTTCCATGTTATATAATTAATGTTCTTTTTATCGAAAAGTTTACTGAAAATGCAAAGTATTGTTTAGTTTAGTAAAACAATTTTAATTTGGAGCACAAATGAATATCTCAGGAAGAAAACTTTGTAGAAAATAATACTTCTTACAATTGTAATACATGTACTAACACTTGTAGAAAATACTATTATGTACTTAGGACTGTTTGCTTGTATTGACAATTAGTCACATTTAAAGTTTGTTGTGACCAAACTTTTGTTGTCATTGTATTCTAGCCAATTTTAGTCATAAAGGTCATAAATTCATTTTATTTCTGAAATATCTTCATTATCGGGAATATTCTTAAATTAAAAAAGACTCTAAAACTTTCATGTTTTAATGTTGCGTCATCAAATTTCAGAAGATTCAATGTTGAAGCAGAAGGAAGTAATTTCTTATCTTGTCAACCCGTTGGTTTAACCTAGTTTCTCATGTTTGAATACACTCACTGATATTTTTGTTTACATCAGACATGTGCACATAAATCGGTGACATCACATGATTTCATTTTTAAACATGATTAGCTGAGTTTTAAGTCATCAATATGTTTGTGCTCAGACAAATATTTATAGCACACACGAAAGTCATGGAAGCATTTCAGCAATTTATGGCAATTGTGACAAGGTCAAACAGGATGCAGTTTGTAAATAAAATAGGATGTTTTTCTAAGTGTGTCTTTCAACAACAAAACAGAAATTGGTGATAACCAAATAACTATCAACCAACGAGCATAAAATTGGTTCATACACATGCACAATTATATGTTACTATATTTGCAGTTTGAATTGATAAAATGTATCCTGATTGAGTCTTTGAAGTCAGATTTGTACAAACAAAGTTATATTTGCTATGCTTGGCAATTGACCGACATTCAGGATAAATATTCAAATAAGTATTCAATTCAAAGCATTTTGTTGGTAGTGGTGTACTGTATTCAGTTCAGAAATTTAATCATGATTACAAGTCAAGTCACAAGTAATGGCTGGCAATGTACCAGGTTTAATAAACCGTTTATTATATGGCTCGATGTTTTATTTAAGTACAGTGTAACCTGTCTATATTGACTCACACTGGTATCGACATGAAATGTCAGATAATGCAGGTTGTCAGATATAGCGGGTCATGGCTCTCACTGGGCTGGACTTTTTAGGAGAAATGACTTCTCCCTTCAGTAAAATAAGGGATAAGTGGTATTTTTCGGAACGTCGATATGCGCGTCGTAACCACTTTGCTTGGATACACTGTCTAATTTCAACAAAGATGAATGTTTTTATTTTCATTACAAAATCAAATAAATAATGATGACAAAGCAATTGTGAAACAATCATAATATCATATTTGATAACCAAGCACATTTCACACACATACAATATAACAATGTCACATATAAATCATAATCACCTGATGTGTTCATTTTTCATTGAATGTCCCACATACTTCATGTGCATGGTGACTATTGATATAAAGGTTTTATAACAATTAACTTACCCTGGAACTGTTATTTTATGATCAACAGGAAGACAAATATGTGTTTACATATTTATTATTTTCTCAAAACTCTATTTAACTTCAGTATCATTCAAAGCAAGTGTGTTAATATCTCATAAGAAAGACTAATTCGTGATAAATGGTATTCAATGCGGAAATTTGGGTTTTAAGCAATAACAATGTCCGTCGTTAACAATTATGAATTATTAAATGAAGTGCGAAATTGCTGAAAAATTAAATACTTAGTTATTTACATGTATGTGATTTGACATAGACTATATAACATTTGTTATGAGATGGACAAAACACCAAGTGATTGAATGGGGTAAAAGAATAATTAACCCATTGCAAAATCTAATTTTTTCAACCCTAGAAACCCTATGTCACATAGAGGGGTTATTTTAGCATTGACAATGTGAAATGACAGACTTTCAAAGCATTTAGGAAGCAATAACTTGTTATCAGATGAACGAAACGGTTTCAGAAAAGGGGGAAGCACTATTGACCCTTTGGCAAGTTTGACATAGACCTATCGTTGAGGCAGAAATAAAGGATGTCTCATTTTTCTGCTTTTGTAGATTTTCAAAAACTTGAAAAAGCATACAACAAAGTTAATCGATCTGTTTTATGGAGTTGTATTACTGAGATGGTTGTCAATAGCAGAATTTAAACTTCAGTAAGATAATTCTTACGGTATGATTTAAAAAAAAATTGTTAAAATAATATGTTTGTTTAGAACTAAACACATAAATGAAATCCATCTATACATGTAGTCCATAGAGCCAGAATATTTTGAATACTTTTGTTTAATATGTTGTTTTCATCGTAATACATACAGCTTATACTGAGTTACTGCATTTTGTTGGTTATAAATGTGATTTTCCTGTCAAATCATGCTTGTACTGGAAAATATATGTCTAAAAAATTTGTGGTTTATCTTCAGGTGCCGAAAATGTGGAGGCAGAAATCTCGGTTGCTATTGCAACGTGTCAATAACCCTGTGGGTATCCATAGCAACCAGTGTGTAAGATGTATGGCCAGCACAAATGGTCCAACTATTGCAATACGCAGAGAAACTCTCAATGTTTGGGAACGACGTGCTCCACTTGCTCCATTCCAGGTTGAAGGATTGGTAAAAAAAGGTGTGAGAGTTATTGTTCAGCCATCTAATAGAAGAGCTTATAATATGCAGGTAATATATGGTTCTTGACTGGCTTGGCTTGTCCTCATTAATTCCCCTTAGTTATAGTCCAGTTATAAAAATACCAATGGAATCTGGCTATATAAATACATGTACCATTGGATTCTGGCTACATAAATACTGTTGGAGTCTGGCTGTATAAATACTATTGGAATCTAGCTGTATAAATACCTTTGGAATCTGGTTGTATATAAATACCATTGGAATCCAGTTGATAAATACCATCAGTTCTGGTGATATTGTCTTCTGTCAGAATCAAAGTATTGTTATAAAGATGAGGAATTGACAAAGAGACATTTTGCTCTCCTTGATGAAGAGATATTTTTATAAAACCTGGCATTATTGTTCTGTACCTAATGTTGTACATCCAAACAAATTGTGAAATTATTCCATTTGCTTTGCTGTGTTATTTATAAGGGAACATTGTGTTATATTTTACATTACAGGAGTATACAGATAAAGGAGCTGTTATTCAGGAGGATCTCAGTGAAGCCTCTGTTATTATTGGTGTAAAACAGGTCCCTATTGACCTACTTATGCCTGACAAGACATTCTGTTTCTTCTCACATACGATAAAAGCTCAGAAAGACAACATGCCACTATTGGATGCTATATTAGAAAAGGTAGATAATTTTGGCCAATCTTGAACACAAGAGTTTTGGTTCTTCGTTTTTAATTGTGATAAATGCAGATGTGTCTTGTTATTCAGAAATAATGCAGCATATTAGCTGGGTTTTTTTAGAAAAAAAGTTATTTACTATAACAAATTTAATCATGCTATGAAATTTTGTATGTTTTTGCAAACAGGGTTTAAAGAGTTTAACAGTTAAATTTTAACCTAGATGCATGTTGCAAACATAACTGCATTATTCCAGTAAATAATTTGTAAATCTAACAAAATGGTTTTTAAACTTCTTTTTGTTAAAATTGTATCAATGCTCATAACTTAATTTGCTAGCTGTTATCATTACAAATATTGTCTAGTTCTTTGTTTAGAATTATTTTTATGGTGAATCAATTAGATTTTATCTGATTTGTGTTGCAGAATGTACGTTTGATTGACTATGAAAAGATGGTAGATCCAAATGGACAACGTGTTGTAGCATTCGGTAAATATGCTGGCGTTGTTGGAATGGTGAATATTCTACATGGTATGGGATTGAGACTTCTAGCGCTTGGTCATCATACACCATTCATGGTAAGTGAATGTATTGTTGAACCCTAAGACACTGTGGTTTGATTGTGAGGCTGGAAATGACTTTCATCGTCTGTGCCTTGTGTCCGTTAATTGCTTGATATTTTGTACTGATGGATACATTGCTGTGAAATTGCTTTTAATGGTATAAAGAAATAAGTTGTTAACTGCTGTTTAACAGCATTATTTAACAGAGTCCTAATTATACCCCCCACTTCTAGTTGTGAAATGAGGGCTATTTAGGAATCGCACACGCTGTTCTGTCAGGTCACATGAGGTCACGTCACAGTCTTTCATAAATCTATTCCTCTCTTAAACCAAAGGCTGGTGAGGCTGGGTAGATGTAGGATTGTAGGTTGGCAATATGTTTATGGCCTGCCTTGGTGAAGTAACATTAAGTGTTACCCCTGTCCTTCTGTGTGTCCCTTTGTGTGAAAATTTGGTTTTTCGATCAATAACTCTAGCAAGGGTGGATTCACTTTGGCCATATAGGCCAATAAAAGCATGTCATATTGGATTTTAATTACAATCAACCAATTCTTTTGGGCAGTGATTGCCCTTTCTCATTTTAAAAAGGAGGTTTCCAATCGATAACCCTTGAAAGAGAGGATGGATTCAATTCATATTATGATTTATATAGCAGACAAAATATTTGTGTTCTACTGAAAAGCCTATTGCTGGGGCATCTGTGTCCTATAATGGACACATCTAGTTTATTGGGATGGAAAAAGACCCTAGGTGCCATTTCTTGTATTTGTTTCTACACCTGAAGAACCGTTGACCTTCCAGCTTGATAGCTTTCTCATATACAAATTCTACATCCCAGGTGGGATGTGAACCTGTGATGGTGAGAGGCAAATGATTGGAAGTCAGCAACTATAAACGCTCTGCCATTTAGGCCCCTTATATTGTATCCATCTAGTGGTAAAAATTATGTAAATCTTTCATCCTCATCAAACAGTAGACATAATAAAACCGTATTATGCACTTTCCAGTGAACCTATTTTATTCATTTGCGAGATTATATCTTATTTATTGCTGGTATTTATGACAGCTTTTCAAATTTTGATGTTTATAGGGTAAGTATTAATTTGACGTTGTACTAGTAAACATTTTCTCAGTCTATGTGTAAAAGTGTTAAAAAATGAAAATGCAAGAAAATCTTAGAAATATTATTAACCATATTGCAGTTTCAGTTTAAGTATTTGTGTTTTCACTTACTCAGTGGCAAAATTTGTCTGTCATGTACTTGAGAAATAACTGATTGTTTAAAAACTTGCAATGACCAAACATGAATTTTTGACTTCGTAAGCAGAATTAGAACTATGTGTTATAATATAAAATAAAGTAGAGCCATACTAGAAGTAGAACTTCATGTCCTGTAATAAAAGGAAACAGTTCTAATTTACGTGTTCTCTGATAAGAATATTGCTTCAGGAATAAAAACATCATCAGAACAAAATATTCGTAAGAATCATGAGAAAAAGAACTGAAAATAATTGAACTTATTGAAAGTGCAGCCCTGTTCATTATGCAGATATCATACAGTTACTTCATTCTCTTTATGCTATATGTATGTCATTATGCAGATATCATACAGTTACTTCATTCTCTTTATGCTATATGTATGTCATTATGCAGATATCATACAGTTACTTCATTCTCTTTATGCTATATGTATGTCATTATGCAGATATCATACAGTTACTTCATTCTCTTTATGCTATATGTATGTCATTATGCAGATATCATACAGTTACTTCATTCTCTTTATGCTATATGAATGTCATTATGCAGATATCATACAGTTACTACATTCTCTTTATGCTATATGTATGTCATTATGCAGATATCATACAGTTACTACGTTACTACATTCTCTTTATGCTATATGTATGTCATTATGCAGATATCATACAGTTACTACATTCTCTTTATGCTATATGTATGTCATTATGCAGATATCATACAGTTACTACATTCTCTTTATGCTATATGTATGTCATTATGCAGATATCATACAGTTACTACGTTACTACATTCTCTTTATGCTATATGTATGTCATTATGCAGATATCATACAGTTACTTCATTCTCTTTATGCTATATGTATGTCATTATGCAGATATCATACAGTTACTACATTCTCTTTATGCTATATGTATGTCATTATGCAGATATCATACAGTTACTACGTTACTACATTCTCTTTATGCTATATTAATGATTTTGTACAATATTGATAAACAGTGGGTATGAAATCAACATTTTCTTACACCTTTACCTGAATATCTTTCTCGTAAATATGTCTTCATTATCACAATTATATGTATTTATTATTCCCCCCTTCGAAAAAGAGAGGGCATATTGGTTTGCACATGTAGGTCGGTCCGTAACCTTTTCGTTTCCAATCAATAACTGGAGAACCCCTTGACCTATCATCCTCATACTTGGTCCACACATTCACCTTGGGTAGCAGAGGAACCCTATTGATTGTGGGGTCACAGGGTCAAAGGTCACAGGGGGGGCATAATTTTTACAAACATCTCTTGTTTGATTACATTTTATGTATTTATTTGATCAGATTGATTGTATTTATTTGATTATGTTGTGCATGTTGCTTCTGTAACTGTCTTTACTTGCAATGTTGCTAGGTTTTATTTATTTATAGTCATTCAAATTAACATTTCAAAATAAATGTTGCCGCCTAGGTTAGCTCAGTACAACAATATAACAACAATCGTCAGGTACAGGTGTATCGCACTGAATTGACAATGTTTTGTGGTTTGATATAAATTATAAACAAGTTTTTATTTGAATTTTAGAACACATACTGTGCAATGTGAAGTAACCGACATTTTAATTATTAGGTATTCTGAAATTCGAATAATGGTTTGTTTATGTTTTTGATCTATTTTAAAATCATTTTATTGTCAAATTTAATAGCACATATAATTGGCTGGTTAATGGCTACTACCTGAATTAATACTACCAAAACACTCCCTTGATTTTTATACGCCCAGAACGGGACGTATTATACGAGGGTCATGCAAAAAGTTCTGTCACTAATGGGCTTCCGTAGTTTTATCCCACGTATTTTTTAAAACGCTTCATTGCACTTGAATGGTGTGTCCAATAGCTAACAATATCCGTTTATTTTGTGCAAATTGCTTTTCAAATGACCGAGTTATTTTAAATTGAAATACATGCAGTCATATACACTGACCAATTTACTTTTCACATTGTAAAATGGACGAAAAGACTGAAATTCATAGCTATATTAAATGCCGTATTATGCTTGATATAGATATTTGATGAATTGTGTGGTACATATGGACCTCATGTCATTTCAATGCGCACAGTTTTTAGGTGGGTTAAAGCTTTTAAAGCTGGGCAATTATCTGTCGAAGATGATACCCGTTCTGGTAGGCCTAAAACCTCTGTTACCAAGGCAAACATCGCTGCTGTAAAAGTTGTGGTCGAACAGGATGCGCGATTGTCGGTGAAAGATATAGCCTTGTCCATCTGGTCATACAGTCACTGGACGATTCTAAAAGAACTCTGTACTGAAGAAAGTGAAATAGTTTTACAATAAGAAACGTCCAAGCAAAGGATGGTCAGGAGTCCATCTTATACACGACAACGCCTCCTCTCACAAGTGCGAGGTTGTTAAGTCTTTTTTGGCTTCTGAAAAGGTGGAAGTTGTAAACCATCCGCCTTATTCACCTGACCTGAGTCCCTGTGACTTTTTTTTATTTCCAAGGCTTAAGAAAATGCTTTCTGGAAAGAAATATGAGTCCAGAAGTTCTCTTGGCAGCGCCATTTATCAGTGTCTCCAACAGATACTAGAAGAAGACTATTTATCTGCTTTTCGCGATAGGGTAAAAAGGTTACAAAAATGTGTTTCGGTAAAGGGGGAATACTTTGAAGGTTTGTAATAAAAATAATTTTGATAAAACGTAGCACTTAAGAAATCCGAACCCAATGACAGAACTTTTTGCATGACCCTTGTAGTTTCACCTGTAGGGTACGGGCTGGCTATGTCCAGTAAGTTGTTCGATCACTAACTTTATAATCATTTGTCCAATCAACTCCAAATTTTGTCAGTATGTGTATGGGCATAATATCTCCGACGAGTTCGATAACCAACCATATTGCTCTAGTCACTTGGGAGTTATTGTCCTTTAATTATAGAAATTACAGTCACGTGGCATAACCATAGAACTGGCGTAATTTGCGATAGTCAGTGCTCTTGTTACTCAAAGGTTGACTAGCCGAGTCTGAAATTGTATTTCCGTTTATAATCCTGTTGTCTGTTATATAATGTCTGTAGAGAATGGCTTCCATCAAACTTGTATTTTTGTTGTGATATTGGAAACAAATTGATACTGCATGACAGTATCATACAGTAAAACTTCACTTAAAGACCATCTCAATAATAAGACCATCTAAATAATAACACCACCTCAATAATAAGACCACCTCAACATTAAGATCACAATTTGCAAGTCCATTTTCATTGTTTTGCTCTTTTTCAACCTCTATATTAAGACCACCTCAATAAGAAGACCACTTTCCAAAGGTCCTAATGGTGGTCTTATTATTGAGGTTTTACTGTACGTGATAATTTCTTAAGTAAACTTACTTATTTCATGTATAGCTAGTTCACAGGAAAGAAACATATTATTAATGTTTGTCTTGCTGAAGATATTTAGTGCGTACAAATATTACATACATATCGACTGACAAAATTATTCAGCTGTGCAAAGAAATTTCTAGATTTTGCATGATTTACTTGATACAACTGAATTGTTACCATAATATATAGCCAGTACTACAATACTCAGTTTTATTGGTAAAATAGTTATAATAAATTAAATGTCGTTATTGAAATAGTAGTAATAAACAATCATGAATCAAAACCTTTGAGCCTAGCAGATAATTGGTTTTGTTGAATTTTGTAATTAAACCTGTTTGATTGTTATGTGATTTGTTTGTGTTCAGAACCCGATTTTTAATCAATTGTTCAACATTTGTTTATTTTGGAATTCTGTCAAAGCTGTATTCATATTGTGCTGGTAAAATTGACCATATATTGATTCAATGATTTATATTATTGTGTTTGACTGATACTGTTATAAGACAATGTTTGTGATAGTTCTTGACACCTCTACAGTTTGTCAAGGTTATCAATCCATGTGAAAATTATATTCAATTTTAGTTTAATACTTATATATTCATTTTAATTATGCTCAAATACGGAACTTTATACGGACTGATTTTGGATTTAAATCTTGTTTGGCAATTGTCTTTTTTGGCCAAATATTAATGTACACCCTAAAAAAGTATTGTGATATTTACAGTGAAACCTCACTTAAGGCCCATCTCAATAATAAGACCACCTCAAAATTAAGAACACAATTTTCAAGTCCATTTTCACCATTTTGCTCTTTATTTAATCTCAATAACAAGACCAATTTTCAAGGACCCCTGAGAGTGGTCTTATTATTGAGGTTTTACTGTGCAAACTAATCACTTGAACATCCAATGAATACATTCCACTATGTACACAGGAATCACATTACCGCGCGTTAGGACACTATGCATTATGAAGCAAAGAAATTGTGTGTTATTAAGGCCACCTTATCTGTTTGACTTCATTGAAATATAAGTCATTTGAGTAAATTTTGTCATAAACTTGAGATGTGTATATTTCTTCATTACAGCACATTGGACCGAGCCATAACTATCGCAACAGTGAGGCAGCTAGACAGGCTGTGAGAGATGCTGGGTATGAAATTGCACTTGGCAGGATGCCAAAATCTATCGGACCACTGACTTTCATCTTTACAGGATCTGGTAATGTGTCCAGGGTGAGAAGACTTCTGTTTAACCATTAGTAAATTTGTTGACAGAAGTGATTTTAGTTATACTTATATTATAAATGATTGGTAACACCGACATGTAAGAGCACCCACATATTATTTTTGATAATTCACTAGTGAAAGGACAAATGCTGTGGCGTCACATTTATCATACAATGATGATCATTGCTATTGTACAGAAATGTATGTTTTTTCAGTTATATAATAAAAAAATACAATGTACAGTCATTTCCGTAAGTGCTGAATCATTTGAATATTGATTTAATTAGTTTTATTGTTGTCGAAACACTGTATATAAGTTCAGGTCCTAGTTTCACAAAAGAATTTAAGTTTGTTCTCAAATTAATTTCAACTTTTAATTTTTGATTACTGACTACGAGATAGCTTACTGCTTTGAAAAATATAGATTATCTTAACAGCCATTTGTGTTATATCAATTTACACGTTTAATTTTTTCTTTCTTGTCATAACTGACTGCATTATCTAAGAAAAAGCAATATTGTGGAACTCAAATTACTGAGGTTGTTTTCATCCGTGTTTTATTCTATATTTAAGTGATGGAAATGCAAATTTAAAATATTTTCTAAAAACTGTTGAAAAGATCAATATAAATCATTGTTAAGCTTGCAATAAACAGAAACTCCGAAAAACTTTTTCGAAATTTGAAGAAATGATGTGAAGTTGAATCCTAAGCAGACCCTTCCGTACCCCCTGGGCAAAACATTGATAAGTGCATAAATATCTGTATGTTATTAACATAAACTTATTTTATGAAGAATTCAAAAACATTTACCTTTTTCTAGTACTTGTGATATTTAACCATGTTTGATAATTGTAGGGTGCACAAGAAGTCTTTCAAGAATTACCACATGAATATATAGAACCTGATCATCTACAGAAAGTGGCCAGGAAAGGATGTAAGTATTTAAGGCTGATCTAATAAATTCTGCTTCAGTAGACAGTGTGTGCGATGGATCAGTGAATGTACGACAGTGTGTGCGATGGATCAGTGACTGTACGACAGTGTGTGCGATGGATCAGTGAATGTACGACAGTGTGTGCGATGGATCAGTGAATGTACGACAGTGTGTGCGATGGATCAGTGAATGTACGGCAGTGTGTGCGATGGATCAGTGAATGTACGACAGTGTGTGCGATGGATCAGTGAATGTACGGCAGTGTGTGCGATGGATCAGTGAATGTACGGCAGTGTGTGCTATGGATCAGTGAATGTACGGCAGTGTGTGCGATGGATCAGTGAATGTACGACAGATTGTGCGATGGATCAGTGAATGTACGGCAGTGTGTGTGATGGATCAGTGAATGTACGGCAGTGTGTGCGATGGATCAGTGAATGTACGGCAGTGTGTGTGATGGATCAGTGAATGTACGACAGTGTGTGCGATGGATCAGTGAATGTACGGCAGTGTGTGTGATGGATCAGTGAATGTACGACAGTGTGTGCGATGGATCAGTGAATGTACGGCAGTGTGTGTGATGGATCAGTGACTGTACAACAGTTTGTGTGATGGATCAGTGAATGTACAACAGTGTGTGCGATGGATCAGTGAATGTACGACAGTGTGTGCGATGGATCAGTGACTGTACGACAGTGTGTGCAATGGATCAGTGAATGTAAGACAGTGTGTGCGATGGATCAGTGAATGTACGACAGTGTGTGCGATGGATCAGTGAATGTACGACAGTGTGTGCGATGGATTAGTGAATGTACGGCAGTGTGTGCGATGGATCAGTGAATGTACGGCAGTGTGTGCGATGGATCAGTGAATGTACGGCAGTGTGTGCGATGGATCAGTGAATGTACGACAGTGTGTGCGATGGATCAGTGAATGTAAGGCAGTGTGTGCGATGGATCAGTGAATGTACGGCAGTGTGTGCGATGGATCAGTGAATGTAAGGCAGTGTGTGCGATGGATCAGTGAATGTACGACAGTGTGTGCGATGGATCAGTGAATGTAACAGTGTGTGCGATGGATCAGTGAATGTACGACAGTGTGTGTGATGGATCAGTGAATGTACGACAGTGTGTGTGATGGATCAGTGAATGTACGACAGTGTGTGCGATGGATCAGTGACTGTACGGCAGTGTGTGTGATGGATCAGTGACTGTACGACAGTGTGTGTGATGGATCAGTGAATGTACGACAGTGTGTGCGATGGATCAGTGAATGTACGACAGTGTGTGCGATGGATCAGTGACTGTACGACAGTGTGTGCGATGGATCAGTGAATGTAAGACAGTGTGTGCGATGGATCAGTGAATGTACGACAGTGTGTGCGATGGATCAGTGAATGTACGACAGTGTGTGCAATGGATCAGTGAATGTACGGCAGTGTGTGCGATGGATCAGTGAATGTACGACAGTGTGTGCAATGGATCAGTGAATGTACGGCAGTGTGTGCGATGGATCAGTGAATGTACGACAGTGTGTGCGATGGATCAGTGAATGTAAGGCAGTGTGAGCGATGGATCAGTGAATGTACGGCAGTGTGTGCGATGGATCAGTGAATGTAAGGCAGTGTGTGCGATGGATCAGTGAATGTACGACAGTGTGTGTGATGGATCAGTGAATGTACGACAGTGTGTGTGATGGATCAGTGAATGTACGACAGTGTGTGCGATGGATCAGTGAATGTACGACAGTGTGTGCGATGGATCAGTGAATGTACGACAGTGTGTGCGATGGATCAGTGAATGTACGACAGTGTGTGCGATGGATCAGTGAATGTACGACAGTGTGTGCGATGGATCAGTGAATGTAAGGCAGTGTGTGCGATGGATCAGTGAATGTAACAGTGTGTGCGATGGATCAGTGAATGTACGACAGTGTGTGCGATGGATCAGTGAATGTAAGGCAGTGTGTGCGATGGATCAGTGAATGTACGACAGTGTGTGCGATGGATCAGTGAATGTAACAGTGTGTGCGATGGATCAGTGAATGTACGACAGTGTGTGTGATGGATCAGTGAATGTACGACAGTGTGTGCGATGGATCAGTGAATGTAACAGTGTGTGCGATGGATCAGTGAATGTACGACAGTGTGTGGGATGGATCAGTGAATGTACGGCAGTGTGGGTTATTTATGACAGGAGTAATGGGTACTTGGCGTTTCTGACTATCCACTTGGGTTTCTCAACATTGTTATATTGTTATCAACCGAATACGAAATTTAAGTGGAACAGTAAAAAAAACCTCACTTAAAGACCACCTCAATACATGTAATAAGACTACCTCAAATTTAAGAACACAATTTTCAAGTCCATTTTCACTGTTTTGCTCTTTATTCAACCTCAATAAATATCTAGACCACCTCAATACTAAGACCAGCTTTCAGTAACACCTCAGTTCTGGCCCTTGAATTGGTCAAATTGCACATTGGTAAAATAAAGCAGAAGCATAATGATGGCTAAGTAATACCATAGATATAGCCTTTAAATTAATAAACATGCCATATTTGAAATGTTTGATACATTAGCAGCCTCATGTCTTAAGCAAAATTCTTGAAACATACTAGCCTAATTTCTCTAGTGAGGTAGAAGATCACTATGGCTTCATGAAGAAATGAAGATGTAATTTAACCTAAAATGATATTCTTGTTGTTAGACAATGTACATTGTTCTTCTGGAGACCAACAGCACTTTACATTGAGCAATGTACTCAGCAACTACATTATAACACGATCGGGGGGGGAGTCCAAAGACTCGCGATTGCGTTATATCCGACCACGGTATCTATCTAAAGATATATGAACCATAGAGAAGGGATACAAAGTTACACCACCCACCCAATATAGCGTTGTGCATACAACATTTTCATAAATGTATTCATTCTGTATTGTTCTTGAAATTTTGCCAGCTTATAGGAAAGGGATGTAATTTATTCATTGTATGCTGTATGTTTGTAGCTTTGAAGAAAGTATATGGTTGTGTTGTTAGCAGAGATGATCATTATGTGAGAATCAAAGGTGGTAAATTTGATGCTGATGAATTCGAGCAACATCCTGAAAGATACGCTTCAACTTTTAGCCATTCGGTATTACACAAACTTCACAATAGTACAAAATAAGATATCATTTATAACCCTTTGTTCTTAATTGCTGACCTCACCTGTTTATCACAGTGTTGAGCACTTGACTGCCAGTCAGCTTAACGTAGGTTCGAACCAAAGTTGGTGTGTAAGTTTTTGGTGACAGTATGACTGATGACAATACATCCAGAGTTTTTTGTCTACCAGCTTTGGTTCATGGAGAGAAATTGTCAACTTGTAGACAAACAGTTTTGTTCTGGTTGATAGCCCAGGAGTACTGGTTAGGTGGACTGATCTCTGTACATAAATGAGTACAACTCTGCCACAACTCTTAATTGCCAATGGGCATTATGTCACATTTTTATTCAGCTTGATTGTGATGAAAGAGTTACATGTTACTCATACTGTTTGTTTTCTTAGTCTGAAACATTTTATGAATGCATTCTGGTGCTGATTTATATTGTGACCACAGCTGAACTTTGAGTATTTGTAGTTCTTCCTGAGTGTTACAATATTCTGCAGATTTGCTGAAATATAATTTATTCATTTAACAATGACCTTAGTTAGCTAATGTTGAAACCTTTGATTCATCTTTTGTTGTTGCTTGCTACTCCTTAGGATGTTGTAGCTTGTTTACTCATTGTGTCTACTACTGTTTAAACATGATACTGTTATTGATTTAACTTCTAAGGCATTGACATAATGCTTACGGGTCTGATGTGCCTTACGGCTATATTGGCATACAAGGAGAGATATTGGCTCGAGGCACATCAGACCCCTTTTTATCGCATATGTTTGACTCCAGCGTAGAGTTGCGTAATGTTATCAGAAAACAGACAATAGTATACAAGTAAACAAGTTGAATAATGTATAGGAAATAATTGAACATTTTAGAAATGATTTAGAATCTACTTGTCTAAATCTATAAAATTGTAACTTGAAATCTTAAAGTCTATCACATGGATTTCGACAAATTAAAAATACAAACATTGACTACTAAATCCCAAAAGGCGAATCAGCCATTTGAACGTCTGTTTAATGTTTCATTACTGAACGTCATCCTTTCCCGCAATAACCAAAGTATTTTGTAAAAACGAATGATTTTTTCGTCAAAACGAATTATTATTTCCTAAGTATTTCGTAAAATTATTTCCTTACTACGAAATAGTATTTCGTAAAAACTAATTATTTTTTGTAAATATGAATTATTATTTTGTAAATACGAATTGCAGTGTACTCAGGTGAGCGATATAGCGTCATCATGGCCCTCTTGTTATTGCATATGATCAACTCAGTGAAGAGTTACATAATGTTATCAGAAAACAAGACAATAGTATGCAAGTTAACAAGTTGAATAATGTATTAGAAATAATTGAACATTTGAAATGATTTAGAATCAACTTGTCTAGATCTATAGGTCTAAAATTGTAACTTGAAATTCTTAAAAGTCTATCGCACAGATTTTGACAAATTTTAAATACAAACTTCGACGTTTTAATCCAAACAGGCAGATCAGCCATTTGAACGTCGGCCGTCTGTTCAATGTTTCGTTTCTGAACATCGACGTTTCCCGCGCTAAACAATGGCGTCACGCCGGAAGTATACCAAATATCAAGATTCGCCACTCCTGGAAGTATGCCAAATATCCGATATTCGGCACACCAAGTCACATGATCATAGATATTGGCCTCACGTTGTCCATATACGTTTATGCACAGTGCAAATTTGTAACTATATTTAGTAGCATATGCAATAATGTATTTTATTTCCTACCTTGAGGCTCTGTGTTGGGGGGGGGGATGTTTTGTGAATGTGGTCATCCACAATCTACTCATTTCTTTTGGGGGACAAAATGTGAGTCAAAATCTCTCATGTGAAACATCATTCTTCCATGCCGGTGCCTTTATTAATATACGTTTATTACATTTACAGATTGCCCCATACTCATCGTGTATTATCAATGGTATATACTGGGCTCCAAATTCACCAAGGCTACTCACAATCCCTGATGCCAAAACGTTACTACGTAGCCAAGACTTTCCATGGATTTCGTCTAGTGCCGGATGTCCACAACTTCCACATCGTCTGATCTCATTGTGTGATATATCCGCTGATCCTGGTGGATCTATCGAGTTCATGAAAGATTGTACAACTATAGACAAACCATTTTGTTTGTATGATGCTGAACTCAACATCGAAACTGAAAGGTATGTCGTTATTGGTTGCTGCACTCTATTGAGATGGTTTGTAGATAATGGTTGACATTGTGTCACTTCTGCATGTCATCACTTTTCTGAGATATTTGCTTAATATGCCACGCAAATTAAGGATGTATCTGGCTAATCTGAACCTAAAATGTTTTAATGGGCTAAGCTTCATCCAGTATTGTTGTTACACTGGCTAAAACATCCTTAATAAGAACCATTGTGAAGTATAACCAATTAATCAATCTTGTTTTATCATATTACTGACAGACTAAACTTGCTTTTCTTTATATAATTTTATGATAATACAAACTTCGTTTTCCGACAAATACAGAGGAATACATTCTGGGTGTATTCTTTGAAATTCTTATAATTCATTGATGTTTCAACTATATAAAGTATATATTTTTCTTGTTTGTTTAGGTAAACAAATGAACAAAAATATGAGCAAAATATAACTTTATAGTAATTTATTAGAAGCATAACTTTAATACAACCATGGTTATGTTGAAAGCATTGCGTAACTCTTAACCCAACAGTTACCATCTTGCATGGCTGAGTGGTTAAGGCTTCCCCCTTGGGAGCGGGAGGTTGGAGGTTGGAATCATAGTAGAGGTCCATTCCGATATGACTGTTAGGTGAGCAGCTAGGTAATTGATTAATGTTAACTCTGTGCATAGGAATTGGGAAACATGTGCTCAGAAAGTAGGTGTCTTACAAGTCAGAAATGACTGGCCCTTAAAGAAAGTACGGTAGGTGTCTTATAAGTCAGAAATGACCGGCCCTTTACACATACTATTTCAGTTTTAAAGGTGATGGTGTTTTGATATGTTCCATCGACAACATGCCAGCACAGATGCCGAGAGAAGCTACAGAATACTTTGGTAGTCTTCTCCTGCCATATATACCTGAAATTGTAAGTGATTGTATATACAGTAGACATTGCTGGCCCACCTGTCTTAAGCAACTTATCTATTAAAGGACCACTTAAATTTCCGCCCGAGCGTTTTTACTTTATAAATAGTACCTATTAAAAGACTTTTCTATAACGCGACCATCGACTGAATTAAACCAGTCCCGACAGGTAAAAAAGATAATCCATTAAATGACTGCATGCACTTAATCCCATGGGGCAATTCACACCTGATTCACAACTGCATTCGCGCTTTGTCCTTTAATCAATTGAATAAACAATTAGGCGTGTTTTGCATTTTACTTTCGCATGTGTGATAAGAAAATTATTGAATTTTAAGCATGAGGCATCTACACCTGTTCAAAGTACATGAACCTTGTCACATTGGATAACTTACGAGGAATTTAAGAATTAGGCATTTTTACATACTTAATGTTCTATTGCCTAGTGAGCTGATAGAATAGTTTAAATTTACGAGCTTTGTTTCACAACATAGATAAATTTGAATGGAAAGAGGATGGTATTTATACGTTTTGATCGTTCAGTTGGACATTTATTTGTTCTTAACCTTTATTAAATTTGTCGATATTGATTAAGAGACCACTTCATTAAGTGACTACTTTTTGGCTGTCCCTTGGGTGGTCTCTTAATACAATGACTACTGTAACTATATTTGCCCCGGAATTACAATTGTAACTCTCGACTCAACTGTTGAGACATAATTGCATATTTTGAATAAACACATTGAAATCTGACTATACTATGAATTGAGGTACAGTGGTCAAAGGGGAGAGCTTCTGACTTGTGATACATAGGTCACGAGTTGGAATCCTGCCTGTGCAAGGGATTAACCACAACCTTCACAATCCCTGATTTAGGCATGTGTACTGGTTCATGATCCAGGAAGTAATCAGCATGAGCGATCAATATAACTTATAAGCTGTAAACTTGTTTCACATGTGGTGTAAAATGAATAAATTTAAACCATATCTAACAATGGAAATGTAAAGTATGATGATACTTGTCCTCATTATTGTTGTACAGCAATACCTCACTGAAACACCACCTTAAAGGTAGATAGTGCGATTTTATCGGGAAATTCACTTATTCGCTGAAAACAGGCAATTTCATTACAATCAACATAAGCTAACAGATTTCAGCCAAAAATCCGAAAGATGGCAATGGGCTATTGATAAAATACAAGTTTTACCCCCGGCCCGCAATCCGAAAGTGGTGTCGCTAGCGGAATCCTCAATCTATTTCTAAGACTGTACTGGGCATGCGCACACAGCATGATAATTTTAATCCTACTATTTACTGTTATCGACGGACCAGGCATTGTTTATGTAGCAATATTCACGTAACGTTCCCAAAATGCATTTCGAAAAATTGGCAAGGAATATAAATAGCTCTAACTCGGCACGTAGGCCAAGATAGGAAATACCTGTTTTAAGCTTATATTTTTATGGTTTTAAGGGGTTCCTAAGAAAAGTAATGATGCAGAATGAAAGAACATGTCTGTATGAAGACATTCACATGCGAAATTCTGAAATTTATGACGATCGATTTTTTTATCAAAATAACACTGTCTACCTTTAAAGTGAAGAATTCAATTTTCAAGACCATTTTCATGGTTTTACTCTATTCGACCTCAATATTAAGATCACCTCAATAATAAGACCACCTTAAAGTGAAGAACATGGTTTTACTCTTATTCTTGAGATTTTACTGTATATTTATTACAGTTGAAGTCCGATGCTACAAGTACTTTCGAGGACTATGATGCAGATCCTACTGTGAAAAATGTAAGTTGTAGATATTGTACATATCAGTATACATCTTCCTGACAATCAACCTGTAACTTTTATCATGTTTGCATTTTATAACATGATATACTAGGTTTTGTAATTGTGTGAAAATGCAGTTATGAAACTATGCACTAGTTGTAAATGTTCTCCCTGGCTCATATTCAGTTGTTATATTGCTGAGAATTCCAAATAAAGCTGACTACCTGACATATCTTGTAAAAGTTGATCTACAATAAACAAAATATTTGTCTAATATGTCTTAAAACTAGTGATTGATTGATTGATTGATTGATTGATTGATTGATTGATTGATTGATTGATTGATTGATTGATTGATTGATTGATTGATTGATTGATTGATTGATTGATTGATTGATTGATTGATTGATTGATTGATTGATTGATTGATTGATTGATTGATTGATTGATTGATTGATTGATTGATTGATTGATTGATTGATTGATTGATTGATTGATTGATTGATTGATTGATTGATTGATTGATTGATTGATTGATTGATTGATTGATTGATTGATTGATTGATTGATTGATTGATTGATTGATTGATTGATTGATTGATGGGTTGTTTAATCGGTCAATTGATTAATCAATCCATTGAATTTTGTTCAGGTGTTGTACATGCCCTTTTCACACTGTACAGCTGTGTGTGTACAGCTGTGTGAAATACAGATGTCAGTTTTTAAGAGGTGTGACTATATACGCCTGTGCAAAGGGTGAATCAATCTGTTGTTTTGTATTTTGAGAATTGTCACAATATTATGTATGACAAAGTTATCCGAAATGATGAGTTTTAAATGTTTATATTGACTTGATTCGATTGTTCAGTTTATTTGAATAATTAATGTTGATAGCTTTCTACAGTCAAAGTCAGCGGGAGATGGATCCAGTAGCTTTACAGAAAATAGGTGAAATAGATCTGATTAGAAATTCTGACCAGTAGATAATGTTGTATTTCAGGCTGTGATTGCCTCTAATGGACGACTGACACCTAACTTTGAGTACATTGCTGAACTCAGAAAGAAATCTATGTAAGAAACTTTGTGTTTACTGTAAGAGCTAATTATTCTTACATGTACCTGGCCATTTATATAATACCTGAGTGAAGTATTCTTACATGTACCTTGCCATTTATATAATACCTGAGTGAAGTATTCTTACATGTACCTTGCCATTTATATAATACCTGAGTGAAGTATTCTTACATGTACCTTGCCATGTATATAATACCTGAGTGAAGTATTCTTACATGTACCTTGCCATGTATATAATACCTGAGTGAAGTATTCTTACATGTACCTTGCCATTTATATAATACCTGAGTGAAGTATTCTTACATGTACCTTGCCATTTATATAATACCTGAGTGAAGTATTCTTACATGTACCTTGCCATTTATATAATACCTGAGTGAAGTATTCTTACATGTACCTTGCCATTTATATAATACCTGAGTGAAGTATTCTTACATGTACCTTGCCATTTATATAATACCTGAGTGAAGTATTCTTACATGTACCTGGCCATTTATATAATACCTGAGTGAAGTATTCTTACATGTACCTTGCCATTTATATAATACTTGAGTGAAGTATTCTTACATGTACCTTGCCATTTATATAATACTTGAGTGAAGTATTCTTACATGTACCTTGCCATTTATATAATACTTGAGTGAAGTATTCTTACATGTACCTTGCCATTTATATAATACTTGAGTGAAGTATTCTTACATGTACCTTGCCATTTATATAATACTTGAGTGAAGTATTCTTACATGTACCTTGCCATTTATATAATACCTGAGTGAAGTATTCTTACATGTACCTTGCCATTTATATAATACTTGAGTGAAGTATTCTTACATGTACCTTGCCATTTATATAATACCTGAGTGAAGTATTCTTACATGTACCTTGCCATTTATATAATACTTGAGTGAAGTATTCTTACATGTACCTTGCCATTTATATAATACTTGAGTGAAGTATTCTTACATGTACCTTGCCATTTATATAATACCTGAGTGAAGTACATGTATACAGTATAACATATAATTATTTTAGTCATCAGACTTGTCCAGAAATTATCACATGATTCATCTACGTAATTCTACAATAACTACAAAAAACTGAACCATAAGTACTGATACTTTCGCTGTTAACTTTGTTTGGTCAGTCCTATGTATATCATTGAATCTTGGGATACTATCAACTCACATTGGAACATTTCCAGTTCAAGTATTAGTTTCAGGTTTTTACATTATTACAATTGATGGGAGTTCTGGAATGATTTGCCCAAGGTGGTAAAGCTGATTTTGGAGACCAGTCTCAGATAGAAGCCTTGCCATTGGTCAATTTGAAGATGTGTGTAAAACCAACCTATCAGAGATTTTAGTTTTGCGTCTGGTCTTCAAACTCAGATTCATAACCTCAGACCATAACCTTCACAACCTCTGACCATGACCTTCACACTATTGTTTTACAATGAACACTGCTATAAGTGACACATGTAAGTTTACTGTATACCTCTGTAGGTCCAGTAAGAAGTCTAAAGTTGTACCAGGACAGAAGAAAGTTCTTGTGCTCGGCGCTGGTTATGTTGCTGGTCCCGCTGTGGAATATCTAGCCAGGGATAAAAATGTCCAAGTTACCGTTGGTAATCATTGTATTTAACACATTTGTAAACTTGTTTGTATTGGTTAAAATTGTTTGAGGTTGAATTGCGAGGAAAACAAACTGTTGCTTATCTCGTTAAAATTGAATTTGAAACAGCATGAGGATTCTTATAGGATAGTTCATAAAAAGTTTGCTACTTTAAATAACTTGCTCAGTGATACTGAATTGGTTGTATTCAATTTAAGCAGTGTTTGGAGTTATTTCTTCGAGTTTTATCAATCTGACGATATGTTATCAATCTCAATGTTGAATCTGGTAATGTTAATAATGTTAGTATTGTGTAAAATTCTTATTTTATTTAGTGGCTCAGCTGAAAGAAGAATTAGAGAGAATTGAGTCGCTTTGTCCAAATGCTGAATGTCTGCTGTTAGACGTTACCCGGCATCCTGATGAGCTTGATCGTCTGGTACCTGAGTCTGATGTTGTAGTCAGTTTATTACCATATGTCATGCATCCGGAAGTGGCAAAGTCATGTATAAAGCATGGACGTAACATGGTGACAGCCAGCTATGTCTCTCCTGCTATGAGAGATTTACATAAAGCGTGAGGATTGTTGCTATACTTACCAATGAGAAATTTGTTGTATTATGTATACAGTATGACATTGATGTATTATGTATACAGTATGACATTGTTGTATTATGTATACAGTATGACATTGTTGTATTATGTATACAGTATGACATTGATGTATTATGTATACAGTATGACATTGTTGTATTATGTAAACAGTATGACATTGATGTATTATGTATACAGTATGACATTGATGTATTATGTATACAGTATGACATTGTTGTATTATGTATACAGTATGACATTGTTGAATTATGTATACAATATGACATTGTTGAATTATGTATACAGTATGACATTGATGTATTATGTATACAGTATGACATTGATGTATTATGTATACAGTATGACATTGATGTATAATTCATACAGTATGACATTGATGTATTATGTATACAGTATGACATTGATGTATTATGTATACCGTATGACATTGATGTATTATGTATACAGTATGACATTGATGTATAATTCATACAGTATGACATTGTTGTATTATGTATACAGTATGACATTGATGTATTATGTATACAGTATGACATTGATGTATTATGTATACAGTATGACATTGATGTTTTATGTATACCGTATGACATTGATGTATTATGTATACAGTATGACATTGATGTATAATTCATCTAGCATTAAATTTAACTTCAATTATTTCACTAGTGCAATACTTGTTAAGAGAACCTCAATTGGTCATAAGACTAATGTATGAATATATACGGTACTGTGGATTCCTTTAAATATGAAAGTGCTTTATTATGCTTTTATGGCTTTTACAAATATTTGGCCAACACAGTTCTACATTCTGCTGTGGATTTGTTTTTTTGGGTTAACTATTAACACTGGAGTTTTCATGCCTTATTTCTTTATGTGATTTTTGCTTCCATGTGTGGGTTAGTGTTTTTTTGGATTCTTTGATTTAAGAACTTACAATATGGTAGAAATACAGGACTTGGTTGAATTGTAACATTAAAAAAGTATCCGCATATACATGTACACGGGAATAAAACAAGGGACATACGTAACTATAGCTGAATTTGTAAGACATACTGGTCAGGTAAGGGTGGAGGTTTATTTGATATTCTGTATGTAGCATAGCATTGAACTGATCCCTGTAATATCTTTGTAATATTACTGTTTCCCTCTTCAGAGCTGTAGATGCAAACATCACAGTAGTTAATGAGGTCGGGGTAGATCCAGGCATTGATCATATGTTAGCTATGGAATGTTTTGATGAAGTCAGCCATGCTGGTGGACAGGTAAAGCATTCGATTATTTTCTTACGTTAGACCTTACCTTAGAATTTCAAACCACAAACAGTTTTGGCTCGAACACAGTAGATACCTCAGATTCCTAAGTCTCGGCGAAATCCCTCAAACAGACATAGGTCGAACACTCCAACATTTCCAGACATAAAGTTGTATGTATATTTTAAATCTAAAACAACATAAAAGCCTGCAGAAATCTATTTCACATTTGTGATAATAAATAACCATATTGATTTTCTTTCAAATATTTGTTATTCAGGAAACATTAATGAAAAAGATAGTACTTGTTAAAAACTCATAGCAATTTCAAAAAAACTTTGAGACATTCTAAAAAGTATTTTATATGATGATGTTAAGTTGTTGATTGTGTTTCAGATCAAATCATATGTTTCATACTGTGGTGGATTACCCGCCCCTGAAGATTCTGACTCGCCCTTGAGGTACAAGTTTAGGTAAGTTTGTATCATGAGATATTTTTGGCGTGTCAGCTTTATCTCCAGATTGGAGTATTCCATTTTTGGACACATGCACTTGGATGTTATTCGTTGAAACTCGAGTTTCAGCTATCCATTAAATCATGAATATTGGGTATTTAGGATTGATGTAAATCACACATCAGCTGAGATGTAATGGGTTGGACAGAGAACTTCCATCGAAGGTTTTTGGTTCAATCCTTGAAATTACATAATAAAGACAAACTCCTCTTTTATGTTCTATTCTGTTTATTTTGTTCCTAAGATGATTTAGGCCACTAGCCCATTTTAGATAATAGGAATTATTTAATTTGTTTTCATTTTTTTGGCTTATTTAGTGCCATTTGTCTTACCCAATGCCTCCATATTCACCTCATGTGTGAAAGTTTGTGGGTTCAAGCCCCGGCCATGACATACCAAAGTTGAGAGAAAAAATGTACTACTAGCTAGCTCCTTGCATACACTCAACAGTATAAGTGTATTTCTAGAACTGGTTGGCCCATTGTTAGGTGAATGTGACTGGGTGTGGTATCATGTCACATATCTACAGTGTGGTATCGCAGAATGGTATCACACAATGTGGCAACACTTTATCTGCTACAAGTATGCCTTGTCTCCATATAACTACAATACTGTTGGTGGGATGTAAAATTCATGCACCAATATATTGACATTCAGACAAGCTTTATAGTGTGCAATCCTGACTTGACATTGATTGATGTGTCCGTTGTGTTAATACATTATTTTGTCGCCATATTTTGCAGCTGGTTCCCTAAAGGTGTATTGATGAATTGTCTAAGTGGTGCTAAGTATCTACAAAATGGCAAGGTACCAGTATTTGTTATTTAAAATGTAGTTGTTGAGATTAAAACTGTCTGTGAGTAATTATTTTGTTTACAACATTATTGTCTTGTCTACTCAGGTTTGCTCTATAATTAGGCTATGGTAAGTTGATATATAATGAGACAATACACAGAGCACACCTTTCTGTCACACCTTTTTTTTAAGCAAGATTGTGTGGTGTGGTGATAGATCAAATAGACAAGAGAAGGGAGGTACTTAATCCTCATGATTTGTATAATAAATTCCAGTTATACTATATGTAATCAACATTAATACAACCGTTTCCCATCATCAGTGGTCGAGTGGTTAAGGCATCTGCCTTGGGAGCAGGAGTTGGAATGTTTACATCCCTGTAAGTGTTGTTCTGATACTGCCAGTTGGTGAGCCATCTTGCTAGTTAAATAATGGTCTCTATGTGGATGAAAAATTGGAGGTTGGTCCATGTAAATACAGTTATTTTGAGGTAGTTTTACTGTATATATATTTGTGACACAGATGAAATGTGTCTGTTTAATTATAATGGCAAAACTTATGGAGATAAATTCATTAAGATGTAATCATAATATATTTACTGAATTGAGACTGTAAATGCACTGATTCTCAAACAGAATATGTGCCCTGTGAAAGATGTTAGTAGAATATGATTTAAATAATTATTACAATCTTAGTTGCACACTGACCTGAATTTGTGAAGTTGATATGATTGAAATTTCATGTCAGATTGTATATTTGCATACTGTCTATCTGTAGGTAGTGGAGATCGAAGGAAATGGTGGATTACTTGATTCTACTGTAGATTTGAAATTTATGCCAGGATTTAATCTGGAAGGATTTCCAAACAGAGATTCCACCATTTACACACAGGCATATGGAATTGATGCAGCTCACACATGTATTAGAGGAACCATTCGGTACAAGGTGATTATCGTCATTATGTATGAATATAGTATATAATGGCTGGTTGTGTGACTTTACCCGTGAGATATCATGTCATAATCTTTTTCTATTCATCTATATCTTTTGTGATAAGTGATGCTGTGGCTATTTGGTACATTCAGACGAAAGGGTCATGTGATCATATCTCTATAAACATTGTTTGTGTAGTCTTTGATAGTGCATATTTGTTGATGTTTAAAATATATGAAGTATATTATCATGTTTGTTTACGTAAACAAATGAACCGACAATGAGCATAATATTACTTTAAATGGACACACCCCTCTGTTTGCACAGGAATCCTGTTATCATTGGGAAACTGTAGAAGATTCTGATCTTTGTTGACTTGTGGTTATTTATATTAAATTAAATAGTGATTTATTGATTTTATTGATTAATTAACTACAAATGTATTTGATGATATTATCAATGATAGTGTGACCATGCTATGATGTACATGTAGAGGATCTAAAAACAGGTCACAAGTTAACAAAAGTGTGTTTGATTAGCAATTTGTTATGACTATGTACATACATGTAATAGGACACTTGTGTTTTCAGGGATTTTCAAATGTAGCTAAAGGTTTGTTAAAGCTCGGACTTCTCAGTGATGAACAATCAGCTAGTCTACATCCAAACGGACCAGAGAAAACATGGGTAATACATTTGTATATGACTGTAGTGTTTCTCCAAAAATCATTAGAATGTCTGAAGCCATTTCTGGATAATAGCTTTATGGATGTATGCAAAGATTGCTTTCTGTATGATTTTTTTCTACTTTTACTTATTAAAATTATGAACCGGTCTGGTCTGGTCCGGTCCGGTCCGGTCCGGTCCGGTCCGGTCTGTCTATTCATCATGGTCTGTCTATTCATCACAACATGATATCTGCTCTGTGTACATAGTATTTGGAATGTAACTCTCGTCAATGTCGATTATTGATCAAGGTTGTATAGTGAGATCTACACTCAAACTATTCATTTTAGGGAGACATTGTTGTGCATAATACAAATGTCAGGTTCTGTGTACTTTCGTGTATTTCTGTGTATTTCTATTGGTTAATGGATACTTTCTCTCATATGTGCATTCATTTCTACCTCTCACAGAGGATATTTCTGTGTACTTGTATTGGTTAATGGATGCTTTCTCTCATATGTGCATTCATTTCTACCTCTCAGAGAGGATATTTCTGTGAGAAGTTCGGCAAGCCATCAGATACATTGGTGGATTCACTGAAGGATCTTGTCTTTGAAGAAGTTGGCTTTGATGATCAGAGATTGGATGCTATCATCAGGTCAGTTATTGTGAAACATTTGTCAGATACAGGATCTGGAATAAACAGATCTTTAAATTCGATTTTAAAGTCTTTTTTAATACAGCCAGACCTCGTTTATTCGGCAATCTTCTATCGGAATACTGTATCTTCTACGGCCATCAAATTGAATGGGCTATTCAAACTATGTATAATCAGAATAAAATTTCCGACCCGATGAATCCGAATGAATGAGGTCCGACTGTACTTTAAAATTGTTAATGAAAATAGATGAAGATTTGTTATTGTAATATCAATCTAAAGGTTCAATCAATTGCACAACAGTATTTTTCTTCTAAGAGAATGCATTAAATTATGAATACACGTATACAATGTAATAATTTAAGACTTTGTAATAATGCTTACCATGTGATAGAATTGTTCCATATGTCTACATTAGGACTGGGTAATCTCAGACGATATACGATGCAATACGTATTGCAATAATTGCCAAGGATAATTGGTAGTTAAGGCTTTTTAGCTCACCTGAGCACAGAGTCCACACATTCATCGCACAAAGTCCACACATTCATCTCGGGTAGCAGAGAAACCCTAATGATTTAAGGGTCATGGGGTCAAAGGTCAAGGTTACAGGGGGGGCATAATGTTTTACAAACATCTCCTGTCTATTTTGGGTCATGCAGAAGTAAAAGAATATACAAAACTTACAGTCAATGATACAACAGTTAATATACAGGTTGACATTGTATCACATATCTATATGGTTTCATATATTGGTACATAATACTACATACTGATCCAGCCTTATTCTACACCATTAGTCAAGCTATAAGCCCCTCACACGGTAAGCTGAGTTGGTAAAGCACTTGGATGTCACAGGGAAGGTCAGGGTTTGATTCCCGGGCTGTGTAGGACATTTCTTTACATGACATTTGGCTGCAGTTATTTGTCTCTGATACATGTGAAGAAGTTGTCAGCTGCTTGCAGAATGACCATTTAGTACAGGTTGATAAATACAACCGGTTAGGTCAACTGACCTCCATGTATAACTGTAACAAATGTTGATCATGGTGTTAAACTGAATAAAACAAGATGTCACATGGTTTTATATTTGTGTATATACAGAATGGGACTGCTTGATGATGATCTGATGGACAAGAGAGGAACACCAATAGATACACTATCTAACTATTTATCCAAGAGATTGTCTTTTGGTAAGTTATGTTATATATGGAATAGATACACTATCTAACTATTTATCCAAGAGATTGTCTTTTGGTAAGTTATGTTATATATGGTTGTAACTCAAGATTTGCTTTATGCTGGTACATTTAACTTGTTTACAACCTATTGTCTTGCAGAACGTCTAAGTATGTCATTAAAGCAATTTTCTATTATTGAAATATATTATTTATTTTACCAAAGACAAAACTGATTGAAAACCTTTTTAACAATCATAAGCTTGAAAAAATGAAACAATTATTAAAATGGAACCGACGCTGATATAATATTCATTACATGTATATGTATGAAAGTATAATGAAAAGTTATCTATTTAACCGATGTAACATACATTGTTGTGTGTTTGATAGGACCCGGTGAACGTGACATGATTTTGATGCAGCATGATATTGGTGTACGATGGTTAGATGGTTCTCTAGAGAAGAGAAAAGTTAGCCTTGTAGTGTATGGGGATCAAAATGGATTCTCTGCCATGGCTAAAACTGTTGGCTTGCCCACAGGAATCGCTACTAAAATGGTATTGGCAGGTAAGAATATGTTTGCTGCTATATCTTTACATTACTATGACAAGTTTTAATATTTCATTGATTTCTGGTTGTTACATTTAGCTTTCTGATACAGATTCATCTTATGCGGCTCAGTTGATCTTATTCATTTAAGTTTTAATTTATTTTAAGACTTGTAAATATGTTTCAACACAGTTAGGCAGGTTTGTTTGAAATTATGAAATTCCCTTCTTTATTAAGTCACCAACATCAATTATGAATACAATGATAATTTGTGATGCATGTTTCTCACTGTATAGTGGTTGTTATCAAATAGTATTACTATGCTTGTATTGCAAAATATCTTCACATGAGCGCGAACTTATTGGAAACTTTCCTGCTGTGTCTATGTAGATTAGTTTGTATTCTCACGAGAAGCGAGTTTTCTTCAGAGATCAAACCTGCCATAAAAAAATGTGTGACATCGGCCATCTTGTTTCTGAAACGAGAGAGTGAAAATTTTGATCGGCCATAATCTTCATACATGTATTTAAATATTTCTTCAGTCTTAATACATTTTTAAATAAATACATTTAGACACTTAAGAATTACGTGAATCGTTAGGTGATTGCATGGACATTTAAGTGCTAATCAACAGAGCCAGGAACTGACGGAAATTAACAGAGATTGCCAACTATCACCGATCGATAAAGTGGTAGAAATTCACAATAATTACGGAGTGCGCGGTTAGGATTGTGCGTAAATTATATTTTGTAACAGTTTCAACAATATCAACCAGTTTCCAATCCATGTTTTATATGTCTGTGACATTGGTTACAGTAATTGTTGAATAAATTATTGTCGTAAAATGTTTGTACAAGTCTATGTCTGTATTATACAGGTGAAATACAGAAGAAGGGAATGGTTATTCCTCTCTCCATAGACATGTACAACCCTATATTGTCACGCCTGAAACAGGAAGGTATTTGTGCACGAGAAGTTATTGAACAAGTGTGAAAAAGGACTGTTGATTTCCCACGGAACATGATGATATGATGGTTAACAGGTCAAACTGAATCAAGTTTACATCATTGTACTTCATTGTGTGTTTCCAGGCAGCTTACTGATTGGTTACCGCGGATGTATGGTTGGAATCAGTGCTGTATTGATAAGTTAATCAAGAAAATGTATTTTTTAAGGAATTTTATGTTTATGTTAAATCATGTTTGGTGCAAGTATGGTCAGTCTTTGGTTCTTGCAGAAGATTCAATCCCTCAATACTTGTACTGGTTGTTCATCTGTTTGTTTAGTGCTGATACTGATGATTGTGTTGAAAATATAAAGGAACTCATTGAAGGTTCTTGACAAAAATTCATGACATGTTATTTTGAAAATTGTTAGTTATATTTTCATATACTTCTAATTGTGGATTTTTTGTGCAGAAATACAAACATAGATTCAGTGCGAATAAATGCTGAATGTGCGATATGTGTTGTGTACATGCAAGGTTTAAGTTTTATGCTTTTGATAATACAGTCAAAACTTGTTCATTTGAATTCATCAGGTCGGATATTTTATTTTGAATAATACATGGTTTCGAATAGCTCATTGTAATTCAACGTGCCTAAAATACATCGGGACCTGATATACTTTTGGTAAATACTAAGTATTTGGATAAAAGGTTGTCAAATAAATGAGGTCCGTCTGTAAATTAATCTGATGATCGAAGTGATCAGGTAGTCACTTTTGAAAGATATTTTATAATTTTCATGTTGGTTTGTTGTGATTAACATGTTAATGCTTTGTTAGTGTTTTTTTCTGAATGACTTGTTAATATTCTGCACTTTTTGTATACTGTCTAATACAAATTATGAAATATTTCGTAACACTGGTGTTTATTACTGGTATACAGTTATTGCTCAAACTTTAGTTCTGTGATTTTACAACTAGACACACAATAGCCTACAATATTGTGTATAATGGAAATGTAGGGAACAATCAGTTTGAATGTTAAAACATGACGTCAGAATGTAATGTTTGCAGAAATCCTCTGCACATAACTCTTTAAGTTTTTGAATGCTTGACCGTGAGTATTTTTGAGTGCAAATTTAAAATTTGATGATTCAAATGGATGTGTATTTTTTCTTTCATTTATTAAGTTTACACAACTATTTAATCTGATTTGTTAGAAAAGTATTATCAAGTTATTTTCTTTTGTTTAAGGTATTATATTCATTAAAACTTCCTTGTAAATATGCAATTTCCAATGCAGTTGTCTCCCTTTGCCAAATACTGAGACCTATTCCATTAACTTGGTTTTGTATCTTTGGATTTTATATAGTAGATTATTGACATATAGAACAGTTATATCAAGGAGAAATAAGGCGAATACATTTGGTGAAATAACTTCGACACAACAAATTAAAGACCTTGTTTTTCAATGTGTAACAGCGGTGTTATTCAAATATCTATCATCATGTGACATTAGTGGAGTTGAGTTTATTTATCCTCGCCACCGGGATAACCCATATGGGCGAGCACCATGTGACATTCATGACGGCAGTGATTTATGTACTGCAAAGGGAGGTAAGCGTGGTGGGGAGTTTTGTAAATATGTGTGCCTTTATTTACTACAGATTGATGTTTTCATGGTTTGATACAATAACATTGTAGATGTGTGTGATAATATTATATAGTTACACTTGTATTGTACTTAAATCTTCACTTGTCGTATCTCAATGATTTATCATCAATCAACACTTTCATATAACATGAGTACTATCCTTCTCTTGAGTAGTGTTTGCTGCTATTTTTGCGTTACTTTTCGTCTCACAGCGTTTTAGTATTTTGACAACAAAACAAACATTGAAACAAATTGACATACTAGGAAAATTCTGGAAAAGAAATAATATTCTCATCATAAATTTACTGTAAAATATTTGAAAGAAGAAGAAACTGAACGCAAAACAAAATTGAAAGTAGTTTTTCTTCCACGACATTATGTCGTTAGTATCGTAAAAATACAAGCAAGCAGTATATCAAAATGAACATTTCATTGTTGTTTAAGTGCATTCTTCTCTCCCTTTATTTATGTCTGTGATATAATTGAGTTAAAATGATCAAACTCGTTGTCTGTGAGCCTGTATATTTTACATTGTTACTATTAATTTCATTCTATAGGTATAATATAACAATATTAGTTGGGAGTGTTTTTACTCGTATATATGCTGCATTGCGACTTGATTCTCTCGCATACTGATCAAATCTTGTAATTTAATACTCATACAAACCTATCATGACAGGTTTAAACAAAATGTGATTTTTTTACCACATATACATTTGTTAATGTTTTTACAGTTGTACAAAGATTGTTAAAAAATGTATTGTTTTACATTTTCTGCCTTGTGATCCTAAATTTACAGTTTTTGAACTTTTTCCTTATATTTTACTACATTGTATGATGAAAGTAATGAGTCAGTGATATGCTGATATAATGTACGAGGACGACGACACTAAATGAAACACGTTCTTCTCATACTTTTCTGTGGTTTACCAGAATATTTTGGTAGATTATATTCCAATAAACTCACTGATTCAAGCTATATATATATGAAATAACGAATGACATCATTGTAAAATTTGCTTACAGTGTTATCTTTTATTTGAGCACGAAAAAGTTAATTTTTATCTTATATAACTGTTGACGATATTTGAAATTACGATATAGTTAGTGGTATAAATAATATAATACATTTGTGTTCATTATTGTTGACCTGTCTTCAGAAAATGACCAAGACTTGCCAAAGATTTATGTTTATAATTTCATGAATTTTGTTCAGTGAATTCTTTAATACACGACCACTCATGTAATATCGTATAAATATGTTATGTGCTTATTGATACAGGTATTTACATCTTTTACCTACTTTTTTACTATATTACTTGGAACATTAATACCTCTTAAAGTTAATATTACTATATTAGCCACTTTGCAGGTATGAAAAGGATATATATGCCGTCCACTATATGCTGTATATCTCATTTCCTTTCATGGAAAGTATAACTTTAATTTGAAACTTATATTCAAAGATCTGATTGTCTATGATCTCAGTCCATGACTTTGTGAATCTCAATCCATGACTCTGTGTTTAATGTTTGAATCAATTTATTTTGTACATTGGATGTGTATTTAACATGAAGGAAGTGTTATACTTGGTGCTACAAATGACCAAAGATGCCGATACGCCATTCATTGTACTATGAGCATCTTTCATGTACAATCTGCTTAATTTATCCTAGATTTTCTATTCATGTCAGTGGCCACACTATTATGTCTTACAGTTTTTTGTACATGTAGTTTCAAGTTTCACAGGTACTTGAAGCATAAGCAGTATATAGGCCATACTTATAGAACATAAAAATTGTTTGTGGTTTGAGTTTGATCTGGGAGTGTTTTATTCTAAGAAAAAAAGTAAATGCAGTGTTTCCTATCACAATCAACCCAATGTAATTGTCTTTTTAATCTTTTTTCTATATACTGAAGCCAGTGAATGTTTTAAGGGATGGAACTCTTTCTCGTGTTCCAGGGCAAAGACCCCTAGTCAAAGTTGGATTTGTTATACTGTCTTTCAAGATATTACAGATATTGTATGAAATGGTATATTAATTGATGATCTGGACTCCTAAAGACTATCTTTGTTTTTCCCCCCAAAATCATTCAGATTTCAAATGGCAATTTTTTCTACAGATTGGGAGTAATGGTACCTTTATATTGGGAATAGCATCAAAATAAGAAACTAGACAAAGCCCTGTGAAATCATAGTTTGGTCTTATAACGATGTTTTCATATGACATGTATACAACACTGTGGTAAATGTTATACTATGTGTGATCAGTGACTTTTCTTTTGTTTTAGTAGATTGCATAACTAGGTGTTGAACTTATAATGAATAAAATCACTCTTTTTCCAATATGAATGTTAATTTGATGCTGATAATGAATAAAACAAAATACAGGGTATCTAACTACTGCTCTTATTTAACATATCTAGAATTGTGTTGTCATTTTGTAGAAACGAAGTATGAAATTTTATGAAAAAATTAAAGACACATTTGTTATTGAATAGTTACTGGTTAGTATTATGGTATACATAGTACTGTTAAATGGATATCTGCCAGTCAAGGAGTTTGTGAATCGACAATTTCAGATTTTATGTGAACAGTAATGTTGGCAAATTGCCAAATGTTTATTGTAATTGTTTAACTGCAAGTATATAAAACAGACTTCTGTGAATGAGGACAATTATCCTGGTTTATATTTTGCGACTTGTTTTACCAAACATCTACATTGCAAACTTTACCACATACTGTTACATGCCTCAGTAAAGATGCAAATTGACATTAATTGACACATATCAAAGGAGACGGGGCATATTTGTTTGCGGATGTCCGTCGGTTCGTCCTTAACCTTTTCGTTTCCCATCAATAACTCGAGAACCCCTTGACCGATCATCCTCAAACTTGGTCCACACATTCATCTTGCAGAGGAACCGTATTGATTTTGGGGTCACAGGGTCAAAGGTCACAGAGGGCATTATGTTTTACAAACATCTCATGTTAGTCAGTATTTCACAGCTTGAAAAATAATGCTGCAACATAACTACAGTACATTGTACAAGGTAAATTAAATAACACCCATTTGATGGGAATTAAATATTTGTTATACTATGAATGCGTACATAAAACTAAGTCAGTAGATTATAATACATTGTTTTATTGTGTTATTTGTATACATATAGAAAATTAGTTTTGTAATTGTTGATTATTCTGTAATAAATAATTAACATAGACTGACCAGTAGTTCATTTGTCACATAGAATTTATCATACATGATAGTTATGAACTTAATTCATTTTTATAACATCCCATTGCCATTTAGCTTAATATGTCACATACAGTAAAATCTGACTTAAAGACCACCTCAATAATCAGACCACCTAAAAATAAGAACACATTTGTCAAGTCCATTTTCACTGTTGTTCACCATACACCGGAATCAATGACTTGTCGGCATCTTAAGTCACCGTAAGCTATAGTATTGACTAATCAGCATGTATTATCATTTGATATCAAGCAGTGTTAACAATTTGACAGCAAGAGAACATTTAACCTTGAAAATATCTTCCTATCTCCTGACACGTAGTAACAAGGGAGATAATCCTTCCCCTTTTCATTGGTTTCCTCGTTTCTGGACCAAGTTTACCTACTTGATCAGATACATACATAAATGACTATTTATTTTAAGGGAGTTGGGGTGTCCTCTGGGTTTTGAAGTTTTCTTTTGTTTGCCCCAAGTAAGTAAAGGCTGTCACTCAACATGCTAACTAAAAACATATAAGGAGATGGGTTGCTGGTATCATGAAGCAATAGATCAAATGGAGAAGACAATACAGTACTATCAGTAAGCTTGATAGAATAATGTAAGTGAACTATATAATAGCAGAGAAGTTTGCATAGAGAACAGGATTGTTATACACGATTGTTAATGTAACGTTGGACACCATCTAGTTTCACTTTCCAAATAACACCATTATCTCATAATTTAGATGAAGCACTAATAACTCTCATCTTTCAGCCTCTTGTAACTGTTGTCCATATCAGTAAATCAGCGTAGTGCTTGTCATAGTATGTACTTCTATTTTGGAATGTTGTGTTATCAATCACTAAAGCAGCATTTGATGCTTTAATTAATCGGTACAGTCGGTAATAATTAATCATCCCATTCCTCATCATCGTCATCATCTATACCGTCACTGCTATCATCATCATCATCTGAAAGTATAAATATAAAGTCTAAGATAGCTCTTCACGTCAGAATTAAAAGATGACATAAATACCTACATTAGAGGACATCTTGGGACAGCAGGCTATTTTTTATAAACAATTGATTTCTTCCTTTAAAATTATTGGCTTCAATAACTGATAACTGCAGCTTGTTTAAAGGAAATAACACATTTTGACAAATATAAGAAGCAGAACTTGTTTACATAATTATATTTTCAAACATCGGCAAAGCTGAAACTGCATAAAATATTACAAGCATCAATGTACATTATTATTTGAATACATCAATTAGATGGAATGACTAGGCAAGTCATACCAGGCAAATATGTTGTAACACCACTGAGAACAGTGAAATATACAATACCAAATGTGGCGTACGTATGGAAAGTGGGAGGGATAGAGAACCCAACTACTGAACTGAAGGTTGTAAGTTCGAGTCCTGCATTGAGCAGAGTTTGATCTCAAACTTCCTAATACCTGAATTTGGTGCAAATACTAGTTTATAACATTGGAAGCAGTCATCAAGAGTGATTCAAATAAGTAATTGGAACTCATTTCTCAACGGATATAAAATAAATAAGTTTTCACTAGGCAGCATCGATTAACTGAAGTCCGATTATTTGTAGTTATTTTTTCTCATGCTTCGGTTTGGTACACTCAGTTCTGATAACATTTTATTCCTAAAGCAATATTCTAGACAGAGAACTTATTAGTTTGTACCCGTTATGTTTAAGTTACACATCTATTGGAACTATTTGTCTTTATTAAGAGACATGCAGTTTATAACTAGTCATTTCTCTGGTTTATTTTTATATTATAACACATTGTTCTAATTCTATATACCTTGGTCAAATACGTTCATGTCTGGTCATAACATGTCTTTAAACTATTCGTTATTGAGAATTATATGTATGACATTCATGTATATTTATATAACCCAGCCAAATGACCAAAAGGGTAGTCATTGAAAACAAATAAGAGACACCTGTATCAATGCAGCCCTAGTTGACACTGAGCATGATACCTACCTGAACCTTGTATGACATTCTTCCTCTGTGCCAGTGCAGCAGCTAAAGCACCGACAATACCCGGAGAAGATCCATTTGCAGGGCCGGGACCACTAGACTGTTCCACCTAGATAATACGATATATCAATTTCACTAAAGAGCTTCTGTTGAGTCACAGTAATAAACTATTACCCAATTCATTACCATCATGTTCAATAGATCAATAGATCAACAGAATATAGACTTATCTATATCTCACCAGTATGAATACTAGCACTCATTATTTTTACAGTAATATATCATCGATCTTCCACGTATCTGAAGGTAAATTATGCTGAACATAAAGATGTACAAAGATTGCAACACGTTATCTGTAACTCACATGTGATGAGCAGACAACAATTTTTTTATATACATGAATTGATATTTAAGTATAGAATATATATTCAGTGTTGCTATCTATAAGATATACTTGCAAACATCAGCCAGTGTATATAACCTATACATCATACAAGATAGATAGATAGACAGATTTATTTCAGCATAAGATGCATGGTCATGGCAGATAAGAACAAACATTTTTCATTTATAATAAAAACACATGAGTTATAAAAACCATGCCACACACATCCGTACTAAGGATTACACAAAAAAGAGAAATGAGGCTTAGGCACAATGTATACAATGTGATGACATTCTCAGAATGTATTGGACCATTTCATCTGTATACAATTGCAGACGAAATAAATTATAATAATTTCCAGTAATAAAATTGGAGGTTTTTTCTCGATGAATGTGTGAATCGAAAACTTGTGAATGTTTATAAGTTTCTCTTTTGAAACTTTAAACCCAGGAAGCAGATTAAATATATGCCATCTTAAATGTAATCATGGTTAGTACACACACTTGGTTACTTTAAAACATGCTACACACAGCAATGTTATGGTGGGATCAAAAAAATTATCAATATTTCATATGATACTTGATATTTTCTGAAAAAATTGAACTTTTAACCTTGAAAATGACCTTTGACCTTGAAATATATGTTGACCTTGATAAGGACACTGTATTATCAATAAAAATACTTAATTGCTAATTAAATGTCTTTTAATGGCAACCTTAAACCCACTTATTGTATTTATATTTCTTTTGAGTGGGGGTAGCTTGTTCAGGAGACTATAAGTAATCAAACAGACTAAGACCAAGTGAACTTCATGTGCATTGTTTTATAGATGGTGATAATGATGGTGGACAGACTGGTGTCAGCATGGTCAAATTACTTTCAGTGTCAGTAAACTTAAAGGTATGGCCAACCTAAAATATTTGTTGACCGACTTATACACAGCTATTGTGGCAGCATACAAGTACAATCTGTATAAATGATATAACAGGATCTGATTAGTATAATATCTCAAGGCACCATTGATATACTTTGGAAAGTTGAAGTATGATACAAAATGTCCTCAGCTTACCCGCTTTAAAGTAGTCCCAGTCCTAATTTGATCTAACAATCCACCTCTGACATCTGAGGAGCCAGTGGAACCCTGACCAGGGTCTACATGTTTTAATGCTTTTCCTTTTTGTATTGAATCAAGAAGGTTTGCTCTTCCAGTATCCACAGGACGGGGTGGGGGTGCTCCACCAGCTGGAGGAGGGGGTGGAGGAGCAGGGGCAGCAGGAGCTGGAGGAGGGGGAGGAATATTTGCAGCAGGAGGGGGAGGGGGGACTGCTCCACGTCCCCGTCCAGGGGGTGGTGGCATCGCATCTCTCATAGGAGGTGGAGGAGGAGTAGCAGCTGGATGTTTCATGGGAGGTGGTGGAGGAGCTCCTGTCATTCTGCCTGGAGGTGGCGGAGGTGGTGCACCCATTCCTGGACGTCCTGGGGGTGGAGGAGGTGCTGCACCACGGTGTGGGGGTGGTGGAGGGGGTGCCCCACCACCTGCCCTAGGGGGTGGGGGAGGAACAGCAGCTCTGTTGGGTGTTTGAGGCAATGCGCCTGAAAAAAAAAAAAAATCCAACATGAGAGTAATAAAATACCTTGAAATGTATCCCAGGACACTTGTGCCACTTTACTCAATTCAAGGGGTGTAACTCGGCTCTTACAAAATATATGCAATGGAAAAACCCATGTGGCAATTCCTTCAAATGACTAATATTCTTTTGCAGTTTCATTACACAAGGTCGAATACTTTCTGATAAATGAGATACAAAGTAAAATTGTTAATTTACATTTAACAAAGACCCATAACTCTGTCTTCCCTGGGTAGAGAGCGATGCCAAACCTTCAGTGCATAACTTCATATGCTGATATGTATCTATGCAAAGTTTAAAAACACTTGACATGCAACTCAAAGTCAACTAGAATGCGTCCATAGGACACAGATGCCCCCACTTGCAGCCTTTGTCACAAAAGCAAATGCTATTATTCTGCTCATAGTTTGTGAATGGATATCAAAATTACCAAGTGAACAACTGTACTGATTATGGTGATAAGTCAAGGGCCATAACTTTGCACTTACTGGACACAGGCAAACACGAAACCCCAGGTGCACAACTATACAGGTTGATGAACACTCCTGTACAGTTCCAGGTGCAATATAAGACATGCATGTGAACATTTCTGTTAAGTCTTATAACTCTGGCTCATATACTTTTGGAGACATGTGTGACACAATATTGCATACTCTGTAGGCTATATTTTAACTACGTCAAGGGCCATAACTTTGCACTTACTGGGCACAGCCAAACATGAAACCCCACATGCGCAACTTCACATGCTGGTGAACATTCCTGTAAAGTTTAATGACTCTGGCTCATATTGTTTTAGAGATATGAGTGACACAAGATTTTGTGACGGACGGACAGACGTACAAGGGCAAATCTATATGCCCCCCTTTTCAGAGTGGGGGCATAGAAATGCCAATTTCACCTATTCAAAGGCCCATAACTCTATTTCCCCAAGATGGAGAGGGACACAAAACCCCAACTCACATGCTGATGTACACTAAGTTTAAAAACGTAGGTCCAATTGTTCAGAAGGTATGAACTGCACAACTTTTATCAGATAGACAGGACAAACTGACGGACAGACAAGGCTAAATCAGAGTGGCCCCACAAAATATTTTGTTTCTTTCAAATGTCAAATGCTAAGGCAAACGGTAATGTGACCAACCTTTGGACCCTTGGAAAGTGGTCGTATTATTGAGTAGGTCTTAATATATTAAGACTTGAAAATTGTGTTTTTAATTTCGTGGTGGTCTTATTATTGAAGTGAGGTTTTACTGTACTTATTTTCTAAAAATCAACAGTTTGCGCACTCATGATTTTTGTCCTATCATGCACTTAAATTGCAAGTTACAGAACAAACAAGAGATTTTCGCCAGCATTAGTCTGCTGTTCAGTTCATCTATACAACATTAAGGTAAAGATGTAATATGACAACTGTAGACAAACAATATACCATACCAAGTAAGCCATGTGTAGGAGCATCTGGTGGTTGTCTCCTGGCCAGATCTTCTCTAACAGCATTTATACCACCATGTTTGTCAACAAAATCATAAATAAAATCTATAGTTTCCTCATCTATTTGTGATTGGTCATCTATACCGATCGTTTCAAACAATGATTTCATCTCTGGATCTAATTTCTTCATCTGTAAACAAACAATATGACTGTATTAACAATCTCTGAATGGACTTTCACAACAAATCAGTGCAATATACTGATCAACAGTTTCAAAATGCTAGGTGTGCTAAAAAATATTAAATCAACAGACTTCCTGTTTGATATTGACAGTTACTACACCAAAAGTAGCCCATTTTACTTTTAAACAACTAAACAAAATTTTCCTGTGACATCAATTAGAAATTTGGCAAACGAGAAATTTCTAATTTGAACTGGGAATGGCATTTTGTTTAATCAAGCATATACAAAAATAAGTATTCTAAAACATGTCAAATTCAGTGAAAAACATTTTTATCGGCAATATGTTTTTCTTCAAGTAATAATAACCTCACAATGTTTTGCTGCTTTAAGGCTTTTGGCTTTCATATTAAATATAATACAGTTAAACCTCGAGAACAGGACCACCCTCGGGACCCTTGAAAACTGGTCTTCATATTGAGGTTGAATAGAGAGCAAACAATAAAAATGGACTTGAAAATTGTGTTCTAAATTTTGAGGAGGTCTTATTATTGAGGTGGTCTTAGATTGAGGTGCTTACATCAAGACCTGTATTCGGATCCCAACCGACATGGCTGACATGTCTAAAATCTGTAGGTGTACTAATATCTTCCTTCGTTAATTTCTTCTTTCCTTTTTTATCTTTCTTTCCTTTTGATGACTCTTTCACAGTATTAACCGCTGGCTTTTTGTTCAGTGTAACATTGGCACTTGCAGGAGTGGGACCATTTCCTGATAATGAAAAAAATTATGTAACTTGAATACATATTCTCAAATTAAAACAAAATGGTGAAACACTATTTTGTTTTAACATTGGGGCAGCAAAAGATTACGTGCGTGATTAGCAACAAAGGCAAGATGATACCACCAATGAAACATATTTAAGAAATACTCCAGTAACAGACAAATAAACATACAATGGAATCTAACTCATATGTTATGTTAACATCTCAATTCCTAGCCAGTTCATGATTGTGTCTGAATGTACAATTTCTTGCTGTGAAAACATACCTAGACTATTTGTAAAGCAAAGCTCTGAATATCCAGAACTATTCAACATTTATTCAAATTATATTCTATAAGATGAAGCACCTACTATTCAAACAATGACAAACAAAGAAAATTAAACACAAAGGCACATCATAAACCATACAAAACAATTCAATATACCAACCTATATGTATAGTACCAGAATTTGGTGTCTGGGCTTTAGGTTGAGCTGTACCGGTAGATTGATTCTTCTTCCTCTCTGTAATACAAGAAATAAAGGAACTCAGTGTGTTGTCTTGAAAGATCTAAAAACCATCAATCATGAAGATTAATATCCCTGCAATATCGCTTTGTCAAAGGAAATGACAAATGGAATTGCCGATTATAACACAAAATGCTATCAAACACAGATCTACACTTCACGACAATCAAGTGTATGAAGTGTTATTAAAACTTCCTTACAAATTCATCGTGGAAGTGTTTGTGTAATTTGCTCCACAAACATTTTGCAATCGACCGCTCAACCACCTGACCGACCTTCATTTGCCTGGGTATAACTAGTAGGTTACCAAATATTGTTTTCCTTCATAATACAACACAAATGTCACAACACTGTTTTAAGAAAGGGACATAATTAATGACAGAAAATGAGCAATCGTGAAACATGTAGCACTTACCTCCCTTATCACACATCCTATCAATAGCAGTGAGCATGATTTTATAATAAGTACATGTAGTATTTTAGTATTTCTATATCAGAAGTTCTGACTGGTACTGTTTACAAAGGCATGAGGTAGAATTCAAGAAAGTTTTAAGATGTCACAAGGAAAATAAGGCAGCTGAGCCCTAATTGAATAGTTTGCTAGTCATACATTCCAAATTATTTCATAATTGAAATGTTAGAATATAAATAGTACACAATTCCCTGGCTGTCATAAATCATAAAATAATTCATACCAAGTCTTTTCTTGGCTTTTTCCAGCAACTTTCCTTCAACAACTCTCTTGAACTTGGCTGCTTCATCTTCACTAGCAAAGTTAAGACCAGCTTGACAGTCCTGTAAATATGTTTATTTTGAGTTGGGATTTACTGCTGTTTTGCAATTGTCATGTACAGCTGTCAGTTGACCTAACAAGTGTATGTAGGGTACTAACCAGTACTACCCTGTTCCACCAGAGGCAACCAACAAATTCCCTACATGAATCAGAGGTGGAGGACAGATGACTTTCCATGTTTTATTTTCAGTCAAATTGTTGAGGAGAACATAACTACGCCTTCCCCAGTGTTTAAATCAATGACCTCCAGACAGATATAACAGGTCAGGAAGTGTCAGATTGAATACAATATGAATCTATGAGACAAGGCCCACATGACTGTGTAACATACCAGTGTACAGGGTAAAAATAAAATAAAATGACAAAATCGTTTTTATTTCAATTGGGTTAACACGATTTTTCAACTAATGGTCAGTTGACATAACAAGTTTTCCTGGAATTCTTTATCAACCAGTAGTAACTTGCTCTTCCACACACGCAGCTGACAATACTACATGAATAAAAGGTGAAGGACAAATGACCACACCCAAATATCACAAAAGGTTATGACCTTCACCACCTAGTATATCTAGGTAGAAGTTGTTATTGCACAAATAAGTGGAGAAAACTTTAAACCATTAGGCATTAGGGTGACACATTCCTCATAGATAACTAGAAACAGCATTTGCCAGTAACAATGAAAAAAATAAACTGTATATAAAGACATCGCTGTGAGAATACTAATGGTGGTAGACGCCACATCCATCGTTGATCTAAAATCGAGCAAATATTTTACATTGATGTGTTGACAAATTCAGATTATACAGTTACACACTGTTTCTTGTTTTAAGTAAACATACAAGACATATGGCTAGATATATTACCTTTGACATTAATGAAGTATTTAATTCATTATGATAATAGATAGACAACAAGAAATGGGTGACATACATGAGCTTCAAATGTGTGGAAATATTCCTGAGGACCTTTGTATTTGAACTGGTTGTAGATCTCTTGTTCCCACAACATCTGTTTACTCTGTAATCAAACAATGAGATCATAATTATCTACATAACATCATCTATCATATAAGCGATAAGTACAAGTATATGTTAATGTCTCATATAGTAATCAGTACCAAATCCTAACCCAGTTTTTCTCTTATGAGCTTATGTCATCTCAGTGTCAGGTGCACATGCCCGACTTTAGTTAGCTGCTGTCTGAATTTACTATACACTGCATACAAGAAATATTTAGACATGAACATTTATGACAAATCTAAGTTAAGACATTCAAATGAACCTGAAACCTGCTGCCAGACTAATTCTACATAAAGTGCTTCATACCAGTAAAACAAGTCTACATAAGGAGTATAACTAGATATGAAAACTTTCTGTTTTATTTTCATGCGCACAGTGAGTACGGTAAGATATATCCAGCCTTTGTTTCATTTTGAAAATAGTACTGGAATTTAAATAATAAAGACCACTCCTAGAAGCCACTCTAATAGACATAAATCTCAGTAAAAATCATACCATTCGTGAAATGTCAAACATCCGTAAAAATTCAGAAACAGTTGTCAAATAAAAAAAGAAATAGATTTTCTTTGAAGATTTTCAATTTTTTACAGTAAATCTAGGTGACATTTAATCTTTGATTAAATATTCATCGAATACATTTAAAACCTGTCTGCATGTATTCTGAAAACATGTTTTGAAAAAAGTATAATGAACAGTGACATGTACCGTCCATTAGTAAAATAAAAAAAATCCCTAAGAACCCTTAATGTCCCTAAAACAAACACAAATATTTGATTAAGGAGCTGTCACCAATCTTGTCTCATTCACCAATAGGTGTAACTTCATAGTGTCAAAGTTAAGTTCAAATAAATTTAAAACAAAGGATACATGAATTGAAAATGGGTAAAAACTAAGAAAATATGTTCATATTCAAATCAAGATAATCATGATGTTGAAATCTACAACAGATACTCCTACATTATATTATAAAGTATTTCAAAGTAATGAAACAACAAAAACTTAAACTTGTACATGTACATGCAAATATAAGTTCAGTATTCATTTATGATGGTACACGTATATGAATAACAAAGGCAACCGACACAAAGACATATAAATAACTGACAATCTGATATTCAGAGACATCACAATGAGCTAGTTAAATTTTACTCTTACTCTGAACTGTAAAACCTCAATTAAAGACCACCTCAATAATAAGACCACCTCAATAATAAGACCACCTCAATAATAAGACCACCTCAAAAGTTAAGAACCCAATCTTCAAGTCCATTTTTACCGTTTCGATCTGTATTCAACCTCAATTTTAAGACCACCTCAATAAGAAGACCAGCTTTCAAGGGTCCCATTAGAGGTCTTCTTATCGAGGTTTACTGTATTAATAAATCTGAGGGGTCTCCGTGGTCCGAGTGGTTATGGGCGCTGACTTCAAATCACTTGCCCCTCATCACTGAGTTGAAATTACAACTAAGATGTAGAATGTGTAAGCCAGGAAGCCATCCAGTTGGCTCACGGAAGGTCGGTGCTTCTACCAAGGTATTAATCAGCCTAGGGTCTTCCCCCACCCAAAAGCTGCAAAAGTCACAGCACATTCTGAGCTGTAAATGTGACTTAAACAAGTTAAAGCCCCACTTTAAAAGAATATTATAACAATTTGATTGATATCAAATAACAATTGTATATTCAATAATAACAAAGTAGTTTTTCCTTCAAATTGCTAAAAATAGAACAATAGCAAATTTCCCAAGCTAATTATAGTGCTGATCACCGTAATTTTTGGGGAAGTCATAAAACCACAGTAGATGTATAAACACACTCCTTAATAAATTAATGATAGAACCTGTCAGGACATTATTGTTCTGTCATAGCATATCAACATACAATGTCACCTTAATGCATGAGATTGCTAACAACATATGTTCTAACCAAGCGGAAACCATTAACTTTGAATGAAACATGTAACTGTCAAAGTCTATGTGTTTTATAACTCCGTTTTTTTTATCTTTTCTGCCACAGTTTAACATAGACAACCATCAACAGATAATTTCCCCATCATAAAACTGTCAATTCTCATCATGATAATTGTTTTGTATGACTGTAAGTGATCAAAGAAAAATCATGGCCCATATGTAAGTATATATAATACCGTACAGATATAGTAATAACTTAAACTACGACGTTACATACGTCAGGTGAGCAGTATTTGGGAAATGTCAAATTATAAACAAACATGCAAGATGTAAACATATTACACAAGATTAATGTACAAGTAAGTAAATGTACAGCCACTCCTTAAGATAATTAAATTATAAATCAATTAATTGGTCATTAAAAATGTTTATTGTAAACATCAGTAATAAACCAGTCATTAGATATATTAACAATGCCTCATCCTTTTTTCTTGTTTTACAGATTTCTAAAGAAAATATGATTTTGAGTATTTTTTCTCATAATAGCTTCTAAAAGATAGAAAAAATTAGTTAATACAGTGTTTTTAACTCTCTATCTATAGCATTCTTTTCCACATAGACATACAAGCAGCAAGATGGTTGTAGTGCAATCCTGAAGCCTTGGTATATCTTACACATATCAAAAACTACAGTAAAACCTCAATAATACAATCATCTTAGCTAACTAGGAAAATGGTCTAGAAAAATATGTTCTAAATTTCGAGGTGGTCTTATAACTGAGGTGGTCATTAAGTGACGTTTTACTGTACTTCACATAAGATAGGGTTCACCAGAGAAAGTCATCAGTAATTTTGAGTCACACAAAATATTACCATAATAAAAGTAATATATGTGTAACATAATATTTGGTATCCATACACAGAAGATGGGTGATCCTCCTCAGAAAGTGTACTTTCCAATTAAGGAGTAATCTACTGCCTTTTCAATGAGTGAATGACAATAAATAAAGAAAGCATTTCCAAAATGACAATTATACATTAAATGTATACCATAATTGAGTAGATGTGCAATTTTAAATCAGTGACTGTACAAGAAACTAGAGCTGACAAAGATTACCAGGTCTGTATCAATATATAGAGTCAAATACATTGATGCTACACAAACACTGTTAAAATAATCCAAGATGTTTCAAAACATCAACTCTTTGAATCCTCTGTCTCAAAACAAAATACATGTAGTGTGTATCAATATAGGATCAACTTGTTTATATTGAAAACGTATCAATAATGTTTTTTTAATAACACCCCTACACAAAACTTATCATTGTATAACAAGTAGGTACAAACCCCAGCATCATATAGACGAATGTAGTAAGATTTCTTTGGATTGTCCTTCACAAAGCACACCACACCACAACATCTTTTATTCCACCTTTGTCTGCTTTGTGCATCAGCAAGATACAGTTGTACCACAGCTGTTGCCAAGGTCTACAATAACAGATAAATCATCATACATATACAATTTAAACAAATAATAATGTTACAGTTTATACTTTTATGACAATAAAAGTCTAGATCAGAAAATCAGGGTTCTGACTAAGATTTCAAATATAATTTTTTGAAAGAATTCTGAACAAAATTAAGATTCCTGTGTAATCTCTACAAAAATGCTTAAAAGGGGGAAGTCCCTAGAATGAAAGTAAGAGTAAAAGCACAGTTCCAGTGATAACGAGACCTATAGTAGGTGAGAGGAAAATGACTTCAGGAAAATTGCACACACAATGTATACTATTTTATAACCTCGTAACTGCAGTTGTTGGCCCTCAATTTCATGCACTCCTATATACATATAGAAGGTAATACCAGTACTTGATTTTCGCAATACAATTATCGATTAACACGGACACATGAACCATGGATTCGAAACAGGCCGATATCGGTGAAACCATAAGAAGAAATAATTTACCCACAATACATAGCACGCAATTTACCCACAATCTGTAGCGCGCTCGGTGAGTATCATGGATTTGAATTGAAATTTAATCTGATTAAAGTTTAAACAAGGCTTGTTCAGTCTTACTACTCAGTATTGAATCAAAAATGCATACAAGCAAACAACAAGATAAACACAAAATATCTAACTTCTGTGTACCATCAAGAAATATATAGCTGTTGTAAACATGACGATTATGGCGATTCAAATGCCAACTTCTCTCGAATCGGAAACAAGATGGCAGACGTCGCCAATTTTTTACCGCTAATTGGAAAACCTTGGTTATTATATGGATCATTTTCATAGAATTGTACGAGGTGTTCCGATCGTTTGATCTCAGAAGAAAATCTCAACACTCGCGAGAGTTCAAACTAGTCTAAATACATATACATTGTACCAGCCTGTTTTGAATATGTGGTTTACATTTCCGTGCAATTAACAAAACCATTAAATTGTAAACAGAAATCATGGAAAACAGTCCATCATGAGATGACATCAAGTTGAGCAGTACAAATTGGAAATGAGTACTTATCCTAAACTGCTATGGCAATGTCACAAGCACAGTAGGGCCTTTCACAGTATTGGTTCTGTCAGCAATTTTCATAATTTAATGATATCTATCATCGATTCATTCGAATTCCAGACATTTCACCCCCAAGTCGTTTCCTCCCCAAGACGTTTCACCCCCAAGTAATTTCCTCCCAAGACGTTTCACCCCCACTTTTCAATATAATTATATATGTGTGATTAACATTTTAATTTGATGTTTATTTTAAAATTAAATTGTTAATTTATAGTTTAAAAACCCTTTAGCTGATTGATTTAATTTTGACATTGTTAAAAGGTGTGATTTAATCAACACCTTTGCATTTGATAGAAGGTGTGATTTAATTAACACCTTTTGAACTTATAAGAATGCTGCAACAGTAATTGGACACATATATTACTTTAACACTAAGAAAAAGTGCAAAAAATTAGGGCAATAAAAACATTAAACAACATATAAGTTATAACACATTACATTTTATTGAAAATTTTGGTTGATATTGTCATACTATGATACACATAGAATGAAACACTACTATATATATATACATACACCCTTCCGTAAACATATATCTACATACACACACATGCACACTCGTATGTATACATACATCCACCATACACATACACCCACCCATACATGTACATACATACACAATACATAATTTATATTGGGGTGAAACGTCTTCAAATGTGATAAATTACTTAGACATTTCACCCCCAAAACGGGGGAGAAACGTCTTGGGAGGAAATGATTTGGGGGTGAAACGTTTGACAACCGATTCATTCTATGGGTATACCAAAGATTTCAGCATTGAGTAAGCTTTTAGGTATAAGCATCTATATATATCGAAAACTGGATGCCTAGTCATACACTATAAGACAGGCTACTGTCTAGCTAGGTACAGAGGCTTGATGTTCAGCTACCAGACAGCTAACCACAACCATTTCTATAAATATCTATGATTAAAAGTCATAACAACATAAAGAATTTGTTTTCCATATGACAAAAGTTGTTAAACAAAACTTGAAACTAGAACTTACAGAAATATCAGTTTGAAAGTTCAGTTGATAGCTAATGATAGACGATTATTGAGACTAGAGACATAGATATGTCAACACACTGTTGTGAAACGATTAATCTTGTGAAACATGGATATTTTGTTACCCCACCCACCGTACTTACAGCGCAGCCTCTGCCAAGAACATTGAATATCCCCTCGTTCTCTTGATCAGAAATCAGATGACTCTTCTCGTTATTTATTCTTGACCGATTGCTCATTGTCACAGGCTTTAAATCCGTAAAAAGAGACAACTATAGCATATTTTTCAGTAAAAATTCATTACACTTTCACTTCCGCGTTACAAGTTCCGGCGAATAACTTCCATGTAAACAATAAAGTCTTGATAGAAATTAGACCCATGGATTGCAATCCGTCAGTGATAAAAAATATATAAAACGATTAAAGTTTCATTAAATAGCTAAACAACAGCTATTTTTACCTAAGGTTTCAACTTTTCTCGGCAGGATTATATGAAATAGAGTTGTGTCATCTATATGCGCATTAATATCTTAAACTGCCGGTGTTATTTGCCCTAACAGCTGACGACGTGCTCGACTTGTCAAACTGAATAGACCATGTCGATAAAATAAACTGTCTGGTATGGTAACTCCGCCCTCTACAGTCGTAATATTCAATTACTAACCACTTGCTATATCAGTTCGTGATTATCACTTCGTGAAAATACAGCTATATTATGTCATTGACTGTATATTTTGGGAACACTTTATCTTTAATTAGTTTGAATACTCGAGACATCTATGGATATTCTTTAAATGCTTGGTTTGCGGAACTTTATTGAAACGATGTGAATAACGCTTAACTATTTTAAAATTCTAAATTGAGTTAAACGCATATGGTTATATACGGAATTTATCTGTTATACATGTGTTGCGTTGGACTAATCTTTACTTCAGTTCTGGGTATCTGTTATGAAGAGTATTCCAGCTCGTGCAGTTGGTGAGATGATGGACATGGAGATTATGATACCGGACGATATTGTGGCTGGACTCGATCAAAAATTTGGGCCAGTATTACATGGTCATAAACATAATCTGAAGAATAGATTTGAATTAAAGAAGACACTTGGTGAGGGTACATATGGGAAGGTGAAGTTAGCTGAGGAGCGCACGACTGGAAAACAGGTATAATTATAACAATGTAAACATTAACCATTTTCTCACTTCTTAACCATATTCAGGGATGTCACTAATTTTTGAATTGGCAGCGAAATCATCAACTGTAGGCGAGGGTCTGTGGGGAACTAGCTGAGTGATGAGGCCAAAGTTATACCGGGTAATTTTACCAGCTACTGGCTCTTATTGACACCCCTGCATATTTAATTAAGATTATGACAGATTTGTTCTAACTAAGATCCATAATTCATATATATATCGATTATAATTTATTTATTATTAAGGGTCTTATATTTTATTTCTAAAATAACATTGCTGGTTTTGTAGTCATTAAATTACCAGTAATTGAATAACACCACCTGCATTCAGTCAGTCAGGCACAATAATTTTCTGTGGGAACCAGGTTGACCCCCACTCTGTAACTGGAACCCCCCCCCCCCCCCCCCCCCTATAGAACCCTATGTGAAAAGAAAAGTTCTACTAATAAAAAAAAAAAAAATCTAAAGCTAATGATTTTTGTAGTTTTATCAAATTCACAAATAGAAAGAAAATATTTATCTATAGGTCTAACAAAAAATCATCCGATAAAGTGATAATTGCAAAAATTATCATTAAATTTGTAGTCGATGCATTTGTGCTAGTCAAAGGTAAACTCAGACATGTTGTAGCTGACAATGCCTGTTCCATATGATGAATACTAACTTGAAATATAGATATTGTAAAGTTGAAGCAAACATCCCATAATTTTTACTCTTAAATAATCACTGTTATCCTTTACTGTGTCAAACAGAAACACATTTCAGTATTATTCGTAAATAGAGTGATAAATAAGATAATTACTACATGTTTTATCTATTAAATATAAATTTGGGTAATAAGTATGACTTTTAATATTTCTCAATACCATAGATGACTGCAACTAAAATGAACTTTAGGGTTTTATCCACAATTTATTTCATACACCTTTAAAAAGGTACATGTAATCATAATGTAATCAGAAAGTAATCACAATTACAGGTTAAATTTTCATGAGTAATGATTACATTACCGTAATTATAATCAAATTTAGAAAAGTAATAATTACATCTGATTACTTGAAAAATGTGTAATAATTACAGCTGATTACAATTACTGATTATGATTACCCCAGGTCTGGTCAAACTATGTTCAAGAAGCTCTGTAAAATGTTACTACTGCAATTTATTAATACTATAAATATCTTCAATATTTGATATTAATCATTCATCTCAAATTCCTCAGGATTTAACCTGGTCTTAAAATGTACAAAAGTGTCAGTTTATCATAAGCTCTTTAGAAATAAATAGTGGAAAATTTGAATATGATGCTTTACAAAGTCATACAATAGGTAGATTAAGCATGCAGTATCTAATAAATTAACTTAAAGGAGGAAATCTGTGGTAGACTGACACTATTGTGATGTGGTTATTTCAGTAACATGGTACAGATGGAATTTCAATCAACTTGAGATAGTTTACTGAACTAAATGTCACTCACTTTCTTCAAATCTGATCAAAATTGTATACATTTGTATATTGATTGTAAGTTTATCTAAATGTATTTATGTTCTTCCTGTTGCTGTAATGATCAGCTGTTCATATTAAATCTGGACAAGCTGCCACATATTATAATTATGCAACATATAAAAAATCATCCTGGAATGCAAATCTCTTCAGTTCATAAATGTTAGGAGGAGTCGATAGACTAAGATTGTTTGTATATATATACAGTAAAACTTCACTAAAAGCAGAAATCAATAACAAGACCACCTCATAATTAAGACCACACGTTTCAAGTCCATTTTGACTGATCCGCTCTTTATTCAACCTTAATATTAAGACCATTTTTCAAGAGTGCCAAGGGTTGTCTTATTATTGAGGTTTTTCTGTAGTTCGAACTTCATTGGATAATCTTCCTGTTGTCTACAATCATTCCGGACCTTGTTGTGTCAGACAAGTCTCTTTATGCACAACAGTCTTGTCGTCCATTGTCTCTCCATAGACAACCAAATATTGTTTCTTTTCATTGTTTTGACCAGTCACTACATCTGTATATTGACCAGTCACTACATCTATATAACTGTTAATGAGCTCATGAGTCTGTATGCTTGTCATTGGTTATAATAATATCTGTTTTAATAGATACATAATTATATGTAATGACAGGATATTATCATAATATTTATGAAGTATTCCTGAGTGTTTAAACTGTGTCTGCATTCCAGCCTTTATTTCATATTTATGACTTTATCTGACCACATTGATGACTTCCTTGACATATTATCGTACTTAGGTAATTGAAATTTATATTTATTACTTTTATTCTCGTCTCATTGTCATTCAACCAGGAAAAACTTTACTCTCTAGTACATTTCTTAGTTAATGTGAAATATATATTAGCACACCAGTTTCTTCATTAACTTTAGTTGCTCAGCTCAGAAGAGACTACTAAGATATAGTAATTTTAACTATAGTCTGAAGTTCATTGAACTATTTTTTTACTCTGGAAAAAAATGAACTATTTTTTTATTCCGATAAAAAATGAAAATTATTCTCTCCTGTTTTTTTTGGTATATTGAGATGCATTATATTGCTATGTGCATTGTACATCTTTCAAAGATTACAGTAAATGTATTAAACTAGTGAACTTGCTCATGATGGTAATATATTTGTATTAGAATGTCATTCAAGTTGTTATTTTTTGTGCCAGATTAATTCATTTCAGGTTTAAACTTTAATCTACGCAAATACCGAGCATGCAGTATTAATCGTTAACTTTCTTTTGATTTTATGCAGATAAGGAAAGCATTAAGAAAACATAGGATTAGAAACATAAGCCCATGCCAGATGGTAAATCAAATAATATTTGGACTCAAATCGAATGTTTTAATAAGTTCTAGTAGCCCGGTACTTATAAATTACTGTACATAATAAATACTGGACTATAGATTGATATGTAGAATCTTATCTATTGTAAAGCTGTGATAATTTTTTATAATGGTAAAGTTGAAAAGGTTATGAGAAGGTTATATTACAAAATTGTTCTCAAATTTTAGATTTGTTTATACACATACGTTTTGTATTGACAATGCCTTGTTTTTACATTCCTTTGTGATTTTATGTGAAAAATTCTTGTAATATTGTTTGCATTTGCGCATTTTTGAAAGAAGTCTATCAAAACAATAAGACTATGTTAGGCATTGTGATTGTTTTGTATTTGACTTTGTTTTGTTTATGCATTCATTTTACTCTGTCTGTATAGTGGTCTAGTTTTTGTTATTTTTATAAAATGTTACATAATATTATGAATGCTAAGTTGTGTAAATTGTCATGCATTATTTAAGTTTATACCTGTATAATTGAATAATTTGACAAGGTTTTGTTGTAGATTGATATCATTAGCCTGAAGTAATTATCAGTCTGAATTTTGACAGGAGTTTACATAATATTATAGTTGGTCTGCAGTCATCTATATCCAGATATAATCTGCGTTATTTTTGGTTTCCTGTCACCTAAATTGACCTCGCAGGTTTTTATAAGTCTTGTATAGTCAGACAATATTTACCTGGCTCTTATGAATATTCATACTCATCCATATATAAAGTAACATCTGTGAAGTACAAAGAGCGACATTTACTATATATATTTAATATAATAATAATTATGATCACTTGATTGCTCGACAAGAGTGGCGATTATGTCCAAAAGAATGGCGAAGAATAGTGAGTGACCGTTTAATATTGTCGAATATTAACTGTGGTTTTTGATACATTTAATCCCAATTCATCCTGTGCATGTTGGTTACTCCTTACTTTCATATTTCTTAATAAGGTATGGCCCGCCATTATCTCAAAACTTAGCTGTTTCATCAGCACCATTTTTAAAAGAAATGCAACATCATGGTATTGAATTTCATTGGCCTTATGTGGTGACCACATTTGATGGCTTTAATTTGATTTCCCATGTAATTGACCGTACCATGTTAGGTAAACTGCCTCATGGCTGCTTAATATATCATCTAAGTTTCATTACCCTGTGGTTTTACATACATTATAGTATTTTGGGATCAGGGGACAAGCCTGAGTGTTATGATCATTTTATGAGCTGTGAAATTTTTAGTGTAACTAAAATGGAAATGAACATCAATTAAGTGTTTGCTGTATGTTTGTTGCATTGTTTATACCTTGTTTTATAATATTCTTGATAGGAAAGTTTCAGTCTTGTGTTCTTTAATCTATGGCCATAAGTTATTCATTGATCAATTGAAGATTATAAACCATTCTATCTAATAAGATGAACAGCTTTGGCATGTAATACTGTTTGTGTTAACACTATGTGGTTAACAGGTTTTTTTCTGCCACGTGGTATACCAGTGTCATGCCTCTAACAAACTAAGAAAATGTTAACAAAATACATACCATTTGTGTGGCCCTTTAAGGGAGTTCATGTATCTTTGTGGCTTAGTTTGTTTAGTTGTATTGATACAAGTACCTGGTATGTATAGTGGCTAATTGTGTTCAAATGCATTATAAAATAGACATTCAATACTCTGCTGTATTAATATTTCATATTTCTCTTCCATAAATTATTCTATGAAATTATACCACGCCTAATTGATATTTTTTGCACTTTGGTGAGAAGATAAATCCATTTAGCATCAGAAAGAATCGACATTCCTTGTGCTCAGTGAAGCTTTGCTTTATTGATTCTATACTGGCTGACAACTTATCATACAGATGGCCAGGGAAACGTGGAGACTGGTTCTTGTTGTATGTGACAGATGTTCCAATAAAATACAGTGTTCATGGACCTTGTTACTGAAAGATGAATAAACACGACATATAATTTGGCTGTATTAAAATTAATCAGCAAATGGTGTATATATTATGTTACTTGTTTCTATAACGAATGTATCTTTCATTTTTGATATTACAGTGATATACAGTAATTGATTTCAAGGTAGAAGTTTGATTGATTTTCTTGTCTAAAAGTTGCGTAAAATCAATCAGATAAAAATAATGGAAAAGAATTTGTTAAGTCATGTAGACAGTGATGTAACAATTTCATTACAAACACTAATCATTTCATGACATGGCAACTATATATTCGTGATTTTTGTATGATTTTGTAACTCATTTTCCATCATCGACTATATGTTTACTAATTATTTGATTACATCGTCTTTCTGAAATTGAATATTTGATATTTATCACTATATCAACCAGGGTATAATTTTGTAATTCAGTATCATAGATTGGCTGAAGACTGTCAGCAGTGCAACATGTTATAATAATGTTGTAATGTCTAATACAGATTTCATCAGTCCATCAGAATTCCCCCAGGGTGAGAGGGGGGGGGGGGGTTGATTATTACTCATTAAAGTATAACTGTTACTTATTTATTTATTTATTTATTTATTTACTTATAGATAACCTGATGACTGTATGATAACATCAAGTATATGATATACCTGATAATTACGATTTGAGGTTAATTAGTTAATGTAATTAAGAATATTATAGTGTAAGGTAAATAACAAGTGCAAAGGTGTATCATGTGTTCATGTTTGATACATGTTCTAGGGTGCATAGACTCAGACACCCCACGAAATTATGAAAAATTCCATGTTTGTAAAATCCAGTACAATTTTATCATAATATTCATATCATTCGGTTATTAATTATTTTTTATAAAATTCTGCTTGTGTGTGTCAAGTTTGCTGGCAATTTGCTCCACTGAATTCAGCTATGGAATGTTGAAAAGTTTGTAATTGTATGCATTTTTTTTATCGAATCACAATATTAATTTGATATCAGTATTTTATTTGTAAAGATCAAAGATATGCAGAATATAATCTATGAAGAAGCGCCAAAGTACACCCATTCTATCTGCCTGGTTACATCGTCATGTTTAATACACATACTTCAATAGTTATCTCCCAACATGTTATAAGGTGTTAGATATTTGTAAATATTCATCTTTATGTAAATATTGTATTATATGCGTAAAATGCATGACACATTGTTTGTTTTGTATTAATAGTCTCGCTAGCTATGTAATCTCTTTCCTAAAATAGCGTGGTATACAGTCGGTGATTCCCCTAAACGTTCTATCGACTTTAACTTGTTCAAACTACTGCACATTTTACGCATAATTGAAATTCTTCACATTGATTGAACGATACGGTAAACTTTACCAATGTGAATGTTTATCTGTACATTTAGTATACCGGTACATACCATTCTTAACTAAATGGTTTTTGTATAGATTACTTAATGTTGCATGTGATTCCATAAACATTGTAAATATACTGTTATATTATACAAAAATACAGATAGATAGTGATCATTATCTCTTTATGGAATTATGTTAGGCATGTTTTAGTTTGTTTAAAAGTATTTGACTGCTTAATGGTGCAATGTTAAAAATAATTCTTGAAAATCTCCTAATAATAGTATTACTACCGGTATTTCACTGATTTAATATATATGTGTTTCACCACACCTTAAAACAGTTTCAAAATTTTGCTTTTTCCTTATTGCTTTGAAATATGCGGAAAATACTTTGTGGTAAAAACAAGTACCACAAAACCATGTATAACTTACAATTAAGCAATTTAATGTATAAAAACCAGTCTTGATCTAACCATTCTAGATAACATTTTGTACTTCAAAGTTGTAGAGTAACAAAAAGTATGTTTGTTGATACCGGTTGTTGATATTTTCCTTGTTATACATGTACAATAGATAAGTAATTGTACAATATAAAATGCATACTCATAATCTGGTATTAGTGAAATATGTTTCTCTCAGGGCGTGACTAATAAATACATTGTAATCCGTTATATATTCTATCATGTTTATATACATGATTATCGTTGCTCATTAGATATAATCTCATGCCATGTGTCATCATTTGTGTCGTAGTATCAAAGGCAAATATTGAAACTATGCAGATTAATCTTGATCGTATTATGAAAAATCATGTTGCCCGAAGGAAAGTTTATTTTTAAACAAAGCGTAACTCTGAGGGTATTTTAGTATCATGTTTGATCATTTCTTTACTTTGAGCCAAATGGTGATAGTAGTGGGCGTGTCCTTAAAGATTTTGATCTCCCAGACGTGAGGTCACCAATGTTTCTGTTACCGGAAATTTAAAAGTAAAAAAGAAAAGATCTGAAGCGTTGTTATCTGGATAAATTCATTCTTGAAATAACAAAAAAGTAATACCATGAAGATAAAAGAATATTTATGAAGATAAAATAGGCTTTGTGTTTCCATGGAGATTTGTCAACTTTAGTGAAAGTTATCATTACTTATTCAAGTAATTGATATCCCAGACTAATTATGAACAAGTTTATTGAAATTTTAAAACATAATAAAAGGTGTTAAAACGTCACATTGTCTGGGGTGTTAAGTGTAAAATGACATGACTAAAGTAATTATGTTAAAGTCATTTCCCTGTCACACTTTTTATTTGTTTCATTTTTGTCTTAAAAATGCCTACTCATTCAGCTATGTATAATTGGAACGTAGATGTTATAATGACATGTATAATTGGTGTCACAGGTCATTGTGATTTCCATGACTTTGTAGAAAGCATAGTGACACCTTGTCCGAATAGATCTCTTTGATCATAATTGGTAAATAGAAATTGTCCTAATGACTTTTCAAACTATGATGTAGCTCTAAACCTCAATCATTTTAATGTTCCCTTGATTTTCTACTGACTTTCTGCAGGTGCTTAAATGTTTAGTTTCCTTATTTATTCCATAGCCTATTTATGACAAGATAATTTTATGCTGTTAAAGAAGGGTTATTTATAATGCTATTTATTATACTTGTTTGAATTTATCGAACTCGGTGTGTTTGTGGTTTAAATTTAGACCTTGAATTTCTTTACATAACTTGTAATAAATGGTTTATAGTTGCTTGTATAGCTACAACTGTATATAGTGGGGTGAACACAAAACTTGTCTACAGACTGTCGAGTGGGCCCTACTTTTCTCTTCTTTTTTACTTGCTCCCTACTTTCTCCTCCTTTTCTTTGAAAGAGCCCTACTATTAACTGTACTTTTTTCAAATCTAAAGCGTTAACTCAAAATATTTTTTCCACTGCATGGAGGTCTAATCATGGAGAATAAAAACCCTACTTTTTTAAAAACAAATAGCCCTACTTTTGAAAAGAGGTGAGCCTGCATCTATCTGCATACCAGAGTATACATAAGGAAGCAGGCAGTCTTAATGTTAAGTCCGAACCCCTCGTAATGTTCCTGGCAGGTGACTCTGTTTGCTGTTTTGCTTACTGTAATATTACAAATGTTTATCTTTGCAATGTTTGTCTGAATAATTGAAGATTTCTGTTTAATTAAAGGAAGTCATTAATTACCACTAATTTAGATAATTAATGCTAAATTGCATCTTGGATTAAATTTATTGTTGCAATTGAAGAAATTTGTTCATCCAGCCAAAGTTTAGTAAAATAGAAATAACGATGTTCAAAATACTATTTTGATGAGAAAGATCCGCACATTAAGGCTATTTATCTTGTGTTGCATTTAGACACAAAAGTAATGCTCGTCCAGTAATTAAGCTGACATTTTTGTGCCAAAATTACCTAATTGTTTCATGAATTGTCACTGAAAACAAGAAGTACAGTAATTTTAGACCAAACCTCTTGTACATACGGACCTAGCCATATTGTGTTTATTTTTTACCAAAAAAGGCTCATTTGTTTTGAAGATATAACTGTATTGTCAGGTATTTATGAAAGCATAGATTAAGATCACTTTAGGAATTGCCAGAGTCGTGTCTCCCAGTGTCGTGTCTCCCAGTGTTGTGTTGGTTTTATCTGATTTGACAAATCTATAAACAATATTGTTTGTACTCTCATGTGGGGAGTTAACTGAACGATTTCATGCGATTAACTGTCTGCATTCAAAGGTGAACGAAACAATTATAAAAAGAAAATATGTGTCTCTGCATTTTTTGGCTGTTTACGGAATTCTGTTTGACACTTTGAAGGTCATTTACCCCGGTAGTTACTTGCCCTTTCATTAATTTCAATTAGCAGTTTGATAATTACAAACTACATGTACCTTAATACTTGTTGCTGATTTGAGTGTTTCTGATTGTTAACTGGTAATCAAGTAGTTTTTGAAGGGACGTTGGGGGGGGGGGAGATTGTTTGTGCACTTGTTGTTTGTCTGTTATTTTTTTAGCAAAAAGGAGACAATGCAAAAGTAAAACAGAAAATATCATGTTTGATATGTTGATTTGTTAATGCTTAATAACATTAATATTTGTTCATCGTATGATTATTGGCCTACTTGAATTTTATTTTTCGAACTTTTTATTTAACTTATTTTCATATATTTTCAGTTTGCAATCAAGTATATAAGAAAGTCAAAGATTAATGATGAACACGATCTTAACAGAATTAGACGTGAGATCAAAGTTATGTCATCACTACGACATCCGCATATCATTAAGGTCAATGAAGGTAAGTCACAGTATTCAATATTTCTAATCTGGATGTTCTAAGTGGAATAATGACCTGACAATTTGTACATCGGGACAATCATAACATGTTCGCAGTCGTGCTGTATTTTGTTCCCAGAAATCAGTCTGTATCGTGTTCCCAGAAATCAGTCTGTATCGCCAGCTATAAACAAGATAAACAATCATTATTGATGTACAAATTTGGGGGGATACTTCACATGTTTAAACAAACAATATATTCTTATAGTGTGAAAATATATTGCCATTGCCAAGTAAAATATAATAAAACCTCGCTTAAAGACCGTCTCAAAATTAATACCTCAAAATTTATTAATCAGAACACACATTTCAAATCCATTTTCACTGTTTTGTTCTCTATTGTTCTCTATTCAACCTCAATATTAAGACCACCTCAATAACAAGACCAGTTTTCAAGGGTCACAAGGGTTGTCTTATTATTGAGGTTGACTGTAATAAGAACAAAATAAAACTTATAACATGGGCTATGGTGTGTACTTGATACATGTTTTGTCGGCTTCATTTGTCAGCTTTTCATCACATTTTACATGCCAGTTTTCACGTTGGTTTTGTTTCCTGGGTTTTCAAGACCTTAGTGAAGTCAATATTTCTAATGCGGATGTTTTAAGTACATATATAGCATGTGTGCACTAATTGGTACAAATTAATGACACACATTTTTTTGTATCGGCGTAAAAGTTACCACATGCATTTAATTATTGATGGCAATTTGTGTGTTTGAATTATTAATGTACAAGTGCAGATTGTTGCAGCATGCAGATGTCATTGTGTCTCTAGATGTTGATCATGTGGTGTGGTGGTTGCTTTAATGTGTGAATGTGTACATGAGTGTGGTAAACTGGGTACTGAAGTGTTGCATTCAAAGTTCGAAACATTCTAGAAACCAAAACATGCAACTGTCAATACCCATTTAAGAAAAAGTTAAATACAGTTTTAAGTTTATATCACTTAAACATGAGAAATGTGGGTTTTGAACATTATCATTATTCTGCCCCGTCCTACTTGCAACACAAACACACTTCTTACTTTTGATTTAAACTTTTAAAGATTTAAAGATGTTAAAGCCTTATATGGAAAAGATAGTATAAGATGTTGGTGATCAGTATTCACAGTTATGTACGATCGTATTGAAATAGTAACATTTCTAATTGTATATAATTGACCGACACATGTACTTTGTTATACCGACAAAAGAGATGTTTGTTGATGTACATTTTCCCACCAGATCCTGTTTACAGGTTGAAGTAACTGAGACTCCTTTATGATAATCAAGTCATTGATGACTGGTACTGTTATTTGATCGGTTATTGTTTACGATGAACTAGTACATATAGTTTATATTTAATCATAAATTACCAAATAGATAATTAAGGATTAACTATACTTGACTTTGTGTCGCCATAATGTAAGTGACCCGTCTTACAAGTACTTGAATCTGACTACCGACAAGCATGTTATTGAAACAGACAAGGAAGTATGTAATTCAGTAAGTTTAAGTGTCAATCAGTATTTAATCACACAATACAAGTAGTTCTGTATCAGATTACGTCCTGTGGTCATATTAGAGTGGGAATTGCCTCCTGTAAGTAGTCTGTATTAGTCACGATTTTCCGGTACTTTTCACTGAAAATCAAACGCACTGGCATGTGCGTGTTGTTAAGACTTCCTGCGCAATCCCACAACAATGCCTGGTGTTTTTCCTGTTTATTCTGCCTGCTTCCTCGTCTGACTGCATCTGCTGATTCCTTCCTGTCAGAGGCTCGTGCCTAACGTGCTGAATTGCACATGTATAATTCATCCGATTACTCATATTATTAGTGAGCTTAATTCTGTCTAGCATATTACCCTACGTAAGCGTGAAACAGAAAAAAAATGATTCGGGTAAAATACAAATTTTGTACACTGGATGTTTGTGAATAGATTCAAAGGAGTATTTTTAATTGAAAATGTTGTAACCTTGATATATTGAGATTTAGCTTGACATTTTAATTATTTTGCTTAAATAGGAACAAACATCATGCACTTCAACAACTTATTATGCTTACTGAAGTATTTACAGATGGCAAACACCCAAACAGACCGCTAAGGTCAAGGAGGCCCAGATTCTCAAAACACATTTGTCGAACCGTTTGTACCAGTTTCTGTAGAGAAATGGTTTCTTCAAAATCGGGATAAAATCAATTAAAACGCTTTCATAAGTGGATATTTAGGACTAATGTCTGTTAGGTCATGACTAAATCATTACCCAGAGAGTTTGAACTTTCTGTCTGTCTTTGTCATCAAGAGATACGAAAATCAATCAGTTGTTAAGGAAAAAGTGGAAGATTGTACACATACTTGACGACAGGACTGATTGCTTAGTGTCAGCGGTATTTTAGAAGTTTAAAATCTTGCGAGTGTTTTGAAGTCTCCACTATTATCAGCAGTTTACATACAGAAGTCATGTTTTTCTCTAACTTTCTTTCAACTTCCAATTTAATTGTATGAGTCAGAGTTGCAAGTGTTTACAATCTAGACAACCACAAAACTGGATGCCTGATATATCAGCTGTGTTTGATAATGCTGCATCCTTTACAATTCGTGACAAATTTATTATGCAATAAAATAGATAATAAATCTCCATCATTCTCTATCGTCACGGAAATGATTCAAAATGTGACGGGGGACATAAAACAGTAATCACACCATTCAGTTTTATCATTTTCTGTGCATACATATATAACTGGATTGCTTTTATTTTCATATGGTCAATTCAGTTCAATGGTCTCCTAGTCCTTTGAACCAGTTTTCAAGGGTCCTGACAGAGTGGTCTTATTATTGAGGTTTTACTGCAGTATAATTACGAAGTATGAATGTTTTTGGGAAGTTTATTTTCCATTTCAACAGACCAAAGGTCCATGGGAATATGTTATAATGTCAAATATGTATTAAACAAGATGTCATAGTGCATTATAATTATGCAAATATACAGTTACGTTAAGTCTAGTTTTGGTGTTAATTTATTATAGACTGCTATTCATGGATGTCTGAAAAATATGTTTTATTTTTATTTAACAGTTCATCCATAATGCTATATATATAAAAAAAATCCATATAAATCTTACATTTATGGATAAAATGTAGGCACTAAATGTCATATTTATGTAATATCATACGCTTTGCATGAGTATCGTTAACGCATCACTAACATTGTATGTTTACTTGAGTCATTATCTTGTCAATTTTTGTTTGACTCTATTTTAGTCTCCAAGCAAAAACTGTCAACATGACAACACTATTTATTTGAGGGTTTAGTGTAAGACTACTGTAAATGCTTCTGTACCATAACTTAGTTACAGTAGTTTTGCATGAAACCCTCAATATATTGAACATATATTTTTTGTACATCTTGATCAGGCATGAGAATTTTCTGTTTTTTCGTGAAAATCCACGGATTTAATACTTGCACGAGCCGTTTTTGAGAAATTTAAGCAATCTTAGATGCCAGTAGGTTCAGTGGCCCCCTGGACCCCTTGCCAATTTTAAGCTGATTTTGAAATTTTGCATTCTCATGCCTGCTTGGTGCTTTTAATTTCAAGGCTATACTCCAACAATCGTACATCTGTCCCCATGTGCAAGCTGTATGTGACGGTCCCTAGTGACTGTAACGATATTAGCCCAATAATTAACTCTGTGAGCGATATACCATACATTTATCCATATAATTAACTTATTTGTAACATTCAATCTGTGTATGAATTGTTCCATGGTTGTACTGTGACATATTTTGTTACTTATTAACTAATTATTTATAAAGACAACCATGTAGTGTGGGGACAGTTGGTATATTGTTACAATGTGTTTGATCATTTATGGGCATTGAAAATCATCTTATATTACACACAGCCTAGGTTTATGAGCATTGTAAGGGATGATTTTAATCGGAGCAGTAGTTTAACACATTGTCATGCTTGTATGGTTGAAACGGATCTGAAAGTATAATCACAAGTACCTAAGCAAGCCAATGTACAAAGAACTTGATGAATCTATGAATTCTTGTATTTTGTTACAAGAGTTAAGAGCTAAGTAAATCTGTATCATGTTATAATAATAATAATAAGTCTCCCATTGTATGGTTCGTACGTCACCAATAAAGTAAGTAAATCAACAATAAATGTGTTTTGTAGAATAAAAAATGGATGTTCCAATTTGAGGACATTACTGCTTTTTATACCAGGTTAGAATAACAACGATGACACAGGCATACAGGGTATTTTCCCATTGTATTTACTGTTAAAATAATTGTATTCAATTCAGTCCTCCATAATGTTCTTAATGTATAGTTTGTACCAGGATATCCAAGGTTAACCAAACACTAAAATATGGATATTATATACCTGATGATGTTATTATATTGTGCTGCAAAAAATATATAAATGTGACTTTACAAAAGGTGTGACTGTTACCTATTCACTTTGCCTTGAGATATATAAAAACAGAAAGAATTTCATCTGTGCAGACATCAGGACCAGACGTTCACATTTGTCATGATTAGCATTTTGGTTGAATGAAATATTGTTGTTTTTTTTGTAATGAATTTCTCTTACTTGTTGTTCTTAGTTTTTGTGTCTCTTGTGTGAAGTTTCTGGTTTATCTTAAAAATGTTGTGTCATTACCTTAAATAAATCATTTAGTGAATGTTTTTGAATGTTAAATTCCTTGCTTTCAAACTGTCTAGTCATTAGATAATGTATAAGCTATTAATCTTAATGTGATCATTTAAGTAACTGGAAGCTTGCATTTCATATTTTGTTGATATTGGCAATAATTTTGCAGGCTTTTATATGACCAAGATGATGTATGGATCACTAGGAGACTGAATTTTAAATTATGCCTTTGAAATATTGTAAAGCAAGCATGTAAAGGCCAGCCATTTTATGAGTCTGAAACTTCAGACTTTTATATGTTAGCGGGATCATTATTAATGAGGTTTAACAGAGTTTTACTTAGAAAAGTAAATGTGTACGAATGATTCATCAAAAACTGTTTAAACTGTTTATGTGTTATAAAATGAGCTAAACATGTGCATGCTCAGCTCTGCCACCACAAATTGTTAGATTGAGTCATTCCTCTTTGGCACCAAACTCATTTCCAGCTCCTACACAAACTAATTGACTTCTTTGTCTCCTAAGTATTGGCTTATTTTATAGAATTTTCTCTGGAACAATTTCTGCTTTGATGTTGGATCGCAAGCCACAACAAATGGTGCAGAATACATTGTTAGGTTTGTCATTTCCGCTACAAGCAAATACAAATTGACATCTGCTATTTCCAGAACTGCTAATGTATTGTGTTCAATATAATAAGAGGTTGTCATAAAAGTCATTATGGCCACGTGCTGTGCCTTCAGTACTTCAGAGCCAGAGCACAACACTATTGAAGGTTTATTGCGAACAATTAGTCTTTACTCAGAGCTGAGTGTATGAATCATTGTAGTCTTCCTAATAATATTACCATTTCTTTATTACTTCATTATGTTAGAAAATATCCTCGGTTTAAAATAATGAGGATAGTTATTTGGCCATAAACTTGCATGAGCTAAACATCCATTGCAATCGGTCTTAAAGGGCAAGTGTTTTAAAATGTCTTCAACATTGATGGTTCGGAAGTTTAGATTAATCAAACATTAACAAATAGAAATGATGCAATGCATGTTCTAACTACTACAACATGAACATATAAGCATGTCTGGAACACGGAGATCGTGGTCTTAGTATGAGTGTAACAAAAATGATTCATCCAACATCATGCATGTGGTGATGTTTAGTTTTATCCATGTGGCTATGTTTAGTTTTATATGTCACAAGTTTGATACAGTGTGACCAATGACAAGCTTTGTCAACCAACAACAACTTGTTGCAATTGTATAAATGTGTGGAATGTTGCATCTGATTGTATTACCATAGTAACAGATTCATAGATTTAAAATTTTATGATGGCAGTTCTAGTTGAAATAACATAAAGATAATTGAGGTTACCTAACAGCTAATTCAAATACTTTATGCTCTGCATAGAATGTGAGATATGTATTTATTATAATTTGTCATTCAAAAAATACTATCATTATAGGTGTATTGCAAGTTATAAATCTTATAAATGTTTCAACAATACATACCTTTGGAGAAATTATCAGTCACAGTTAAGGTATATCAAACCATTTTAGTACAGTGACTTCCTGCTGGTCTTAATTCTTTGCTGTAAGATTAACTACTTAATATTGTCTTGGTGATCTTGTCTATTGTACTATGTTTATCTGATTTACTGCAGTTTTAGCCCAAGAAAGAACATTGTACCAAGAATGCAATCTGGATACTCCTTTGTATCGGCAATGTCACAATGTTTGCACTTAGAATACAAATGACATTGTGCACTCCATATTCGTGCTGATTTTGTATTTTTGGGGAGGTTAACTAGACAGTTAATAGTGGGGGTATAAAGATATCAAGTTAAATATGGCTGCCCTGTTCGTGAAACATGACTATAATTGTGGGTAACAGTTTATTGTTCGATATTCTATTAGATACTGGCTGCATTGTGTAGAAGCGATGCGTGTGGCACGCACATTTACCACGTGAAAGCTGTCGAGACAGAGGAAAGAGAGTGGAAAGAATGTGTCAAGATTTCCAACAAGTTTTATTCCTGAATGATGCATGCAACGTTTATCTATTCATTGTGCATTTGGAACAATTTTGGTGGACATACAAATATTGCGCCGTCACATTTAATGTGAAAAATTACATTTCAAGATTTTTTTTGGTATTATGAACGAATTAATGCACACTAATTGAGCTGTCACCATTTCTTTTCATGACCTGAAAAGTTTCAGTCTGGGCGACATCAGAACAAACAACTGATTGTATTTAAATACTTGGCTCATTTCATTCTGATAAAATAGTCGTGCAAAGGTCATCTTATGTAGCCATTATGTCTTAATTTGATAATAGTATTACAGCATGTCACCCATTACAGTATCTGAATTGATCAAATTGTTGAAATAGTTGGCAGTTTGATATCTAGCCCAACCTTCAAATCTGATTTCAAATTGTGTAAAGATATCTTAATTTCGATCATAATGAATGTAATTCCTTACGTTTTATTTTACTTTTTAAGTGAGTATTTTTTTTGATTTATTGCAACCTGCTTTGTTTTATTAAAATACTTAAGTTGGGAAATCTGGGCTGTCTGAGTCTTCCATTATGTGAACATCTACGCTCCCACACAGCACTTTGATTCCAGTACCATTACATTTACGGTGATTATGAAGTTATCAGAATAAGCGCCCGATGCTAAGGGAGAGTAGAGAACATCGTATTGTTTATGTATACAAAATACTTGTTTTACTATGTCTATACCATTCTTTAGCCTTTTTTATGACCCACTCTGAAAAGGGGGGGGGCATATAGATTTGCCCTCATTAAAAACTGTCACAATTAAATCTACTGATGGATGTATCGGATTCTGTGATGGCAGGCTCATGTTTGTTTTCGTGTTGCAGGCTTCAGTATGTCCCTACATGGACAAGGCTTAATTCATTCTGTGTTTGATTCATTCTGTCAATGTTTGATCTTCTGTTGAAATCAATGATGTCAGTATGAGAGGGTTACATCAATGTTTTATATTGTTTTACAAATCACCAGCTAACACATTATAAACCATATTATATTTCAAGATATAATTATGCTGATTGATACGTACAGACAAGTCTTGCTAATCAAATCACTCGTGCGTTACCATCAGCAATGTTTGACATCATTGTGACTGCAGATGGTCGTTTCTGTGTGACACAGCTTGGTGAGATCATATCGGTCAAATTTAGATGATTAACGTTCCAGAAATTTGGTTCGAATAGTAAGTTGAAGAAAGAACAATCAAGTACCCTGTAGTTTAGGTTTTTATCACTACTGCCACTACATGGGGTAATTTTAATAATCTGTAATGAAGTCGTTACAATTCAATTATTGTTAAGTAATGTTGGGTAGTCATGGATAGAAAAGATTAAAAGTTTCATAGCGATATATGATACTTTATTACTTTGTTTATTTTGTCAGGGTGATGCGGACGACTGTAGTTAGGTTACCCTTTATTTACATGATTTATTCAATGACTATGACTACGTATTAAAGTTAAACAGTTATTAATTCAGAATAAATTAGAACAAGCTAGGTTGTTACACTCTGTTCTTAATTGATATATGTTTTCGAAAGAATTATACCTCAATTTCTACTGGTTCATACTACACAATGTTGTGTGCGATAGCCTCTACCTTCATCATCTATTTTTGGCGCTCCGAAATACTAATTACCGGGTATTGCAGCTTTATTACATTGTCAAAGCAATTAATGGTATTATGAAAGTTTTGTTTATTTGTTTATGTTATTTAATCACTGCATTGATGTATATAGAACTGTTGCCTTGTTGAGTCAGATGAATACATTCAGTCATTGTTTTGATACAATATTGTCTACATAAGTTTAAGCCTGGTTACCTTGTTTCCTTGTAGGAGAGAAAACAAGGTCTTGTACTCACTTGATCTCAGTATCTATTGTCTTGTGTAGATTCCCCAGTGTGATATTCCACACCACTATACCTGTACTATATTGTCTTAAGTTTCACACAGTATTTGCTTGTGCCAAGTTGATTATTTGTCTGTACAATATCTATGTTCATTGTTCTAGTTATAGACACCTTGTATGCTTGAATTGAATGGTCGAGACATTTGATACCATTGTGTTTTACATGAATGGGGAGTTGGAGCAGAATTGTCTTTTATTTGTAAACAATTTTATGGTGAATTATGCTATTGTTTATGTCTGCCCGTTGTAAACAGTGGAAAATGACATAATAACATACATGCATTATCTGGTCCTGACTTAAACATTGCATGTGGTTATCTAACTTTAAAAACGTTTGGTATTACTGGCTAACTTGTTTTTTCCTATTTATTCAGAATAATCATCTATCAAAGTAAAGTGACACTCAGATTTGAAATTATTAATTATTGAAGTGGAGAGAAATTTCAGATGCAACCTAATAGTTTCTGACTTCACATATTTTCGGACATTTCACCTGTGCAAGTGTAATTGAAAACTACCCACTTCAAAGCTCATTTATTTCCTGTTTACACACATCTGAAAATTTTGTTATGTAGAAATATGCTTTCGTATTCAATTTATTACGTATTGGTTATTTTTAAATCTTGTTTGCACTAAAATCCTAAACCATCTATTTTTTGTGGTTGTTAGGAATTTATGGGTGTTGCCAATAATTTTAACCGCAGTGTGCATTTCACTCATGTATGTCTTTCTTGCAGAGTTTGGCATGCTGTTTGCAGTTTTCATTTTTGCAGAGTATTTTATTGGAGGTTTTCAAATTCAATTTGTTACTATAGCACTGCTTATATGAATGAGACTTTGCTATTGACATACAACCATTGGATATAACTCCTAAAGTGTTCTGTCTTCTGCTTCTGAAACCCAATATTTCATGTCTGCTGCTGAAACCCAGTACTTCACTTGGTGTTCAGTGTCTGCTGCTGAAACCCAGTACTTCACTTGGTGTTCAGTGTCTGCTGCTGAAACCCAGTACTTCACTTGGTGTTCAGTGTCTGCTGCTGAAACCCTGTACTTCACTTGGTGTTCAGTGTCTGCTTCTGAAACCCAGTACTTCACTTCATGTTCAGTGTCTGCTTCTGAAACCCAGTACTTCACTTCATGTTCAGTGTCTGCTTCTGAAACCCAGTACTTCACTTGGTGTTCAGTGTCTGCTTCTGAAACCCAGTACTTCACTTGGTGTTCAGTGTCTGCTTCTGAAACCCAGTACTTCACTTGGTGTTCAGTGTCTGCTCTGCTTCTGAAACCCAGTACTTCACTTGGTGTTCAGTGTCTGCTTCTGAAACCCAGTACTTCACTTGGTGTTCAGTGTCTGCTGCTGAAACCCTGTACTTCACTTCATGTTCAGTGTCTGCTGCTGAAACCCTGTACTTCACTTGGTGTTCAGTGTCTGCTGCTGAAACCCAGTACTTCACTTCATGTTCAGTGTCTGCTGCTGAAACCCTGTACTTCACTTGGTGTTCAGTGTCTGCTTCTGAGCTTGTATCGTTTTTGATTAATTCAGCTGACTTTGAATTTTGATCTGTCATTCTTCTGAATAATAATAGTGACATGATAGTAGCTATATTGAAGAAATATTTCTGTATTTGAACCAGTCTAGGTGTCTCAGTCATTATATAATCTGAATGATTAACCTATTGTATGATTGATCATCAGGATATAATACCATATATATATACAACCAACATGATGATTGACCTGATACAAGGTGAATGAATGGTAGATTTCTAACCTAGATAGTTAATATGAATCATTACCCACATTATCATAACCGCATTTGTCAGATGACTGATTTCTTAGCATGAAATCTCTAGACATTGACTCATACTATTCTATGGTGAATATTATATAAAGATTTATCCAACCATTTCAATAAGGTGTTTCTATAATTTCAAGCAGCATTGAGCCACTGGGGAAATATTTTGATACAGAGGGTCTGGCGCAAACTGTAGTAACTGCTTCTTCGCCGAAAACGGGGTTATGCTATTTTACCGCTGAACTCTCGAAATGTATTTTGAAGGTTATGTGTTATCAAAGGTTTATACACTATTAAAAGCTTTACATGTGTGCTTCATTATTTCTTGCATTCAGTGACCTCAGACTTGGCAAATTTCCTCCGCTTGATTTGTCATATGCTGCTAAATAAGTTTAATTTACTGACTTTTTTGGCACATTTGTATGTTTATTTCTTGATAAATACTGCTTACCTTAACTTTTTATTCAAGGCACGTTATTTGTTAAACTAATCATGCCCACGGCATGTTGGCACAAAGCATTGTATAGGTGATATTTCTACCGTGTGTTGATTACATATAAGTACAAAAACTTGGGTCCTAATTGGGACAAAAATGTTTGTGCACTCTTACTAATCAGCATTAGATGTTGTGATAACTATTGAATTCAAATACTGGTATTGTAACCTTAAGTGCAATGAGCAGTGCATACTAAATAGTAGTGTTCCAGATGTAAGCTCAATCAATATATAACTTTATCTTTTAACCTATCAGTACTTAGTTGTGTTTATTTAGAATTATTTGTCAGATTGTTCTCATCCGTGTTATTAAATATAACCCAGCTGGGGACGGGACTCATACAGAGTTTGTCAAGTCAAAATGAAGAGAAGCACTATAGAAAATCAATCCCTTTATTGTCATTACCTGACCTTTTGCTCCATTGAGATTCATTAGGTTGAAAAGTCTGCATGTTCAGCAAGGAGCCAATAAACCATTTGTAAACAATCAAGACAGGAAAATATTTTCTTTTCATTTATAACATAATCAAATAGATTGTTTGCTCTGGACGATTCAAGTATTTTGCAGACTATTGCTAACTTAATATGTTGATATTGATTGTTCATAGAAAAGTTTGATGACCAGAAAATCTATACCTCTAGCCAGATCATGACACTACACAAATACCCCCTGGACATAATGTTGATGGCTTTAGCCTGTTTTTTGCTCTACTTGATATAAGTTTGATGTATTTTCTTTTAATTCAACTGTTTACATTCAAACAAGCTGATTGACGTATGTTTTTCTGTTGGATCTGTCTCAATGACTGGTTCAATACTCCAAGTTTTATTTCAAACAATAATTTGGCTTACTGTATGAAAAGGTTTCCTTTACAACATGTGCGCTAATTGCATTGGGATGTATTTCAAAGTTAATCCATAAAATATATCAGTTCTGTATACAGTGTGAGACCTACAGTCAGACCTTATTTGTTTGAATTCATTGGGTTCCGGAATTCTATTTCGAACAATACCTTATTTCGAATAGACCATTTTAGTTCGAAGTGCCTCCAAGACGCATTGGGACCTGATACTTATATCGGGTGATACCAAGTATTCAGATTAAAGGTTGTTGAATAAACGAGGTTAGGCTGTAATCAATAAAAGAAAATCTTGCAAGTATGTAATTTGATACATGAATGTTAGGGTACCTTAGTGAACCTTGATTCTCTCCACATGGACTTATATTATAAACATAATTAAACGTCTGGGTCACAGCATCAGTTGCTGTTATATTTCATCTGTTGCAAAGAAATCAATTTTCTTTTAAATCATGAAGATTCCTTGTATACATGCATTCAAGCAGTTCATAAGCTTCTGTTTCACATGGATGAGTCAGCGTGCAGTAAGAGCTTTAACTAGTTCCCTTCATCTCGCCAGGGCTTATACAAAATTTATTACCTACTGATGCAATTACTTGCAAGTAATGGTATAAATAGGTATGAGTGATTTCTCATTTGTCATTCATACAAAACTCATCATCATTGTTTTAACCACCAGGTAATCATTCATGAATACCATACACATGTCACGTTTGATTCATCGATGTTAGCAAGTGGCTTCAGATTAAAAACGTAATAATTAAATTATCACCGTTATGGAAGATTAAAATTGTCATCCATGTACCACAAAATTAATAATAACTGAGGGTGAAAAAAATTATCGCAAAATTTCCGACTTGGTTACTGGTATGCCTTGACAAGTGAGTCACTGATTGTTCAGTTTGTACTATATGTTCTCAACTGTCTGTCAAGTCTGGTAAGATTTCATTCAGTCTGGTACAAGTTGGAAATCTTAAATGAGAAAGGAAGGAACTAAATTGTCTGTCTAGTATATAGTGAATGTCTTTGGTAAACTTCTTTGGTATGTTTACCAGGATTTAGGTAAAATTTGATGGTAAAAAGGTTACATGTCATTACTAGTTTTATGAATCACTCTTGATGACTGCCTACTGGGTTACTAATCAGAACTCGGGACTAATTCGGAGATTCATTGTTAGTGGTTCATCCTGGCTGAAGGCTTGATTGGAAGCCACATATTATGGATCGGAACTATTTTGGGACGATCACATATCTGAATTAGAATGATCCCTAGGGTATGAAGCGATCTTGTTTCGTTTTCTCTACTAAAATTGATAGTACTGGTCATTTTACATACCATACAGCGGTCATCGTGTACACTTGATCCGATCTACCCACACATGGTATGCTTGTATCGTGATTGTATCGTACAGTATTAAATATTTCTCATTGTCAATTTGTTCACGGTAACATTGACTGATCTTGTCACATTGTGAAGACCTCTTGCAGAGCTGGTCAGATAGTACATATATAATCTTGTTTTTCTCCTATTACAAGTTCAAATCTATAATGTTTTCCTTATAAGGTCTTATCTGGTTCAATGTCAGGGATATGTTGATGTTTTGGATGTACAAATATATTGACCTTGAGTGAAATATTTGCTGACCATGACAAATTTCACATGCTGCTGCGCTGGCCACTAATTGGTGGTACTAATTAAAACACAGGCTTTTATTGACATTCTTATTTGCTGAAAATGGTTTTAAAAAATGGTATACCAGTTCCTTATAAACAAGGTTCCCTATTTTGTGTACCGTATTTGATTTCCACTGAGCAAGTTTATGTAAATCATGTGATTTTAGTATGAATCATTGACATCTAACTTATAATTTTTGTATATTTTCAGTGTTTGAGAACAAAGACAAGATAATCCTGGTGATGGAGTGTGCTGATGGCGGTGAACTGTATGACTATATTAACAATAACCATCTTACAGAGAAAGATGCCCGTAGAATCTTCCGTCAGATTGTCTCAGCTATACAATGCTGTCACAAGGTGATCTATTCTAACAATTTTATGCCCATCTTTCACTATGTATTTCTGAAAGTTATATAATTAAAACTCCTAATTTGACAACGATTAATCTGGATGTAAAATAGTAGAGTAATCCTCTGTTTGTCGTACTTTTTAATTTCTTTTGAGTAATACATTCTCTGTACTGCAAAAACCACCGATGTCCTCATTCGGGAACCGCCCTTCACAGAGTGTTTCGACCCGTTTTAATCCCAGGACACTCTCAGGACGACGGGTCTATAGTGGTGATCAGCCACTATGTGTCAGTGGTTGGCCTCAGCTCTTCTCCTCTCTCTTGAGCCACATTCAGCTGAAAGCCCGTTCAGCGGTCTGGGAGTGCCTACTGTCATCTTTCCTCTGTCAATGTTTTGTACATTGAGGACTTGTACTTTGTTTACAATGAGTTATTAAATTTATATTTTTCAATCTGATCAAGCTGTTTTCATACTCTAATTCATGCAATTTATAAGAAAATTATGTTTTAATGAATTCTGTAACTTATATACCATGACTACAACCGTCTTGTGATGTCAACGACCTATACATTACCGAAATTCACATCATAAATACCAAAATGTTACGCCAGTGTGATTTTAGAGGTGGATGTCAATAATGCACCTTATTGTTAAACACATGTATGTATTTAACATGGTTGAGAAATCACTGAACACTAAATTATTGGTAAACAACACTGTCTTATACATCTCAAAGTTAGTCACCATACTATAATCTGTTCGATGTTCTTTAGAATGGGCGTAAACAACCTTTGAGGCGGTCAGCCAATGAAAACAAGTTTTGCAAAATACTGACCAATAGACATTGTGTACACAATAATGGCATTCTCAATTAATTTTGTATCGTTAGTACGTATATTTGATTATATATAGCTGCTGTTGTTGATTATGTTTTTGTTGTTATTGTTGCTCATTTTCATAAAAGTTTTTTTTATTTTCAGCTTGGAATTGTTCATCGTGATCTTAAACTTGAAAATATTCTTCTAGACCGTGATTACAATGCCAAGGTAAACCCACAACATGATTCCATCATTGTTCAGATATAATTATATTGATATACTTCAAGTACTGTACATAAAATTCTAGAGATATGCGACAGTGTTACACACCCAAATCTTCCTTTGTGTGGTATTGCTTGTTTTTCTATCAACCTTTCCATGTTATGTTCTAATATGGCTATAAACTCTTCATCTGACAACAAAATATGCTAAACTATAGGATATTTGCAAAATTACATAAAAAATTGCAAACAATATTGTTAAAATATTTGGTTTTGCTCAAAATCTGTCCAACCAAAAATTTCTTAAATATCACTACATTTTGTAGTTTGGTTCGTTTATAAATTCTTCTTTCTCTATTTTCAGATTGCAGACTTTGGTCTGTCCAATTATTTCAGTTATTCGGACAAATTGAAGACATTCTGTGGAAGTCCATTGTATGCATCTCCTGAAATAGTCAGTGGGCTTCCATACTACGGTCCTGAGGTACGTTGTTAGCAATATCGTCCTCTTTCTTTTACATAGTTTAAACTTCCTTATGTTTATGCTGCCGAAGGAGGAGCATATAGCCACTGCTTCGTCTGTCCGTGCATGCGTAAGTATGTCGGTGCGTTTGTCCATCCTGCATTCATGTCTGCGATATTTCTCACTGCACAACCCTGGTTGTTTATTACCAATCAGGGCTCTATAAATCCACTAGCACGACGTCCCGGTTAAGTCTAATTGCCGATTCAGGCTACCAACAGTTGAGCTGGATTTAGTCCAGGACAAATCTGTTATCCATAATATATTTCTCTGCTTGTACAATGAGCCTCCTATGTCGGACAAGTCAAATTAACTTGTACATTGGTCCAAGACAATGGTATTAAAAGAAAATTTCTAGAGCCCTGCCCATTACAAAAATGCTCAATGCTATGCTATGTTCCAGAAGCTATAATGTTTGACTGCTTTAAATAAGGATGGTCTGTAAATGGTTGAAATATTCAGTAAACTGTTTCCATAAAAATGATTGAATACCGTGCAGGTGCAGTATATATTAATGTAACAGCATGGTTGATGGTGATATATATATATGATTTAAATATAGTTTGTTAATGATGAAGTTAACATGTCCCCATTTCCTCATAAAGTCCTGATTTGTTGAATTCTCTAACAAAGGTGATATAATCAAACATCGCTTATATCATGGCTTGTCAGTATTCATATAAACAACTCTCGTTTCATGACAGTTTATTGCCCTAAATATAAGTTGAATGATCACTTTAAGTTAACCTCTTACATAACAAGTACAAACTGCACAGAGCTGTACCAGTGCGCTATAATCTTGTGGTACTCTGTCAAACACAAATATATTCGGACCTCGTTCATCAGGTCTGAAATTTTATTTCGAATAAAACATGGTTTCGAATAGCCTATTTCAATTCATAAGAAGATACATAAGGATCTGATTTTTTTTTGGATGATACTAAGTATTCAGACTGTACATAGTGATTGTGGTAAACCTGCTGAAATAAAATTTCATCTGCCATCAGTCGATCTAATGTTTAAATTTATTCATTTACATAATGTTTTATAAGAAGCCACTGGTGCGATGTAAAATACCATTGCAACCAGGTGATGTTAACGCAATCATTCTTTATTATTGGCAATTAATGAAGTTTATTTGAATGATTTTTGTGCATAAATTGACATTGAAGAGTTTATTTATTACTCTTTGTTTTTGATTGAGAATAAAATAAAGATTCTGTGGTTAGTTACACAAGTTGCTATCTTATAAATATATCGTGTTTAAAAAATAAGCCTAGTAATGATTATGATCAAATGATCATTTAATGCTTGGACATTTTAATTACAATTTTTGTGGGTTTTTTAAAATACCTTCAATTTCCTGCTCTCATCGTCAGTCAGTTAGACAAGCTGCATGTAAACTATGTATAGTATGGGAACCGAACCATACTGATACATACTGTACTCTGGTTCCTGGTTCCCTCATACCATTCCATAGGTTCATACAGTGTGAGTGATTTCATATTCTTTATAATTATGTACTTTAAAACTTTCTCAGTGAATGGCTGATTGAAATAAAATTTGAATTTCAGTTATTTATTCATTCAAAATTTGCATAAAAAGACGTCTAGAATTAATTATCTTGGTACAATATAACATTAAATATGTAGATACTTCATGAAAAGAGATGAATCACATTGTCAACATAAGGGCAAATATACAGCAGGAATAAATACACTGTAACTATCACATGGCATCAATACATCATTGTGGAACAGAGAGTGCGTTCCGTGCAACTGTTAACTTGTTAGCAAGCGCTGTTTGATTAATGTCCTTATTTTGTCGTGTAGAGAGCGATGCCCGACGGGTTTAAATGGGTATGTTGTCGTTACATAAGATATGTTTGTATTGCAATGATATATGTTTAATTTAAAGAGTGTTCACTTTATTTATATGTTAGTTTGTACTCAATGACTTGAAGTAATGTTCTGCATTAACTACCTTATTGAAAATTTATTCATAATTATTACTTTAATTTATTGATGCATTTTTTTATAGAATTTTATATATTTCTGACTGTTACGTTCTGCAGCGTAGATTTTCTCACATCTCAGTAAATTTTTATGGAACTCTGGTTATAAAACATGTGTATATGTACACCTCATTAAAATAGTTAATTGGACCAATTAAATTAGTATATTTGACCAAACGCTTATATAAAATAGACCAAAATATGAATTCAGAAGTACTATATTTATCCTATCTGAGATATCATATTGAGTATAAACCGATCAAGTAGGTGTGAATCCTGTTTTAGATTACTGTATTTATCTATTTGTACATACTAGGTCCTGATTTGATAATATTCTCCCAATACATTCCTGTAATTATCCTGTTATGTACAATAATTTGTTTAAAACTGTAAACCAGTCAATTCTTTATTACTTAAGTACACAAAGGTAGCCTTAAGGTATTTATAAGACGTTTCAATTGCTGGTGAATATTCGTAAATATGGTCATAAAAAGTTTATAGCATATAAAAGTTCCAATGCATTTATTGTCCTAAATTTCTTAAGAATGAATGGTATTTGTCTGTAATAAAAATAGTTTATAATCATAACAAGGAAAGAGATTTAATCAAGTACCAGGATAAAATAGGATGCCGGATATTTGTTATGTTGTAGAATTTATGTTGGATAATTACTCATGAAATACTTTATACCTTTGTTTGTCTGTTTAATCTATCTATATAAGGTAACATAAACATACAGCAATGACCATTTTATCTTATTTGACCATTTACTGTGGTTTGTTCACCTCGTGCGCTGACCACTCTATTGTCCATCTCTCCTATCTGTCAATACTTTATATGTTTATTATAACTATTCTTACTGTTGTTTATTTATGTACACAGTATTGACATAAAGAAAACAAATCCAATTGTACGTAGCAAGCAAGGAGACAATTTCTCAATAATGAGATAGACACTTTATTTCAAGGTCATATCTCGCCCTGTATGGTGTTATATACACAGAGTAACATCTCAGAATGTCCCGAAGTTTATTTTCAAACCTCATAATAATAATAGTAATAGTAATAGCAATACATGTAGTAATAATAATAATAGTCTACTTCATTTAAATATGCACTAGAGTTGTTCAAGCCAAGAAGTCCCTAGCTGTGAGCCTCTATGATATATACTTGCTTACAATGTATGAAACAAAACTTTTATGGAAAGTATGAATAAAATTATAAAAATAATCAATATTAAACCAATATTATACTTCTGTTTACTCATTATTATTCAACTGAAACCTCAGAATGTTCATAAACATTAAATCTGCTTGTCATCGTCAGATTAATCATATTAGTGTTTTGTTAAAATTTTACCTGAAATGTTGTTTAACTGCAGTTTCTTACAACAGTAGGCACACCAGTTGAACTACAGTCTTTTTGCATTGTTCAGATTGTAAACTTCTCTTGTAAATATTCTAAGAATGTGTATTTTGATGACCTGTCACGTGATGATAAACAGTAATTTGTGCGAAGTAAAATCTTGACTGTTGTCGGTAATGTTCGTTAAGTGTATGTTTTGACAGAAATGATAAAATGAGAATTAGTTAATGAGGACTTTCAAAGTGGACAAGTTTTCGTTACTAGGTAGCTAATGCATACCTTTTGAAACAACTTCAGTATAATACGTCCTTGTTTGCTTTTTATTCGTTCATTTAAAATAAAAATGTTAGGCAAGTTTTGTGATAAGAGTCTAAGTTGATATAAATCCGTGTTTGAAATGAAAGTTTAAATATTTAAAGACTTATAGAATGGCCATCTGAGATCCATGCTGCATCATAGTAAATAAAGAACATCATTTATTTTCTACTGTAACTGTAAATATAAGAAATTTCTGTTTGTATGCGGCTTTTGCTCCAATCAATTCTCCCAGTGTCAAACACAGGAATGCCAGATAGGACTTGAAAATACAATACAGTAAAACCTCACATAAAGACCACCTCAACAAATAAGACCTCCTCAAAATTAAGAAAACAATTTTCAAGTCCATTTTCACTGTTCTTTATTCAACCTCAAAGTCTCAATGAAAATACCAATTTATAAGGGTCCCAAGGGTTGTATAATTGAGCTTAAGTTAAATTTGAAAAAAAAAATTCCTTAAATGAGTTTTGTAATATTTTCATATGTTCTCATGCAGAATGTCATCTCTTTCTAAAAATAAAGTTGCTTTCCTAATGTTTTGGAATAGTTGTACGGCCCATGACATCCTGTAATTAAACTTTGTTACGTACTCACAACTGTAGTGTTACATGTATTGACATTGACTATTTGATATTGTGGTTTCTTTTACAATAATGATTATGTTGTGTGGTTTGTCATGCGTGTTATCACTGTATATTATTTTCAATTATTTCAGGTGGATTGTTGGAGTCTTGGTGTTGTGTTATATACTCTGGTCTATGGTACCATGCCATTTGATGGATCAAACTTTAAGAGACTACGCACACAGATCACTACGGGAGATTATTACGAACCAGATAAACCATCAGGTATGTCTCATTGTTTTTTTCAATTGTACAAACTTTCCTCAAGGTTCTGGTCTAAGGACTGCGTCTGGCATCATTTATGTCAGACGACTTTCTGCATGACTCTTATCTCTGGGCCCGGCTTCACAAAATCAAATTCAAATCAAATTCTCAATTCAAATACCAGCAGACTCCATAGTTGTACAAGTATGTTTAAATCTAGTTTACATATCAGCTCGTACAGACTGTCCATGTAAATCTCAGAATAAAAGATGTTGAAAACTTGAGTGTGAGACAGATCTCAACTGAGAGTGTGAGACAGATCTCAACTGAGAGTGTGAGACAGATCTCAACTGAGAGTGTGAGACAGATCTCAACTGAGAGTGTGAGACAGATCTCAACTGAGAGTGTGAGACAGATCTCAACTGAGAGTGTGAGACAGATCTCAACTGAGAGTGGGAGACAGATCTCAACTGAGAGTGTGAGACAGATCTCAACTGAGAGTGTGAGACAGATCTCAACTGAGAGTGTGAGACAGATCTCAACTGAGAGTGTGAGACAGATCTCAACTGAGAGTGGGAGACAGATCTCAACTGAGAGTGTGAGACAGATCTCAACTGAGAGTGGGAGACAGATCTCAACTGAGAGTGTGAGACAGATCTCAACTGAGATTTTTGTGGAATTGTGGGTTGACTTGTTGAGGTTATATAACCTGAATGCACTGACAAAATGTGGCTAAATTACTCCTGTTTTATTCTACTTACACATCTTTTGTTTTGACACACAAATTGGGTAGACCTTTTCCATGGAAAGTGGGTTGACATCGTTAAATGTAGATAAAGTTATACTGAAGTTTATCATGAGTCAAACAGGACATAATATTGGTTTAAAATATTGATAAAATACTTTTTAATAAAGATTAATGATTATTGAACATTTTTTCTATATCTGTAATCTATTTTATGTCATTTATGTGGAATTTAGCCTGTTCCAGTAGGTGGTTGTTAAATTATTGTGGTTTGTTGTGATTTTGAGTCACCTGCTAAACTAATGACATTTTAATTATTGTAGTGAACAAATCAGTATATCATATTACCTTCACCAGTTATGGTCTGCGAAGCACGTCATCTTGTATTGTTAAAACCACATCACTAAGAACTAAAATACATACATTAGGTCATAGGTATTTTGTTCCTATAGATCATGATAAAGATGAGAAATGAATTATGTGGTAACATAATCAATAAATACAGTATATTATGTAACATTATGTCTTTAGTGTTTTACAAAAGGTGGATAAATCTCAATGCAAACATTACAGCTTGTAAACATGTTTTCAATTAACTACAAGTGCAAATACCTATAAAAGAACGATCAATTGAATGCCAATGACTATTGTTAAGTAGGCTTAACATCTTTATTGTGGTTAGAATTTTATGAAATAACCATTAAATGTCCAATTAGGTCAATATTTGTATTTATTGCATAGAAGGTACACTAGGTCAATATTGGTATTTATTGCATTGTATTTACAGTAGGTCAATATTTAATGATCTTAGGCTGATATCTCATGATATAATATTTGTATTCATAGTAAATAAATGGATGTGTAATATATTGTATAATATCCCCCACTTATCATTTACTTGCTACGTAGGAATGTGACTGATTTATACAATAATGATATTAATTGAACAGTTAAACTAAAGTTCTTTAAATGTTGCATTAAATTTAATTATTTTGCACCCATCTGAACAGCTGGAGATATGAGATTTTGAAATAGTGACCTGTTATTAATACATAACTCCACTTTAACAGTATGATTGTTAGGGCTTGCATCATACTAGGTGTAAGGGCTGGTATGATATCAGATCTTTCTAAGTTTAACACATCTGATGTCCTGCTATTGAATACTGTAATATCAAACAGTTTTCTGCCTCAATAATTGTCTGCTGGTGTTTTATTAAAGGGTGCAAGGAATATTTTACGGGTGCAAGGTATATTTGCATTGAGGAAAAAGACGTATACCGGTTTGTCCAATATACTTCCTTAGATACTAGCTATAAGCACAATATCTTGGTGGAGATGGAGTGTTTCTCTGTATAATCATTGCCCTAAGGTTGGATGTTGTCTAGAATGTTGTTAAGTTCTGAACAACAATTAAGTAATCAATACATTTTCTTGATTTCAGAATCGGCTGGTTTGATACGACATTTACTTACAGTGAATCCAGCAAAACGTGCTACAATCACAGACATTCTGTCCCACTGGTGGGTGAATCTAGGACATAGTACGATGCCAGATAATGAACCCTATATCCCGCCTATGGTTCTACAGCCGGTTTCCAGCTATCACAACCAAACATTATCATCATCATCTGAAAGTGATGATGGGGAACCAGAATCGGGAGGAGGAGCAAAAACTGTTAAGCCCCTGAAGGGGATACTAAAAAAGCCAAAAATGACTGACAATGTGTCAGACAAAAAGTGCAATGGTTCTAGAAAACAAACATCAGACACTGTTGAATACAATGATGATGAAAATCTTGATAATCCTGTGTTCTCAGATGTTGTAAGTAGCCAGACTGGATCTCAAACTGATGTGTCTGAAGAGATTCTGTCAGAGTCTAATCAGTTGTCACATGACACTATTGGTGCATCTGCAATAGTCAATGATAGTAACGGGAAAAAAGTGTTCGATGCTCAGGTTATGCCAAAGAGAGGAATTCTGAAAAGAAAGGGTAAATTTAGTACTGGTGATAGCGGATGTGATTTGAATGAATTAAATAAGGACAACGGTAGTCTCTCAGTTCGTCCTATGGATCTCAGTGAACCAGACTCTGCAATCGATTCACCAGATTTTGTTGCTTTAGATGCTAACACAGATTGCTCTAAAACTATTTGTGATAAATTAGAAGGTACTTTCAACTTTGAAGAACAAACCAACAAAGTTAACAATCTCACTCCAGCTGACAACCTACCAGTGACTGTTGTACCTCGTAGAAAAGGAATTCTAAAAAATTACAATCCTGATAAAAGACTGAGCGCGTGCAGCACAGGTTCCAACTCATCTGCTGACATCTTGGACTTCTCGTACGACAGTTGTGATGAATTGTTGGAAACTCACTGTAGAAGAAGTTCTTCTAGATCTGCTGATTATGGACTTGAGTTTCGAGATGTTAGAGTTCAGGGGCAAGCAGCGTTACATCATGATTCGTTTGATTATCATGAAGCGCAGGAAGTGTATCAGAAAGCTCACTCCCTTTTAAAAGAGTCATAAAGGGAGATTACTCTAGTCAAACCATTTTTTTCATTCTTCTGTAAATCAGGAAATAAAACCAAGAAATACGAATGCAAAGCTGAAACAATTATACCTATCATAGACAAACAAACGTCCTTTGGTCTTGATAAAAAGTATTTTTGTGTCCCTTTGTTATCTTTATATAAGAGGTTCTTTTACCGATTGATACCTTTTACAATGTTGAACCAAATGCTTCATTATTTTAAGTATTTAATTTTTGTAATTTATATTGGAAAATCTCAGAAAATTTTAAGATTAAGTATCGAGTATATCAGTTGATATTAATTTATATTTGTAGGACCATATCTAACTTGAATTAATTGATGATAGAAAATTGTTTGAATGTCATCCAAATATTTCCTGAATTACAGAATATCACAGAATTCCTATGACTCACACATACAATGTGCCTAATATATAGTGTAAAAGTGATATTTGTTTGTTAATATAACATTATGTTACAACATTCTACCATATATTACAATATGTTCAAGTTTTCTAAGCATAATAAAACATCATCTTCATCATTATGCTACTGTGTATGTTTGCTTGGCAATCATTGTGCTGCATGATTTTATTAGTGCCAATTTGTTTGGCCAATGCTTTTTTATGATTATCCACCTGTTAGAGGTAAATTTATTTTTTAAGGTAAAAAAATCTCCAAATGTTCATAAGAGAATCTGAACTACTTTCTGTCGATATCTGCTGTTTATTTTATGAACAATATTAGATAGATTTATTTCAACAAAAATGTAAAATTTACATGGTAATATAAAATTAAAACACACATTAGTAAAAACAATTATATGAATGAATTAAACATTATATATTAAGGATAGCACATAAAAAGAGTTCAAACTCTAATGCCATTGTGGTCCTTAGTGTTCAAGGCATTGGAAGACAATATCAATCTGCTCTTTTTCTTCATTATTACTGCCTGTATAATTATATAAGGAGTTGTCACACATTAATTATTCTGTTGTAACGAAGTTTAGAGAAGGTATAATAGTCAAGAGATAGAGCACAGGTCTCCTGATGTGGAGTTCATGGTTTGAATCCTACCTTGGATTAGATTCATCTACGGTGTTGATAATTCCCACATTACGAGTGGGTGGGTACTGGTTAGGAGCCCAGAAAAACTTGCATTCTGAGTGATTTATTTAACTGATCAGAATACACTTCACAATCAATGTAAAATAGATAAGTTTAAACAATGTTTTTTAAGTACAAATGTACTGAACAAGGCTGGGAGCAATTTAGCTAAGTACTTCTATTTATATACTAGATAATTATATTGCAACTACTTTCATGCACAATTGAAATCTTTAATTAATGATTCTCTTATACTGTATAAATGAGCAGACTTTACAGGTTGAATCAATGTTGGTATCATATTTCTGTGTACTACTTGCATGGTGCAAATTGACCAAATAATTCCTTTGATAAAATCATTGCTTGGTAGATTGGCATCTTGAATTAGTGAACTTTAATGTTCGAGTGAGTTACTTAAAGCAAATTAATCTGGCTACAATCAGTAATTCTATACTTGATACAATTTTTTATGTGTTTAGTAATTGTCATTAATATGTAATCAAAGTAATGGAGTATTTCATTACCTGAAAGCCCGAACTAATTGTCTCAAATATTTTGTTAATATGTCTAGGAATTTTGTACATGCGCTCATTTATTTCTAAGTAGATTTCTGTGGTCATATGATATATGTGTAACATTTTTGGCCTATAATGAGCATCAATAATACATTACATAAATTGTCTCGCAAATATTTCATAATGTGGCATGACTTATGTTTTACACTGATTTACAAGTAATTTCAACTGTTTATTATTATTTGATAACATAAATTTAATATTGTTTTGTTAGTAAATAGTGCCACCAGTACTAACATCTCTTGTACTATTTTAATGAAGAGAGATAAGTATAAACACCAGGGGCGTAGATTCCTATAGGCTGTGTAGGCCGTGGCCTAAACTTACTTTTCCAAAAATCCAAAAAAATAAAATGGTCAAAATTGCAATAAGATATTTAATGTATGATTTTGATGTTAATGTAAGCATATTTACCGGAACCAAATATACACCAAAACGCATCTCTGACGATCCAGCTGCAAACATTTTTCTGGGGTAACATGCCCCAGAACTCCTCTTAAACTTGGCCTGCACATCAATTTCAGCTAAGCTATGCCCCTGAACACCAGTATATGAATGGAGAATTGTCATCGCTCAATCCAGTATTTGTACCGTCTGGTAAATGTGATTGGTAACATGCAATGTTACAGACAAAGTGTTTAAGAAACGTATCATGTAAAGAATTTTGAAAGGATGCCAGATAGAATTACATAGAATGTTTGTTTTATCCCATAGTTAAATATTACTCTGATTACCTTCTTGTGTTTAAAACTTGATTTTCTAAATGTGCCATAGAATATTGATAAGGTATGTTACTCCATAGGAGAACTTGTAAGTAATTGTACATCCACATTGTGATGAGATCACTTTGTCCTGAGGTCTTTGTTGTAATCAATCTTGCCTCGTTGCTTTGTCAACTTTTCATGAAATGTTTAAGGAAAAAATATGCCAATGATTGATTGAAAATATGAGTTTAATTTTAATTTGGATACCAAAGGATTGCATTATTAATTTGCATTACATGTATTGCTAAAGATCACTATATTTATAATTTGTGTAGACTATAGTGTTGTAAAAGACCAAGAGAACATGACCAGATATAATATACTGGAAAGCTTTTCAATGAATAGTTGACAGAAGTCGAAATATGTTATCTGTATCCTAACAACTCATACATCATTGCCTCATCTAACCATTACAGATTGTCAATGCCATGTTGTTATGTTGATCAAATCTACTTTGCTTTATATAAAATTGCATCATTTGTTAATTTTTTTGAGTGAATGCTAAACAAGTCTATCTACTTCTTTTTTATATGCTAATAGACTAGTTTTCCTTTCGCCCATCAAATTTTCTTAGTCACTGTGTATAATCGTGCATAGTGTACACTGTTTGTAGTTTTTATAACTGTATGAAGTAAGGGAGGTAATCCTGGTCTTACTGCATTATGAGGTAGGGGAGGTAATAACGGTATTACTGCTGCAGTATGAGGTAAAGGAGGTAATACAGGACTTACTGCATTAGGAGGTAGGGGAGGGAATACATGTATTACTGTTTTTGTATGGATAATAATGTTCTCCTATACTGTTACTTGTATTCAATGCTTGCTTGTGTTTGTACATGTTAATTATTTATTGTATGCTAGATATCTGAGCAATAAAACATAAAACAACTGTCTCTATATGTTCTGTTTTCTTTTATACAATATTGTAGGTAGTAGATGCTTCTCAAGTTAACAGCAAGAATACATTACCATTCATGATTTCACTTGTACAAAAAATGAAACACTTTATATATACATGCTCACGTGTTGTTGTACACAAAGATGTAAACATTCATGACTTGGAAGTTTTTGTACGTAACATAGAATATATTAAATGATAAAAGGTGGTAACATAGAATGCATTAAGTGCACTATTTTTATAAGTTCACTTCAACATTATCAATAATTCATTACACATATAATGACATATCGTTTAGGTCAAATATTTTATCACTACAATGGAAACAGGCGTTAATACCATGAATTGTTTGATATGATCTATGAAATACGTCCCTCTGACTGCACAAGACAAGATGTTGAACTATGACTAGATAAATAATAAATAATTGCAAAGACAATTATAGAGGCATTTCTCTGATAAATGGATTTCATAAAATATTATCGAACATCATTAAGGAGATGCTATGTAGTTGGGCTGAGGAGTTTGGGAAAATTAAGGAAACAAAAGCAGGAGTCCGTTCTGGTTACTCTACTATATTGGTGATGAGAAATATTACCATTCCCTTGTAATATCGATACTAGACGAGGGGAAGTAACCAGTATTATATATTTATGATGTTTTCTATGTACATAAACGAGTTGTCTCTCTCCCTTATTGTCAGGAAATATTTATTATAACTGACTAAATACAATATTATATATTATACGCATTTTGCTTGCGGATAATGTCTTTAATTGCGCGATACAGCTATTCTATTACAATAACAGTTGAATTCAGAAAAAAACGGAATCATTGTGTTTAGAAATGGTGGATCTTTAAGATCATTCGAGCGATGGACGAGAGAACACTGTAAACGTTACTTGAGTAAATATATATATGGGGATTTTATTTATACCTAATTTGTCATGATCAACAGCCAAGTTTAAACTTGATGGCACTAGGAAAGGTATCTATGCAATTAAGTCTTTCCAAAGATCATTTGGTCATTTTCCCATTTATAATAGTTCAGGGTCTTTGATGGTAAAGCCAATTCTTACTGCGTACGGGGGAGATATTTGGGGGACAGAATACGCAGATACTATCGAACAAATCCAAATACAGTTTTGTAAAGATTGTCTGGGTGTACTAACTCAGTTAGCGATTGTGTTGCTTTATGGGAATGTGGGAGATAACCACTTTGTATAGATTATTACCTTTAATGTATAAAATATTGGTGTATAGTTTTAAAAATGTCTAACAGTAGATTCTCGAAAAAATGTTATATGATGTTAAAAATTCAGGATGAAAATGGTAGAATAAACTGGGTTTCAAAACTGAAGAATTTATTGTATCTTTTTGGCAAAAACAAAAACATAAATATGGTATTTTATGTCTTTGGTATTTAGGTCTTTGGTATTTTAGGTCTTTGGTGTACGGATATATCAAAATGTTTGAAATCCAGTAGATTTTTTATTTGATTTTAAATATTATAGAGGTTAATTGATTGTATGGAACAACAGTGGGTGAGACGATAAATGAGTTTTGTACGTATAAACACTTTAACACTTTAACACTTTGCTTAACTCTGAAATATATTTGTTGCAGACTCTGAGAAATTTGGCCCAAATGCACTGAGACTCGTTTCTGAGAAAAATCCAATAAAGATAACGTCATGTTAATTTCACTCAATGTCACACATGTATTCTATAAGGAATAATTATCAAACATTCCGCATTCCAGAAATGTCGGTGATATTGCCAGCCATTGTAGCCTCGTATGAAGGAGGTTGTGTATATAAGGTACATTTCGGACACGCCATGTTAGTTGTAACAGTCGGTATTGGAGATATAGTATCGGACATCTGTATAGACGTGACGCAACCTGAAAATATGACAAAACACAAAATGCTAAAACAATCCAGTAACTGATAATGTCTGGATTGGTCAACAAGAAACGTTACACTTTTTAAGGAATGCAGCATCTACTGTCCAGACGATCAAAACGCTCTAAATACATGTTCGTGTAAATGTATATTACAATAAACATCAGTAAGTACAAGGTGTATATACTTGTGTTATAATTACCAAAAATAAACCCTGTACGACCGTTCTATGTGTAACACATAGACTGAATGAACAACCAGCATGGATGACTTGGGACCAAGTATTTTATACAGTCATTCAAGAATCTTACCATATTCAGGTCCGAACGAGTACCGGTTTTCTGATTGTTGTTGTTGCTGATTATGTTGTGTTGGCTTTCCAAGTCGACATCTTAATATAGATATAAGAAGACAAACAGTCCCTAGTAAACCAAATCCACATCCAATGATCACACCAATAGGAAAACAGCAATGATAGTCATTTAAATCACCACAACATCCGAAACTACAACGTTCAGTATTGTTCGGACAGTATCCTCCGCCAACAATATCTAAAATAAAAATGAATAATCCAATTGAAGAATTTGGTCAAATATGTATCTCTAAGAAATATTTCCAATGAATTCAGATCGGATGCTTATGGTAAAATTATGATAGTGATGAGGAAACTCGTAATATTGATGCTGAGTAGAAAGATGATTTTGACAATGACGAGAATGGAAGTGATAGTATTGATGATGAGGAGTGTAAGGTGATATTGTTTATGACGAAGAGTGGGTGATATTGGTGATGATGATGCGTAGGAAGAGAATGGCATTCTTGATAATGAGGAGTACGGAAGTGATGATATTGATGCTGATGAGAAGGAATGTTATATTAATAATGATGATGAGGAGGAACATTGTATTAATATAACGATGAAGGAAGAGGATGTTGTTGATACTGATGATGATGAGGAATGCGATATTGATACTGATGCAGAGCAGGAGGTTGATATTGTTGATGTTGATGTTCATGAGCAGGACGAGGAGGGAGGTGGTATAGGCGAAAATGAGGAAGAAGATAATATTGTTGAGGAGAAGGATGGCGCTATACATATAAACTATGATGGTGAACAGGAAGTGGAAGGTGATAAATTGATGTTGAACAGGTATATCAGATGGACCATTATTACAATGTTCGGCGTCCAACGTCTGCCATAGCTACGTCGAAAATTGTAAATTCGCAAAATCTTCACTAAAACCATTACACAGATTCAGCTAAATGTCAGAGAATTGATGCCACACCTTTTTAACAAAAAACCTGATCATCCTCGTCCGTAAAAGCCAGAAATGGGTAGGGATGTATCATTGGTGTATCTCAATTAACAAATCCAAACTTCATTTCATAATACCGTCCTTTTTTCCAGCGTATATGTTCAATCGGAAGCATTCGGCGTCTGTGTATTTTCACAACCTATTCCTGTCGCTATGAGTATATGGCATCCCCTCACTCTTATCGTATGTATACCTCCTAATCCGTCAATGATACTCTGTGTATGCTTCAAGAACTTTACATGAAGAAATGGTATGCTTTTCCGGTGGTTGATATAACATTCGATGCAACATGTGATTCATTTTGTCAGTTTCTGTTTCCGTGCCAATTCAGACATCATTACAACCTAGTGTTGTTACAGTTTCAGAAACTAGTTACTGTGATTCATTTCTAAACCATGTTCAGTGCCATCGAACCCTGTTCATCCATCAAATAGCCAATCTCGACTTGTAATAACGTGCAGTCTTGCGTTGGTGTCAAACACTTTACATTTTAATGAGACACAATCATAGCAAACATTCAAGTAGGAAAACCAATCAGTATGTAGAACAAACTCATAAAACAATTCATATAAACATATCAATGTGGGAAGGTTGTTCATAAAGATCTCTGTGTGTAGATTTTAAGAATGAAATATTTTAGAAAATTGCTGAGGGCGTGAGCAATAAACGGATCAACGCGCTATTTATTGTTATTTGACAAACGTGATGTATTTAAAACTACAATCAGTTAGCTAATAAGTACTTATAATGAAACATTCCACGACAGAGTCTTTATATTGCCCGTGGATACTGAGAGTGAACTACCTATTGTAACTTTAACATGACACCAGTCGGTATTCTGCTGTCCATCGACATACATAGCAGTGAACGTATTAGAAACATTCGTGTGAGGATTTAACATGGAAATCCATAAATATTGGATTGTTTCGGTTTTAATTCATGTTTATCTTATACCAAATACCTTAAGTAAGTAGACAGTCATTGTATTAATTAGCAGAAATCAAACTGGACATTTATAAACTGCCTCTTTATTCTGTATAAACGATTTTACTTTATTTGAAATTAATATCATCAGTTTCTGTAAAGTTTGTTTTATTCTAATAAATTGTTTACAAATTTACTCAATTACATGTCAGAATTGACAAACAAACATCTATTACAATATTTCTACCATATTTGGTTAAACTATGTATTGCACTTTATGTATTACGAAATAGTCATGAATGGCACATTATTATACAATCTCTAACCAAGTAAATTCAATGATTTTTAAAACTAATGTTTTCAATACATGTGTATAAACAGGTGTAAAATTATTTATATACACTTGTTCATACAAAAAGGTCAGTAAAGAATAATACAAATAAGATATTAGCATAAAATATGCATGACTATGTCATTCCTGTGACCATTAGCAGTGTTTATGGTACAGTACTGGTGTGGGATAACACTCGAAAACACGTGCACACAGTAATTTATACAATATTCTTTACAAATCTTTTTCTTCAGAATTTCACACATGTTATACACCTACAGCTTTATGTCTATTCTAGTTGTGTTTCCTGTAAAAGTCATTGTTGGACCATTTTAAATGTGGTTACTTAGTATGAGCAAATATTGCCTGACAGAAATAGCTTTGTAAATCTTTATTTCATTCAATAATTTTTCTCCAATAAGATTTATGTTGGGGTCTCATGATTATACCACTATTCCAGGTGCACCTTGTACAAAAGACGCTACAATTGGAGCCAAAAAGCCACAACAAGAAACAGATAAAGTGGATGCAAAGTCGGGACAAATTGTAATGATGAGACATAAAGATTACGTTGTACCTTGTTGTGGAGCGATATCGGAATGGACAGCTTACATCAAAAATCCAGGAACAATACGCTTTCAAGTCTGGAGGGCTCTAGGAACCGGGGAATATATCTTAGTTGGTGAGAATTTAGCCACGTATCATAAGAAAGAAGAAAACAATCTTGTAAGTGTGAGTGTTGGAGAAGTGGACCAAATAGCTGTCAAAGACGGTGACTTCATTGGATGGTACAATGACAACGATCCTATGATAAGTTATGCGAAAGCAAAGGACGGTGGTGGGGTTCTTATATATAATAGCAGGAAGCCAGTATCTACTGGTGACGTCACAGATTGGTCTGCTGTTGCTGCATCTGATCCAAGGTCTTACGCTCTTCAAGCCAAAATAACGAAGGGCCTCAAACCTAAGTTCAAAAACCTAGGGACTAGTATTTCTATCATTAGTGATTTAGCTCCCGGGTCAGAAATTTACCAGCTTGCATTCGACGGCGTAGACGGCGTGGAAGTACCAAACTACTTTACTCCATTCCTGGATGATTTCTCTGAGTACTTCGCATATAACGAGTCCATCAATTATGTGTACATTAGACGTACGCCACCAAAAGGGAAATATTCATTAAGTTTTTCTGCAAAAGACCACTGTGGAAATAAGAATAGTGGAGTACTGAAAGTTGAAGTACAGACCAAGCTTCCGGCTATACTAAACCTGCCATCAGCTGTTTCCGTACGTGAAGATAGCCACAATAGTGAAGTTATGTTACTGGAAATAGATGTCGTGCATTCAGGGTCCATTGCATGTAGTCTTAGAGGAGTGGAACCAACCCATGGTAAAAGGTATTTCCTTGTGCGGAATAGTAATGACTCTTTACCACAAGTTATCTTAAAAGCCTCGGCGCATTTGAGTTACGAAGCAGACGACACGTATGAGCTGACCATAAAATGTGCTGCAGGGAAGGAATCAGATACGGGAAGTTTGTTTGTGAATGTAGAACCAAACAGTGCACCACAGTTTGAAAATTTACCTGCTACAGTTGTAGTACATGCAGACGAAGGTATAATTGGTGGGTTGATTTATCATGTAGTACATTCTGACGAAGAAGACAATCCAGTGTATTACAATGTAACCTGCGATCCTCGACCTTGTCCTTTTGATGTTACTCAAGGTGGAAGCATCACCGTGACTGACGATCTCCGAACGGCATCCTCAAATATATTCTATATTGAAATAACTATAGAAGACAGTTTTAACGTGGCCGGGCCTGAAATACTGGTTGTTAACATCACGGGACTTAACCGATCGCCGTTCATATATAATCTACCTGACAAGACTACTGTTACATTGTCAGAAAACTCACCACCAGGTACTTTCGTGTTTCAAGTTTTAGCTGTTGATCAGGACGAATCAGATAATTTGACATTTTCATTTCGAACAAAACCTACTAATATGATACCATTGTTTTCTATAAACGAAACCACAGGTGTAATTTATGCACTTTCTCCTTTCGATTACGAAGGAATGAAATCTAAGAATATTAAAGTGTATCCCTCTGTTTCTGATGGGATGAATCAATACGAAGGGGCCCTTAAAGTGACAATTATTGATATAAATGAACCACCACAGTTTCAGTATGATAATTACACAATATTCACCGGAGAACACGAACCAGGCAAGGCTATCGCTAAGAATAGAATTAGAGCTAGTGATCATGACAAGAATGATGCGATTGTGTACCATCTTGATTGTGGGAGAGAAACTGATTTATTTGAAATGAATGAGCACAATGCGGACATAACGCAATCATATGAACTTGATGTAGATAGGCTCGGAGTACCAGAACTTGAAATAATATGCACGGTCTCAGCAACAGACAAAGTAGGTCAGTCATCAAATGCTACAGTTCGGTTTGTGGTTACTGATGAAGACGACAATACTCCAGATTTTGAAAAGACTAGTTATCTATTTGTGGCGACAAAAGATTTGCCTATGTTTACAACCCTTGGTCGAACATTCGCGACTGACTTAGACACGGCTTCTATCAACAGTAAACTGTTCTACTATATCGAGGAGGAGACAGACGAGTTTGTATCAGACGATAACGGTACAATACATCTCATTGCTGATTTAACCTTTACACCAATTGGTACAGTGTATAAGTTTACTATGAGTGTGGAAGATGGAAATGGTAAGAAGGATTCTGCGCCTGTGACTGTTGTTGTTCTTCCCGGTAACTATCATGCTCTCGTATCATCTTTGGTTGCCAAGGAAATAACCTTCTTCGATCTTCCAGAAAATGTTGCCTGGTTTGTTACCGCTGTATATCTTTTGATAGCAATACTGATGTTGTTAGTGTACCTGTGCGGGCGTTCACTTCGTTGTACAATAGAACTGGTTGAATATGACGAAAGTCGTCCGCAAACCTTCGCTTCAAGCTTTTTGAATAACTTATCTCGAAAAAATACACCCAGATCTAGCATTGTGTCAGTATTTCCATCAAATGCATCGACTACAGATTCTCCACATACTTCATCAACACTGCATTCTGGACTTACACGATCAACAAACTGTTTCGACAGCACAAACTCCAAGTCGACCTCACCTCTTGGGACAGGAATGTCATCTTCTCCACGTATTTATACAAGTACACCAAGGACAGACTATTCAGGATCGTCATGTAGTGCATCACGTACAAGTTCAAAACCAACTTCCGAATGTACAGACGATGTAACTAACAGCAACGTATCATTTCATACAACAGCCAACAGTTCGTGTATTCAATCAACCATTCCATCTTCCTCCAATCTATCAAATCAATGTTCCTCACAGAATTCAATGCGAGGATCCCACTACTCCAAAAGGCAGTCAACAATCCGGTCTGCTTCCGGAAATACAAATTTGACTGCATCATGCGATCAAATTGTTGAAAGAGAATCGGAAGATAATGATGAGGGGCGATCAGCAGTGTTCACAATTTCCAGTAAATCAAATATGACAAAAAGAAATTCGTTAGACGACAGAACACGTCGCTGTTCCGCTGTTTCAGGTCTTTCATCAGAAGATATTCCGTCCATACCATCGCGTCTATCTTTATCTGACATTCATCCAACAACGAAATCACGTGACAAGACGCCGTGGAAACCATGGGCTATCTCAGACTTTAAACAGTCGTTCAACAAAACTCCAACAATCGATTCTGACTATGTGTCTAATATTGCCTCCAAAAAATCGCCAATCAGTAAACGTAAATCTAGTTTGAATTTCTGATGCATATATTCTATCTAGAAATGTTTCAGTTTTTCTGTAGCAGAAACAAGCATACGTCACACGACACATGATCATTGCACGGAAGCGTATGCCAGTGTTTGATTCTGCGTAGCAAAATACTGCTGAATCAAATTCAAAACTTTTGTATTTAATCAGCAACTGAACCAGAACATTGACGGTCACGTGTTAATTTCAATCTAAGCGTTAAGTACAATTATAACAACAGCTGATTTCTCTTGACTTTATACTTTTTTACAAATAATATAGCCACATATGTTTGTATTGTTGAATTATTAGTGTTTCATTTATGTTTCTTTAGTTTAGTGTATGGATGTAAATATTTGTTTTATATTGGATTGATCATATTGTAATGGTGTTTAGATGTTTTAGTTTATACCTCATTTTGCTTGAAATGAATGTGCTGTTCATTTAAACATGCCTTCCAACGGGGAAGGTAATAATGGCATCTAAAAGTAATTTTATATCGGCCATAATTTAGAAATGATAAAACTATTTTACAAAGTACTGACAAAACATGCAATCCAGATAATGTTTCATTATGTTTGATTAAATATATAATGTAATGATCTATTGTCGGTATGTTAATAACTTAAACATTGCATCGTTAATAACTATTACATAGAATAAACAATATTCTACGTTGTAAAACTATGTTATTATTTTACTTTAATTTAAGTATAAAATCAATATAATTCTAAAAGAAATACAATAAAACCTCGCTTAAAGACCGCCTCGAAATTAATACCACTTCAATATTAAACCGTCTTTACATGGACAACTCCTTAATTTTGTTATAATTTTTAACTTGAGAATCAGACCACCACACAGATCAGACTGACTTTCTCAAATACCAATGGTGAGCTTTTGTTGATGTTTCACTCTATCTAATATAACTACCATTCACTTATGCACAGCTCCATCGTATCAAGAAGCTTTAAAGCAGCTTCAAATAAATCAGATTTCTCCTTACCCACAGAATCAGCGTTTGTGAATATCGGCATTGTCGAGGCACCAATCTCTTACACAGTAAAATCTCAATGCTCACAAGTCACTAAATATGTCCATTCGATGAGCTGGATTTTTTATCCATAACAAGACAATCGTTGTCAAAGAAACATTGTGTCCGAACATTGTCCTTAAATATATGTCTCATATAGTTTGTATTGATTTTACATATTGGTCAACAATTTATGCATAAATTATGACTGACCCACGAGGACTTTCACACCATCATAATTGCCAATAAATACTTGTAGCATTGTAGGATTTATCTGTATAGTGTGTGTATGTATATGAGTTTATTTCATATAACTTAGTTTGTAGTAGTCATGACGACACACAAGTCATTAAAATGGTAAAATCGTGACATAATTTGCATATAGTGGAACCAGTTAGTAAGACTGCATGAATCGTCAAATATCAACACTCACACTGGAATCATGGTTCGTTGCTTTATTCGGCGCAGCCGTACTAACATGGTTTGCTATTTGCATATCAGTGTGTAAACCAAGGCAATTCCTCTTCAACCGAATAACGTTTGTTACCTTGACGCGGATTGGTTAACCTTTTGATAAAGAAGGGTACGTACGTTATCTTACCGAAATCCACTCAATCTCGTTGAATTTACTGAAATCCATTTTGGATCTCGCCAGTTTTTATGTTGCACAACAAATCATAAACTTCAAATTGCGCCAACCATCTTTTTTCAAGATATTTCTTGTTGATAATTGCAATGACTTAACATTTTACGAGCATAAACAGCTCAGACACTTTAGAAGCAAATAGATTTTTATGTCTTTAACAAACAGACAAACATTGTAGTTCAGAGATTACTTGCACAATCAATATTTTGAACGGGTGGAATTAAATGATATCTTCCAGTTTAGTTAGTCGATTTCCTGATCACCATGGATATAAATCCAATCAGAACACTGCAACTCCGGATAGATTATTTAACTTTAAAATGATCCATTGACGGAAATGAAATAAACATAAAGTGTTTATGTTAGCAAGAGATTGAAAATTATTTCATTTCATGAAATCCAGAATTAAATTTCGGTCGTGACTGAGCCGCTGGTGAAAATATTACGTCTGACGTTCATTTGTGAAATTATTTTTTATCTTTCACCGAGACAAACGAATGATTCCCTATGACTTTGTTTTCCACATCCTGTTCATATTCATGACCAGTTTCTAATAACCACAACATATACATTCCGACTCCCGTGGCCAAGTGGTTTTGATAGACATCCGCTTTGGGAGCGGGAGATCGAATGTTGGAATCCCGGTAGGGGTCCGTTCTGATATGGCCGATTAACGAGTCGCCAGCTAGTTAAATAATGGTTACCATGCGCCTACCTGCCTGGTGCCTGGCATTAAAGAATAGGAACCGAGAAGTAAATGTGCTCATAAAGTAGGTGTCTCGTAAGTCAGAAATGGCTGGCTCTTTAAATAGGGGTGACACTATCATAAAGTAACACTTTACTTTACTTCGTATACATTTGTAGACATGTCACGTAAAACATAAAAAATCATCAAATTAATATTAATGAGGCGCAATATTGTTTTGAATATCACTCGAGCAATATTAACCGATTTTAGAAACACGTTCTGGCAGCAATACATACATGTCTGATCGGCGTCTGATTCATAAATTCATATGTTTCAGAATGTGGACCCTCTGAAAGTGGGTACCAATGTAGAGCTCTATCGATATATTTGAGGGTTATAACTTGTACGGTTAAGAGCGGTTTCAGACTAGCTTGTTCCTTTGGAACGTGTCCAGACAGATGACGAATGATAAATTTCTGATCATTTAACATACACTTTTATTTACAACAAGAACATTCTTAATTGTATGATAGTATAATAATATCACTTGTCAACACTTGTCAACACATTGGTCAACATCATGAAACAACCACTTCGTATAGAGATACACTAATTTCAGACGGATTAGTACGAAACAATTCCAGTACATTTGCTGTAATTATGTTGCCTTCCGGGTTCCAAACAATTCACATGAAGTAGACATTTAGTCCAATTTATTCATTAATTGATCCACCTGATACCGGAATGGATCATCACGGCGAGTTGCTGTTCTTTTCAACCTTAAAATAAACAATCAGTCTAAATCATTTAACTACACATCAACAGACATACAACTAACATATGTATCACTTATTGATATTGTCCAGTTTACGATTAACAAGAAATTGCTTATATGATTCAGCCGTTTCATTAAGCCCTGCAGAGATATGTGAGCACGAAAATTCCAGCATTTCAACTCAAGTTGATACATCGATCTTAAACGGCGTATTGGAATCATGGGTTGAACACAACGTCTGGATGCCATTCACATATTACCAAAGTGTAATGAAATTTGGACAGACAGACGGACGGACGTAAATACAGAATCCCTAAAAGTACGAAGGAGCAGAGCTATGTGCAAAGAAATAAGTAAAACATAACGTGAGAGTTTACCATGCTTTCGCACACATTACGGAGTAATTCTTTAACTTCATGAACCCTGCATCACCAAGGCAACCAATCAACGTTTCCAAAGCATCAATACCGCGCTGTGTCCGATCACGAAACATGGTGAGAATCTGAAGAAATGTAGTCAATCGTTCTTTTACGTACATTCAATCAATATTTCTATTAAATGAATAATCTCTATTTAGTATACAATGAATAACATATGATTAAAATTTCAGTGCAAGGACGTTTTTGTACGTATCAATCCAACACTTACCATTAACAGGTAATGTTCACATAAAATACTGCACAAACATACGTGTTTCGTTATGAAAACACAATAATTTACCAATTCCAAAAAAGTGTATATAAGCTGAACTAGCACGTGCCAAAACACAACTGTACAATAAGAGGTGAAGAGTTAATAGATAAATCATGTGATGGTAAGAAACAAGCCATCCATTTCGGCGGGACTGTTGTTATGAACAATGACCAAAGGATCTCGGCAATTCCAAGTGCTAAACAAACCGATTCTGAGAAACAAATTATGTACACTAAAATATAGGATTACCTTCATAACACGTATTCCATCGAGGAGATATGCTGGACTTAATAAGATGTCATCAGCTTCTGAGTCGCCGATTAACAACGCATGCGCAAGGTTTTTGCTCGGCGGAAGTTCATCCGACATTAAAACGAGATAAGCGTCTGTCATTGGTTTCGGGTAATCTAAAATGAATAAGGCATATGACGATTTGCTACTATTTCTACAGGCAATAATGAACAATAGCAGGAATGGAATGCTAAAAATATCCGTAGTTTATATATCATACTGTACGTGATGTACATGTTCTTCAAACAGAGCAATACATGAACTTAAGATTTGTTACTGCACACAAAAAACTGTCACTAAATGGCAGGGCAAAATAAACGATTTCAATTATTAGAATGAACAAACTATATTACTAAGTATTATTGATCAAGCCTCCCAAAATAAACATTAAACTAATGCCAAAACTCGCCGTAAGCATGTACTGATGCACACTATTATACTCTGTTTGTAAGTTATTTCCTCACAGAATGAACAACTTACCAGAAGGAACTAAAATATCTGAATTTTGATAAGCTTTAGTCACCCAGTTGGTAAAATCTTCTCCATTATCTTTCCACTTCTCGTGCCTGTAAAACATAGCACAATGTTTCTCAGCAATGATTTACTCACGTGTCGCCATTCCAATCTAAGTACAGCTTGACCTTAGAGCTCGTATAATGATAGAATGAAACAAATTTACAAATGATCATTAGAAATTTACAAGTATTGACATGATCATACAAGCCCCGATTGTAACATATCTTGAGACCACGCTCATGCTTATCCATCCAACCAGCGGTATCCACTGCAACAGTCTATATCGTACAGTCAATGTCCAAGAAGTTCACATGGTCTATGCTGAACAGACACTCTCGTAGTACCCCGCACACGGGATATAATAGACTTAGACCACACTCTCTGGAATCCGTCCACTCATATGCCTTTATTTTAACCGTCTAAATCGTCTATAGAACGGTCCATGAAGTTCACGTGGTCTTAGCTGTTACATTCACCGCGAACAGGTGTATGAACTTTCAGGATCGATCCATGTCAATTTAGGTATGGAAATGCTCTCGTGCGTGAAGCTAAACTGATGTTTGGATAACTTTTCTATTAAAACAGAACCGCAGCTTTTCCTCCGTCAAGCTCAGGGACAAACACAAACATTTCATTACCCCTTTTTTGAAATGTATTGGTCTAGGGAATATATTCATACGTTCGCGGTTAATAAAATCGCACTGTACACGATATATAAACATACAATGAACGACCCATGTTGAAGTTGTTGTCTATCTTTAAGTTAAACGATCGATCTAAAAGCTCCAAGCCAGTGACTTGATAATATTTCTTACCATTGTCTTAACTGTATCTGGACCATCGTTGCTATGATCCTGCAGCCACCTTTGAATAACGCCCCTAACAACAGAGGTATCCCACAATCCTCTCGTGTCAAGTTTGATTCTTTCCATTTACGGAACAACTGAGAATAAAATAGCAAGCAAGTGATTAATTCAATGGAATGCTGGAGAAATTATTCGTGTAGATGGAGAAGTTAGTTAATTGTCAGAAAACTGGAATTCTTCAAAAGTAACATTTCATCTATAAACAAAATAAACAATAACATTTGAATGTGCAAGTTTTCTAGCTTTTTGATTATCTACTTCTCATTGTTTTACTCAAAATATGTATGAGTGGTATCATGGTGGTCTGAAGTTTTCCACTGTTTAATAATTCCAGTTTATATCCGTCGACGGGCTCTTTCCGGTGATGCACGATGCAACCAATATGTTAACATTTCTTAAAAGAAACTGAACACTAACCTTTCTCTGCACGAAAGATGTGCTTCTTGAATGAACAATTTCGTCTTCAATGTCTACAAAGTTAACACCCATCAGCACTAACACTTTGTACCAATCATCACCCAGCTCTTCTGTAATCATCTCCAGCATTTCGTCTTCCAAGAAATCTAACAAAGTAGCAATACGTGAGTTATCATTAAGAATTCAGTGTACAGTAAACCCTCATTTACAGGAACATCTCAAAGTAAAAACAATTTCATATCGACCGTAATTTCGTGGACCGGTCTTAATTTTTCTTCCACATGTAAAGTCAATAATCAGACTACCTCATCAATAAAGGGAGAGAGAGAGAGAGTAAGTTGGTATAGGGAACGCCACATACATAAGACAATGACTCTCCGCACATACCTCCGGGAAAACAACAATCCATAAAACATCAGGCATTTGAACCATTTGAAGAGGCGCAAGGGTAAATACGCAATGGAACAAGAGCACAAGGAATGGCCTGGTCGACAATAATGGGTAACTAAGGAGAATCAAAGAGGACAAACAGGGGGATTTAATGGATGGAATACATCACAGGACAAGTCAAGATAGCTAGCAACAACTTTCTTCAAACCAATGGTCTAGTTCTTTATTGAGGTTTCACAACAAGTGAATTCCATTGTCCAAGACGGACAACACAATGGTTCGTCTACATATTTCATCGAATATCGAAGACCGATACTTACATACATTTATATCTATCAGACATGTTCGGATTAATACAATATAATGTGTTTCAATTCTGTCATTATGGCAGTAATCAAAGTCATCATTACCTACTATATTTGTATATAAAGTTTTGTTTTAGTTTATTTTCTGTGGAACTTTAATCTACGTAATACACATGAAAGGTACACTCCGATTTCTAGTTGAAATATGATTTAAAGTATTTAACAAATTGGTGGTCATATTACCTGTCCCATTTTCATGGAGCAGTTGTTGTTGTTGCTGATGTTGTTGATGTTGCTGATGGTGATGATGCTGCTGATGCTTCTGGTTGAAATCTTCCTCGATGTTATGTGTATCTTCAGGCGTTGGTTCTTCCACCACAGGGTCAACATTTTGCATTGCTTTTGCGAGACTTTGTTGAAGTTTCTGAAGAGAATCAGTGTGGAAATCTGAAGAACTTTTTTCTGTAGGAAAACGCGATTGAGGTCGTACGCTGATATGTAAACCCTGACTTCCGGAACGAGAGTTCGTACTGCCATTTGACAGAGAGTCAGAGCTAGAGATGGAACCGTTAACACCCGTTAACTCTGTCCGTGTTGGATTTAACAGTAAGTTGATATCTATGTATGTTAAATGCTGTGTTTGTTGCGAAAGGTCGAATTTGTTTCCACTTTGTTTAGAGTTCAAGTAGACAAACAGACGACCGTTTATGAACTGTATAGATTTACCTTTCAATTCAACAATAAACTTAAATATGTTGGTTCTTTTACGATGAAATTCCAAGTCAACAATTCGTGGATTTTTTCTGGTAATGGCGCTCTCATAGAAGACAAGCTTGAAGCCTGTTTTAGATGATGTATTTATACAAAATTCGGAATCTTTTCCAGGCTGTTCCTGATAACCTTGACCTTTCCAGTATCGTCTGCGTAATTCTACGTCATTAGAACGACAACATTCGACAACAACATTAAATGATCTTGTGTTCGATATTCTATTGGCATGGCACAGAAAACAAATATCATATGTCATGTCTAGAACTTGAGCCAATGTATCCTTGATTTCTGTCACTATGGTATCGATGGAACTTTCTGTCTTTGTCCTGACAACAGATGCGATTCTGACAACGAAAGAATAGTCATTATGATAGTGAAAGAAAAAAATGCTTCCATGTAAACCTTGACTAATATCCCTTAAACAGATTAATAAACTCATCAATTTGCACAAAAAAAAATGCGAAAACATCAAGCGAATAAAAGTTCTGAAGTCTGATTCTATGGAACTTTTGATATCACCGTGTCAAGCTTTCAAAGCGTCAATGGGTATACAATAAATGCTTAATTTACTTACGCAAATGCTCAATAGTCACTAATTAATAATTAACAAATCAAAGAGTTCACAAAATTGGGCTCAAACAATGTGTCGAATATATGTATCAAATTGCCTTGGTACTAGAAGAACAAATAGGGCAAATACAAACTTTACATATTTTGCTAATTGTCATTCGCTTTCATAACTTTCTTAAAAGTGGGGCGCTTAGGAAACGACTAGTTAGCGCCGGTTCTTCCAATGACTGTGACATGTTTACATCCCGACTTAACCATTACAATTTAAGACCGATTTGTGTTGCGATTTCGTTGGACGAAAGTACTAGTCATGCTTTGGAGCTCGCTATAACCGATGTTATTTCTGTATGTTTTATCACCTTGACAGAAACATGTGTTCTTTATATCCGATAATTCGTCATAACCGAGTTCGTAATAAGCGTCGTTTTCAGAATTCAACTCTTATATTCAGATGAAGCAAAATATGTGACAAAAAGTGCCTACATTGGAAATGTATTTCCCTCGAAACTGACAGATCGGCGTGTGTCGTCTGCTTCTGTTTCAACAACTCTCCAGTAATCATCAACTTTAACTAAAATCACCGTTTCTCCGTCTGCACCGAGGTTACATGGCTTCGGCAGCTGTGTGGGTGGAGGAAATGACAAACAGTTGATGTATATACGTGACAGAGGTAAGTTCGATACACTTGTCCATTAATAAAATGCCATTTCTTAAACCGCATCTCAAATAAATTTTCTCAGTCAAAAGTCAAGCACGCAGAGATTTACTATACAAATGTATAAAGTAAGGCTATCCTTTATAAAGAGATATATATATAAATATACATGTATAAAGCAAAAATAAAGTGCAGTGAAAAACGTTACGGCCATGATAGAAATGGGAATAGTAATTGACAGAAAAGGAAGCGCTACACATGTGTGTGTCGGAACAAACGCATTTAAGACTTAAATACAGTGGCAATGAAGATAGTCGGGAGTTATCTCCCTTTCTATATCCGTTTTATAGTAAAATATTATATATTCTGACGCTTTTTACACTCTTTCCGGGCTGAAGTCGCGATTGAAACATCAAAATATATCTACGAATAGCACCGAATTCTAAGCATTAATATTTTATCTTTCAGACGACACATATTTTATGTAAGTCCTTCAAGAATTGGCGACGTTCTTCTCAGAAATGCAGTTTAATTCCTTCCGTGGTAAAATCAGTATGGCACTGGACAGATTTGAAACATTTTAAATTAAAATGCACTTTATGTGGCAGAAACCATCGAACATTCGGACTAAAACAAGCGTTTTTTGTTGTCTCCTGATGTGAAAGCAAACCCACGAATTTTTAACATGTGCACATTTTTATGTATTTCTGATACAAAAAGCGTTAGATTCATTTGTTTAGATAGTATCGTATACTATAGAAGAGGGTTATAAAAAGGGGGATAACTCGTATAAGTATCCTGTAGACAATGGATTCCACTTACATCGATTGTGACATCCATGTCTGGTTTAACATCCACGTCGATCTTGTAGAACGGAGTTGATGCAAGAATTTGTCCTTCTTTAATTTCTATATCTTCAGGTAACTCGATAATCTGGGAACAATTATTGCAATAGATATAACAACCTGTTTGCGAAATGTGCGATTGTAATGCAGCGTACATACGTTCTTATATAATACAAATATCACATTTTTAAAGTTGTGGTCGCAAATTTACTATAGAAATGTTTGAAAATTCCTGTACATTCATGTATTTGTGAATATTTTGTCCTCATGGGCAGCGAGGCTTATTGAATAATGAAATATAGTTTAAACTATCATAATATTATATGAACTGTCGATTCAGAATTAGTTGAGAATACCTTCATTGTTTACACTGACTTTTGGTCAATATTTTCCAGAACATTACATGTCCTTACAATTTGTTTACGACCGTTTTATGTTACATTGTATATAGAAAGTACTAATGTATACCTGTAAAGTAATCAATGCGTTTGTAATGAAAGTAGATGTGTTAATGTTCATTCTAACTCTCTCGTCCACCAAAGACCCTAGTACCGTGTGGGGTTCACCAACTTGCCATTGTTCTATTGTTGGTCGACTTGTTGCTATAAACGTGTCACTTTGTGTTATGTTAGCATCGAACGTTACCACCATATTCTGTAAAACAGTTAAAACGTAAGAATACGTTCATATTCATTCATTAATCCGCGGAGAAAACGTCTATAATAGGACCAATCTGATAAACTATGGAAGATAAATTGAGAACTGGTCCATGGAAGTTAGTACGTTTGTTTTAATATGATAGTCCTTGAGGAGGTCTTAAGTGAGATAAAACAAACAACACAAACTTGCATACAACAAGTGTAACCAGGATGTACGATATGCAATGCAATTAACAAGTCATTCTTTCATAAGAATTTATAACAGTTTCTACTATTTTTAATAGTCAAATATCATCATATACATTAAGGAAAACCGGAAGTACGTTTGATGAAATAGAATATAATTCAACGATTCTGAAACAAGTTGTTATAAGTTATACTAATTTCTCTCGACGACTGCTTCCGAGGTTAATAACAAGTATTTCCATCAAATTCAGGAATTGTGAAGTTTAAGATTATTTGTGCTCAGTGCGAGGCCCGAACTCACGACCTTCGAAACAATAGTCCGGCGATTTACTACTCGACCACTGCGCACCGTTTTGACAACTGCGTCGGTAGTACAAGTGTGTACCTGAGATTGCCTTTATCTTGTTTTCAACATGCAACATAGCAAGCTGTCTTTTCGCATATACACGATAGTAAAGTTAATAAGCAACATTGCAATGTCTTACCTCTTTGTCTGTCTCAGTTTCACATTTTTCTATTTCCTCTCCTGATGTTGTTTTTACAACCACTGTCTCTCTGGAGGAACACGATTTTTCAAACAAAGGTAACGATATTATAACATCGACGTTACAATCTGTCCGTACAGACTGGAAGGTATACAGATCACTCGTCACGTCCTCCTGGTCTTCCATGGTGACGTCTGTAGTCCGGTATTCATACGTCTGACGTTTCACTATAACAGGAACGTTGTCAGTTTGTGTTGCTTGGAGTCGTGCTGAAGTTCTGGTGTTCGTGAACCGAGTGGTGGATTGGTAATCTATCTCTTGTATATCAATTCTACAAGATAAATGGTTGTAATACATGTATATAAATATTGATTGAAGTAAGTTTTTATTGGGCGTAACACCTTTTTCAATTATACGTGGCGGTCAGTAGTCCAAACATGTTGTCATGGAATATATAATCAAGTAGTACTAACTTGCCCTTCCGCAAGCAGTGGACACCAACTAATCAGTGGTTGGAGACAAATTACCGTAGCCAAATGTCACGGACATGACCTGCCCCGACCGGGAATCGATCCCGGAACTTCCAAATGACAGCTCACCTCTCTACCAACTGAGCTACTCAGGCAGCAGGCTAAATAAGGTAACTAACATGGGTGAAACTTGTAAAAGGTGTGAGGCATATATAAAATTTTATGGGCCCATAAAATCATTTATGTCATTGGAAAGTTTTTCTCTCCGGACCGAATGGTACGGTTGTTACGGCTTTTAACTATGATAGCGTCCTTTATGTTGTTCAGCCAATGGCTGCTCTGTATTATAATCACGTGGGATAATCATCCAATCGTAAGCGTTACAGCCATTACTTTGTGATTATTGACGAAGGTAGCCACCTCGTCAATTTTCTAATTTAACTCGTATTATTTGGAGTATTGAAAGGAATTGAAGGTTATTTATTTATTCCTTGTGATTAAGTATTGTTTAAAGTATCTTTTGGACTTATTTGTTTGGGGCGGCGATCCCACTTCAGAGTGCAATTTAGGTGGCAAGATTTAACTTTGACTTCTGCGTAATAACGCGGGATTTGAGACCGAGTACCAAAGCGCGGGAACCAAGATGGCGGCGCCCACGACAAAGAAAATTCAGTTATTCGGACATTCTTTTGTTAAACGTTTGAGGGAGTTTGTCAGACATTCGGACGATTTCAAGTTTGATTTGAATTTACACGGACACCCTCTCATACAATATTCGGGATATCCTGGTGCTACAGTACAAAATTTGATGAGAAATGTTGAAGTTATCAGCGATTTCCAGCCAGACATAGTTGTTTTATTCGTGGGTACGAATGACATTTACGACGTGAACATTACACCCAGAGCGGTTGCTCATCAAATTGTCGATTTAGTGGAACAGTTACTATTTGTAGTAGGAGTTAGTAAAGTGTTGGTGATGCAAGTGTTACACCGGGGATACTCATTGCGTCATTCAAGATATCCTGTAAACCCTGAGTTGTATAATGCCAGGGTGGATGAACTGAACATTTTGTTATCCGAAATGCTGAATAAGTCAGATCATGGGAGAAGTTACCTATGGAGAATGAAAGGATTCTGGTCTACGGAAAGTAAAGAAAAGAACTTTGCAAAAGACGGTTGCCACCTATCAAACTCTGGTCAGCTCAGGTTGATTTCCAACATACGAGCCGCAGTGGTCGCCGCCCTGAGACAGTCAATATGAGGTGGTCTTTAAGATACGTATGATTTATTACTGTTTTTGAGTTATACCCTTGGTTAACTTATATGCAAGCGACCGATTGCGACATGTCATAAATAGAGCAGGGTTCATAATCGGATTGCTTTATATACAATCTAGACTTTAACCTAGTGCTATTTCAGCTTGTCATTATATGTCGGCACATCCATATTATACGGTTTCTCAATACTAAATAGTCTAATGGCTTTGCATATTTTACAGTTTGAGATGTCTATGCACCATCCCTATTTATTTGCAACAAAGACACTCTGCTGTAGTGACATTTGAGACGACTGTGGACTCACTGGTCTCATGTATTGTATTTATATGTACCAATAGGTTTATTGTCACAATGTCAGTTTATCTGCCAATTCATGCAGTATATTGAATTTTACGGGATTTAGTTGCCAGTTCCCGTCAACATATTTTGCATGATTTAGTTGCCAATTCATGCCAAACTAGGTATTTTGTGGGATTTAGTAGCCAGTTCCCACCACACACATTATTACATGATTTATTTACCAGTGCATGTCTGGGTATATAATTTTACGGGATTTAGTTGCCAGTTCCCGTCACATTTGCATGATTTAGTTGCCAGTTCATGCCACAACAATATTTTGTCGGTTTAGTTGCCAGTTCCGACACATATTTATTTATTATTTCCAGCATTATGTTATACATATTTTAGTGTTTCATGGAGTTACAGTTTTGTGTGGCATTATCGAAATATGGTAATTATACTTACCAGTTAAGGATTAATGTCCGAGGTTTGTTGGTTAATAATATTAAATAGCCAAAAAGTCAAGCGAGTGGCTCACCACTACATTAAAGGTGGCCAGTTCATGGGTTCATGTCGAAGTAGTGGTTTGGCTGTCCATTCCTATTTTCACACATCACATACTTCTGTTATTTTCAGATGAGACCAACAAGAAAGTCAAAGAGGAAGGCCACTAACCAAACCATTTCTACGTGTTCTTGTTGTGGAACTAGTCAGAGTAAACGCCCAAATACCGCAGACACGGGCAATGACACTCACACCCATTCACAGAGTGCAAATATTACAGCAGTGCCACAAAGAGACACTGTTTCGGTTAGTGTGGGACCGGATCAGCCAACACATTCTGTCAGTGTGGGACATGAACCAACCATTTCAGTTAGTGCGGGGCGTGACCTGTCAACCAATAATGACAATATTAGTGACACGCCACAGCAAGCTTATGTAAGTGACAATGTGACATTTCAAGATCATGCACCAGCAGCTAATAACAGGGAGCAGAGAACACCACAGTCCGGTGATTTACAAGCACATGTGATGATGGGTGCTGCTAGGCAGCAAAGAACTTTGCAAGGTGGTGTCAATTTACAGAGCCAGAACTATGCCCTAAATGCTTATGAGTCGGACACTGATGATGAACAGGAAACTATTACATCAGTAAATCAGGCGGTTTCGGGTCATGCAAAAAGCCTTATAGCAGGTAATGGCACTCAATATGCTGAACCAATCAGTACCCCTATAGTTAATCAAATTAAAAAATCAGTCCGTAAAGATATTTGGAATAACAAATTTATAGATTTGGCAATTCTATTGCCCACTTCCAACAATGCTATGGCAAACAAACCTAAATTTACGTTACAAATGGATAAACATGCAAACCTTTCTATCATGCCCAATTCTTACACTAAGAAAATTACCAACATCGATATGTGGACATCTGCCTTTTTAAGGTTCACAGCAGTTTATTGTGTCCAATACCCTACTGAAACTGCTCAGCTGATGAAGTATGCGGAAATTGTTCGCGACATTGCCAACCGTCGTACTGGTCTAGCTTTCCAGTTTTACGACACGCAATTTAGAATGTTAAGGGAGTCCGTTTTGATACCTTGGGATAGACTCCACACAGAATTCTGGCTGATGGCATGTACCAATTTTCAACCCAGTCAATCTTTTCAGTCCTTTCAGCCAACTCAGTCCTTTCGTCAACCCAAACAATTCAACAGTCAGTTTCGCCAAGACAAACCAAAACGGTTTCTTGACCAAACATGCTGGAATTTCAACAAACGATCACAATGTCATGCATCCAAATGTCCTCACCCCCATGTCTGTGGGTTCTGCAGAGGTACCCATGCAGCCTACAACTGTAGTCATTCCAGCAAAGAACAAGCTGGGAAATCAGTATCAGCCCCTAGGTCAACAACGGCAGCATATCCCAGTAAAACGGCAAAATAAGGATAAAGTAGTTACACCAGTCAAAGTAGACATTTTTGCAAACTATGTGAAAGGTTATATCTTTGATGATTATCTAATCAAGGGTTTCCAGGAGGGTTTTAAACTAGGTTATATTGGCCCTAGAGTAGCAACTTCATCATCAAACTTAAAGTCTTGTATGGAAAATCCTACAGAGGTTAACCGCAAGATCCAAGTTGAGCTTGATATCGGTAGATTAAAAGGTCCATTTGATACCCCACCTTTGGAACATTTACGAATCAGTCCCATAGGCCTGGTCCCCAAAAAAACGCAGGGCCAATTTAGGTTAATTCACCATCTAAGTTATCCACATGGTCATTCAGTAAATGATTTTATTGCTGAAGATCTGTCCACAGTTTCATATTCATCTTTTGATGACGCAATCAAATTGTTGTTGGAATTAGGCAGAGGGACTCTGTTTAGCAAAACAGACATAGACTCAGCATTTAGGTTAATTCCAATTCACCCGTATGATCATCACCTTTTAGGTTTCACATTTGAGGGGAAATACTACTATGATACATGTCTTCCAATGGGGGCTTCTTCATCATGTGCAATTTTTGAACGTTTCAGTTGTGCGTTACAACATATTTCAGAAACACGCCTTCACATCAAGCACATGGTCCATATACTTGACGATTTTCTAATATTGGGTCCTCCTAATTCTTCAGTTTGCCAAGATAATCTAGATAAATTCTTGTGTCTATGTAAACAGGTAGGGGTTCCAATTAAAAAAGAGAAAACAGAAAATGCAACAACGGTTATCACTTTCTTGGGTCTTGAGTTAGATTCAGACAACATGGAAGCTAGACTTCCCAGGGACAAGTTGATGAAGCTGAGATCACAGCTTTTATCATTTTCTTCTTCAAGAAAAATTACTCTCAAAGACTTACAATCTTTATTGGGTTTGTTGAATTTCTGCTGTCAGGTTGTGGTCCCAGGCCGGTGCTTTTTAAGACGCTTAACTGATCTAACTAAGAAAGTTACTAAACAGCACCACCGTATAACTTTAAATAAAGAGAGCAGAAAAGACATCAAGGCCTGGCAAATTTTTACTGAACATTTCAATGGTAAGCAGTTGCTGTTGCATAAAAGATGGTTTTCAACAGACATTTTTCATCTCCATACAGATGCGTCAGGTTCTATTGGATATGGGGCAATCCTCAAACATCAATGGTTCTTTGGTAAATGGTCATCTGTCTGGTTACAGTACAACATAACATTCAAAGAACTTTTACCAATTGTTCTGTCTCTTGAGATTTGGGGATACCAATTACAAAATCAATGCATTATCTTACATACTGACAATGAAGCTGTTGTCCATATTGTTAACAAGCAAACATCCAAAGTACCCATCATTATGGCCCTAGTTAGGCGTTTGGTGTTAGCTACCATGAGAAACAACATTCTTATTAGGGCCGAACACGTGATGGGAAAATACAATGTCCTACCCGATCTCCTATCTCGATTTCAGATCGACAAATTTCGAGCACTGGCTCCACTCATGGACGAGCTCCCCACACCAGTTCCGGAGGAGTTACTCACGCTTCAATGAACAAGACTGTTCTCAGTTTGCTAGATGCAGGTTTAGCACCAGCTACAAAAGCTAGTTACAAAAATGCCCTGAAGCATTATCAGACATTTCATGACACCCATTATCCAGGAACCAGTACAATTCCCATATCGGTTAATCAACTGGCTCAATTTATTGCAGTATGTCATTACCGCCATCTCCAATGTTCAACTATCACATCTTATATATCTGCTATTGCATACATTCATAAGGTGCAGGGCCTGGAGAACCCTTCAAACAATTTCATGATTACAAAATTGTTGCACAGCCTTCGTAAGAACAAGCAATCGGATAAACGTCAGCCTTTTACATTAGACAATATTCAGGCACTGTTGTGTGCTTTAAAAACTATTGTGTCAGACAAGTATACTCGCACTCTCATGCGGGCAATGTTCCTCACAGCTTTCTTTGGGTTATTTCGCATAGGGGAATTGGCTTCATCTTCTAAGGGTGCCCTGAATGTTATTAAAAGAGACGATGTGAAGCTAGAATTCCAGGGTTCACTGATATCATCGATTACACTTAGATTACGTAATTACAAACATTCTCAAGGCAAGACCGCCAATATCCCTATGACAAGACAAACTTTGAAAACAATCTGTCCTGTTCATGCTTTGATACGTTATTTACAACTTGGACCAGTTACTACTGGACCACTGTTTAAGGATAAAGGAGGGTTTCCAGTTACCACTACATCATTTAGAGCCATATTGAGGGAGTGTGTAATTTTCTGTCAGCTGGACCCACATACATACACTTCACACTCATTCAGAATTGGTGGTGCTACACAGGCTCACCACAACAATATGTCGCCAGTACAAATTCAACAGCTAGGGCGTTGGAAATCGTCAGCTTACCTCCGTTATATACGTCCTACAACAACACCGCTGTCATAAGGTTCTCCAGTGCCCTGTAATTCTGTTTTTACAACATATTTCATTAGATTAAACTTAATCTGGCATTCAGATCTGACTGTCGAGTCAGCAGATCGTAGGCCACGATTTTCTACATTTTAATAATGCAACATTTCTGTATTTATGGTATTTCAGGATCTGACAGTCGAGGCTGCAGATCACCATACATATACTTGATATTTCATTACATATATTATATAAGTGTGTAGAAAATCATTTATGTCATTGGAAAGTTTTTCTCTCCGGACCGAATGGTACGGTTGTTACGGCTTTTAACTATGATAGCGTCCTTTATGTTGTTCAGCCAATGGCTGCTCTGTATTATAATCACGTGGGATAATCATCCAATCGTAAGCGTTACAGCCATTACTTTGTGATTATTGACGAAGGTAGCCACCTCGTCAATTTTCTAATTTAACTCGTACCACCTCCACCCTTGCCTCCTCCACAATTATATTTCAGATTTAGATTTTTCGTTATTTCAAATAAGTTTTTGTTATTAACCGTATTTCGTTTTTGTCATTTTGTATTAGCAGATATTTTCAATATTATTCTAGTTATACATATATATGCATGTAATTCTTGTTATACATATATAGGTAAGGCGGTTTTTGTCCGCCCAGTGTTGTCTTTTGGGAACAACTTATTAGCAAAATTATCTTCGCATTTTGTTTGGTTATGTTTTTATGGCATTTAAAAAATAAATGCCCGTTATCAACTCATAACCTGTTTTCTGTTGTTCCTTATTCCTATCAAGTTCGCCCAGTGTTTGTGACTTCCACTTTTACACCACTTAAACAATACATAAATATAGCAAGTGTGAACATATTATAAAATGTGTTGTTGATATGTTCTGATGGAATTGTCTGTTTTATGAATTTTATCATTATGCGACATACATGCAAAACTTTTATTCCGTATATAAATGTCACAGCCATGTTAATATGAATGCTAGCACTGAATCATATGTATAAATGTCTACGGAACCCTATCGTAAAGGAGATAAGTTAATGAGAAAGATGTTGTACTAAGTAATTTCCTCGAAGTGACGGAGGATGCACGTTACCTGTTGTCTGCCACCAGCTCTTGAATTAAACTATAATCCTTGCGTGCAAACACATTTTCTCTGCAAAAATCAGACGCCGCTCGACCTTCCTGTAAAGTATTAATGTTCCACATAAATATCTACTTGTAACTGACTAAGTCAACCTCGCATATATTACATTGTATTTACTATGAATTTACTTGTATTTGAATAACCAATTGACTAATTTCAAGTATAGTTCATTGTAAGACCTTGATACATGCGTAATAAAACATACGGACGTAACTATTACGCAACAGAGAATGTTTGTTATATTACATACAGTTTGGCGCAGGTCGTAGCTTACAAGGGAATTATATTGAAATATCTTATTCGAATACGATCGGACACTTTGCTTAATATGTTGTTTGTTTCCTCCTTAACTTATACGTATATAATGTATGATACATGTTTATATTAATGCAGTACAAATGCATACTCACCCTTTCTCTTAGATTTTCATCAGCACCATTATACAAGAGAAGTTCTACAATTTGTCTGTGTCCATTTGTAACAGCTTCATGTAAGGCGGTACGATATGTTCCCTGAACAATATTTTTATGATAAAAACAAAACATTAAGATTTGAGGGAAATAGAACATTGGTTTGATCATGACTGATACATAATCACATATAGCATGTCACTGAAAAATAGTTTGAGGACTGTGTACGGCTATCTGTTCAGAAGACAGGAGATGCCATTTTTGTTTATTTGTACTCCATCGCCGTTTTCTAAAGGTGAAACCGATGGATTTCAGCGGTATTTTAGTTATGTACGGCCGTATGACGAGGAAGGTGTATTTTGGAAACCCATGAATAATGTCTGTATCAGCGGATTCTGGTATGTAATAGAAATAATGTGTGTATAGCTGAATATACTTTACATATATAATGTGGCCTCACTTCAGTTTCACCGTCATAGTTCATGCTTATCAGACAGTATCCGTAATGGTTAATGGCGGCAGATGTATTAATTTCCTACACTGTAAAAAGTTTTCTTTAAATTTAGGTAAATATTACCTTATGCTGAACATCGATATCTGCTCCATGTTTCAACAGTAAGTAGACACAGTACATATGTCCTAATCTGGCAGCCATGTGTAATACTGGTGTCGTAGACTGAAATAAAGACTTCTTACATTTTACTCAATTTATTGAATATAACTTGGTTACAGTTTATGAAACTGGCGTTGTTAATATTTACACGAATTCCTTTAAGGTCACTGTCTTTGCTGTAACTACTCGATGTGTGAACATTTTATGTATTAATAAAACACATTCATTTGTATTTTTTCGAAACCGGACTGCGTACACAGACGAGATATTCTACTGTGACTGGTTTAAATAAATTCACGTTCCGGCAAATTGTTTTTGCAAATATGTTTTAAATTTGGTAAAAATCTAAATTAATGTTATGACCGTTATAAGAATGCAAATTCATTAAACAGTTATAGAAAATATGATTTTGATGTTTGACTTGCATCTATTGAATACTCACCTTGCCGTAATCATTCAGTGGAGACTTCTGGTTCAGTAACAACTTTAATATATATACATTGACAGTTTTCTTCTGAATATCGAGACAGTAGTGTAACACCGTGTGATCGTGCTGTAACAAGTTGTTCAGTGTTTTATCATACATGTATATATTAGTTTGGGATTTAAACAATATGTTTCTCATCCATTAAATAAATAAATACATATTAATACATATATAGTCAGTCATATTGTACAAATTTAATATATAAATTTGTTATTAACACAAATTGTAGAAGAGCAAAGACATTCTAGATGAACAACATTACATAGACCTGAACTGATAAGTATCATCTTAGCATATTGTCACGTATGTTCAAGGCACAGGGGAAAACTTAAAAACATTCAGTAATAGAGGTACATTTCTAGAGTTCAACAGCTCAACAAATTTCATCATATTTGGTCTTTTTTTATCCCAATATTCTTTCTAGTCTATGTGTATTATGCCCTGATATTGTTTGACCAGCAGTATTGTCTGTAGATTGGAATACATGTACTTTTGTATTCCGTTTTTGGAAGCTGGTAGTTGATTCATTGACATTCCACTAAATCAGTGGGGTAAGTTGGTTTTACCAGGAAAGCAAAATCATTATACAAATATGAAATGTAGAAGAGATATTTTAGTGCATATAAATATGGAAACTACCAACCTCATCAATATAGCGTAGATTTAGGTTCGGATTGTCTTCCAATATTGCTTCAACCTGAGCCACATCCGAATTCTTTACTGCTTGTAACAGCTGTTACAGGAATATGAAATAAACTGAGTATTATACTAGACCACCACCAACAACCTGTATAATAATATCAACTTCTCTGTTATAAGCAATTGTATTAGTTCTTTCTCACAGTTCTTGTTCACTCAACACACATTATGTACATATTTACATATGTTTTGTTATAATATTATGTTTATGTGAATGGTCCGGAGGCCGTTATCGCAAATAAATTTTTTATAATTTTGTAGTTTGTAGCCTATAACATCGGATAAGGCTAGCCAACGACCATGTTCAAAAGCTGAAAAAAATCATAAAAATCTCGAAAAATTGAAATATTAAAACAACAACAGCAATAATACGATCAATATTATCTTCTACAACAACAACAATAATTATCGTACAAGTATTGTCATCATTCAACTATTTCATCAATGTGATACATTGTTGCAGTTCTATGTATTACTAGATCTGGATTTTGTCTTATTATATTTTAACAACAAATCTGGATATACCCATAGTCACATATATCTGCATTTCAACATCTATACGTTCACAATGTCATCTTGTTACCACTTTATCAGTGGATAGCAAAACGGAAATGTACTGACTAACAATAGCGGATCTTTTCAGATTTAATTTACAATTGATTGTTCCATTATCTTAAAACAAACAAACAAAAACTCTGATAAGAAGTGAGGTAATAATCATAGTTTTTTAGCATACTTAAAACACGACGTATAACAGCTTTTGCAAATAAAGGTTACATTACATGTAAAACGGAACATTGAAATATGTTTTTAATATATTTAATTGCATCTGCGTACAGCACGATATTTCCAGATTAAGAAAATGCATGATTTTATATTTACATAAATTGATTGTCTGTGTTCCCGGATTCCGGAAGCATTTATGGTTTCAACCCCCTGTTTAAAGTCGTAAATGATCGTTAGTACAATATGTGTTTTCGCAAAATCTGCATTATCCTGAATATTCTCATTTTAAAGGCTGTCCTGAACTTAGTTATTTACGTCTTTATGTTGTCCCTCCAAATTTCAGAAGGGTCAACATCGAAGCAAAGCGCAATATTTCTTTTCGACCGTTTAGGATAACGTAGTTTCACGTGTTTTATTTAAAACTCGCTGTCTGCCGTTCCTTGCTGCATCCGACAGATACACATACATTGGTGACGTCACATCATGTGATGACGGGTTTAAAGGTTATGGTGTTGTAGTTGCGTTTAATGTCATCAATACTTGTGTAAATATGAATATTTAAATCGCATACGGTGAATGCCGGGAGCACATCGGCAATTTACGGGTCAAACATGACGTGTTTTGTAAACAACATAATTATGATCATACACATGTATTTTTTTTCAAAAGAGAAAATAAGTTGCTAGATATAGGGAACGCCACGTAGACAATACAATTCCTCCCCACACAGACCCCTGGGAAAACAATAGGTCCACGAAATATAAGGCATTGATGAAACAAAACCGAAACATAATTTGCAGAAAACCATCAACCGGTGGGCGTTAAATTGTTACTCATACAATTTTGTCTTGAAAGTAATAAGTATTGTAAAACATCATTTTCAACAAAAGACATTTTACCAGCAGGTCCCTTTGTGCGCGAGGACTTGCATATATCTGCCGTGACCGAGTGGTTAAGGGATCCGCCTCGGGAGCGAAAGTTCGAATCCCGGTAGGGGTCTGTTCTGATATGGCAGGTTTGTGAGCCGCTAGCTAGTTACCGTGTGCCTGCCTGCCTGGTGCCTGGCATTAAATGATAGAATTCGGGAAGTAAGTGTGCTCAGAATGTAAATGTCTCATAAGTCAGAAATGGCTGACCCTTTAAATAGGGCTGACACTATTATAAATAAACACTTTACTTTCATATATATCCGATTTACGGTGTAGATGTATGAAACATTTACTTACCATAAACTGATCCCCAGATTTTACAACCGGAAGTAACGCCGTCCTTGTCCGTCTCTGTTCATCACTCTGTCGATTATGTGCCGCGAGGTTCGAGTATACACCCATACTGGTGTTAGACCGAGCAAGTCCACCACCCTGAAAATATCAGTATACACGTATAGGGATGAAAGCGAATACAACTTCAGCTTCGTCTAAGGTTATACGTGCTTAGATTTCATCCCTCGATGTCTATAAGCTCGATACTATAACTATTTTATGATAACGTTTTACAATGTAAACATCGAGCATGATAATTTGACTGATAAGAAGACAAATCCGTTATGATAATTTTCTATCACCACTTTGATCAAATGATTTTTTAATTAGAATAGACGCAAAAACATGTGTGGTACTTCCCCTCACAAATTTTACGTTGGTTACTTTTCTAAAAATTTAAGATTTTAGACGTAAAGAAATCTTGAAGTGTACCAACTTTGGTGCAAAAACGAATACAAATGATCATAACAATGTAACACCACACGCCTCATGCGGGTTTCATAGATAACGAAGCTCGTTGCTTCCACACAAATTTATTTTACAAGTCTAAACGATCAACTCAAATGTTAAACAAATCAAAGTATAAATACGCCAGCTGTTTAAAATGCCAAAGTCCCATGTTCAATTCGTAGCAACTCATTAGCTCTAAAATCCCGTCGACTTAAAACACCCGATCTTACAACCCAAGCTCAACATAAACCTCTCATTCCCAAAACTAATCTCAACTTTAAGACTCTAAAACTCTCATAGCTGTAAAAACTAAACTCTCTAAGTTTTCGCTGGGTATTTATACCTCCTCTAGAAATGCATCGCAACAACATGTTTATAATTACTATTCCATATGTACAAATAAACTTCAAAATAAGTCAATCAAAATGACCATTCGATACTACTATGACATAAACATGAAAACAACACCGTAATTAACATTCACTGTCTCTGAGTCCTAATGGATATTCCACATTGACTGACCGCTATAAAATTATCTTCAACATACTTACGGCAAAAGTCAATTGATTTAGTCAAAGCATTATTATGCAGGTGTTAAGTAATTAATGCATTGATTCTGACAAGTGTCAAAATTTGACTGACCGCTATAGAATTATCATCAACATACTTAAGGCAAAAGTCAATTGATGTAGTCAAAGCATTATTATGTAGGTGTTAAGTAATTAATGCATGCTGACAAGTGGCAAACGTTTGTAAACAAAACAATCAAGACAAGTATAATAATAATAATCTAGATTATCAATCAAGTACTTGAAATTGCTACCTGCAATATCCTTGTGTTACAACAATACTTGATGATAATTTCAAGTATGTGCTTGATACTTCTGCGGAATACTTTATACATTGTACATGTACTCTGAACAAAAACAAACACGTGTACATTTTTACTACTCTAAAACAGATAAACATGTGAAATGACCCTCATACATGACATATAGACAGATGTGTTCGGAGGCGCTCCAGTCCATCGCGGAACACAATGAACGTAGATAAGCCTTAATTCAGACCAAAATTGACTGTTTCATTTGTTCCCGAAGGTAAGCGATATTGTTTGTTTTCGATCATTATCATTATTAATCAATACTTACTCAATAACTTCACCATTTTCAAATACGTTAATTATATAGACCTGCTTAGAATATTTGTTCTCATGTCTATATATACATATGTACTGGTCAAAAGTGCGAACTTGTCAGTGATATTGAACATAATAAGCGGATAAATGTGGATTTTGATTGAAGTAAGCTATTACATTTATGATTAAAAGGAATTGAACTGTTGACAGAAGTCAATGTAAATCTCAGAGAAAATCACGATCGTCGTTTCTGATCACATTGTCAGTATGTAGTGTAGACTCTTAAAATACAATATGGCGGGTTTACGCGTTAGAACAATATAATTAGGATTTTTTGAAAACAGAATATATACACATACCCAACTTTCGTGTTACTGCGGTCCTACCAACTTCCTATAGAATTATAGAAGGAAAATATATTTAAACCGCGATAAATCATAATCTGTTCAAGGTATCTTTTGTGTACAAACATATGTTAAAGATCAAACCTTTTTCTTTATGATGGTATAAATATTATGTTTCTGTGATTTCTACATCACTGTCCTTTTTTGAGTTTTTTAAGATCCCCTTTTTTACAATGAAATAAGAAGGGGCTTAAACAATATCTCTGAATTTATATATTTTCCTATAGAGGTAGATACTGTGTGCAGAGATATATTAGAGTTCGAAGTGTGAACTTTCGAACGCACTTTTTAGATTTAATGTGGGTGCTCTATTATGCTGTCCTATGGTGGCATATTACTGCCACCAGTTAGCATGATAGCGTTCAAGAATTATTTCGTGTTAAACACTTAATCATTACGATAATTATCTAGCTATCTAGTTAATATTCGTGATCAATTTTCGGTAAGATAAATATCATAAAACTATAAGCAGGCTTGAAAGTGCCCAGAACTGCCACCTCTTACCTTTTTATGATGTATTACACTAGATTTAAGTGGTAACACGAATCTTATCTAGTTTACCACTTATTATGTTACTTAATAACTCAAATTCGCGAATTTCACTTAAGATTCGTGTTACCACTTATTTATAAATGCATTTTGGCTTCAACATGTAAATGGTAACACGAATCTTATCTAGTTGACCACTTATTATGCTACTTAATAACTCAAATTCGCAAACCATAATAGATAAACAGTTACACGGATCTTAAGTGAAATTCGCGAATTTGAGTTATTAAGTAACATAAAAGTGGTAATTATCGTAAAAATTAAATGGTTAACACGAAATAATTCGCGATAGTTTTTCCCTATAATTTCGAATACACTATATATCGCGGTGTACGCGTGATCGGTATCCAACAGTGCGCGCGCAGCATGACATCTGAGATTGACTTTTTAATCTGTAAAGTTGTGAAATTTAAAACAGTACAACTCGATTACGATAAATATACTTTTTTATAATGATAATGTTTAGCTTTATATTTAAAAGTGAAAATATGATATTAATATTGTAATACAGATGTTACAATTATTTAGACAAATAACCTGCATAACTTATATGATAGAAATTTAGTACCACTAGGTTTGATAAGTTTTATATCGATTTTCGATAAAAGAGAGATAATTCGTTGAATAATATACATTAAATACTTTTCATATGAATAATTCCACTTTTATATGAGCGCGTATATAACATAACATATAGTTTATTCGACATTAAATTGTAACATCCAATTTATAGTCGACAAATAATATTCAAATACAAAGTATAAAGAATGAGAAATTTTCCCAGAGAAACATTTTATGCATTCTAAATTAGAACAATAACTCTCCATAGACTCGACAACAAGGGGACTCTATTATCTCCATTGTATCACATTAATAATATCTTTTTGTTACACCTAGTCGTTGAATTTTGTTCAAACATATATGGAGATGCATAAGGTTGCAATATCATTATTGAGATGCAATAATAATAAACAAATGTGGTTGCATTGTAAAAATCGGACATTGGGTAAAAGTTGTATTGAATGAATGAATTAATGAATATACAAAACATAGAGTAGTGCACTATACATAAATAAATGATTCACTGACATCACAAAGTAATTTCATGAACGTTGAGCTTCGACATATCATTATCATTTACCTTGTATATAAAATAACAAGGTACTCGTGATTTAAGACTGTTATTCATATATACTGACTAGAATACTGGTTTGGTTAATGGTACCTTACGTGTGTTGATGTAGGGTGGTGGTGACACTTACAGAAGTATAGAAGACACTGTAAGATACGTTTTATTGCTCTGAAAACAATTGTGTAGTGCTGGGTATTATTGCAAAACAGTTCATGGATTTAGTGACACAATGCATTAAGATCAAAGGTATGCTGGGTTTATATATCATTGGTTTAAGATTACCTCATATCGTGAGATATACTTGCTTACATTGAATTATTAAACCAGATATCAAATGATATCCTTCTTGAACAAAATGTACTTCAGACGAAAACTAGTATGTGCAGTTCTTCTCGGGGTATCAATTACCATTTAATGAAATATTAAATACTGATTATGTTTAAAAATACATAACCGACTAATTAGCATTTTGTTCTACTATTTTTAGACTCAAATGTCGATATTATTGTCATAAAAATATGCCGTGTTTATGTGGTAATGTATCTGTAATCATTGGACTAACAAATTGTTAATTCGGCTCACCCATACCTGGCAGATTGCAGAATTATCACTGTAACTTCAACATGTCAGTTTTTACTCTATGATAAAATACTTTTTTATTGTATTATTCCGCGTTTTGGAAATCTATATTTATTATTTCTTTCGTATAATCATATCATTACTTTGTAAGACAAAATTTGAATGCAAACTGTGCAATGTCTTACCGGTAATGCAGGGTTTGGAGAAAGCATGGTATCCGATGAAGAACTTCTGAAGACTGTAGCTGGAAACCAAGATGGCTGTATAGTATCGTTTGTCTGGTTCCCAGCATTAACGTGATCTAGCGTAACTTCGTTCTCAGAATTGCCCGTGTATGTACTTTGTCGTTTGCTGGATCGAACTGGTATTTTACGTGTTTCCCGACGTTCAAGTGGTGTGGATGCCCGCTTGTAAAGTTTAAATGTTCGGCCAGAATATACACAATCACTGCAAGAAAGACGAGAGGCAGAACGAGGCTACAAACAATGTCGTCTGCGTGTAGTATGGGGAGCTATAATAATGCTCCGGGTCCGTATATCAGTCGTCCGTATTTCTGTACTATGGCTCCGGGTCGGTCAGGCGATAAAGATCACATCTTGATTAATTAGATGATATGCAGATTTTGACACATATATGAATAACAACAATAAGTAGTTCACATTCTTCGTCTCGCATTTAGGTTACGCGCGAAGTTGCATTCAGTGGTTTACCACATCCTTATATAAACGTATAGAAATGTAGTCGTATTCAATTCCTTTTATCAATATGAAATAGTCCAAACAACATATAAGTGTATACAATGTATATTATTAGATTACTATAAGACACTTTTTTGTCGAGATAGAACAGTTTGTTTTGTTCCCCCATGCTGCACGACAGACTATGGCTTATACACACTACTTAACGAACGCAGATGAGAATAATGTCGCTCGGTTATTACATTTCATGAACTGTTTGTCTGATTTCAATTTTGTGGATTTAGCAGGTTAAATTTTTAGAAAACTATCGGAACGATCAAATGTATTGATCAATTGTCGAGTACAAATTAATCGTTAATCTTTTGAGACAAAAGCCACATACCACTTTGAAGTTTGATATTTAACTCAATGGTCCGATCTCTGTTTTCTACTATCGACTGGTTCTTGTTTCTAAAATTGAGTCATAAGTTTATATGAATTGTTTATGTACAAGCGAAGTGCGTCTCTATACAAAAGGTCATATTTCTATACGATATATAATTTAAATAATCTCTTATGACACTTTTGTATGTTTAGTTGTTCAAACGGAACCGTTAGCCAGTTGGTTAAATACATTTAGTTATGATGTTTATGTATTTATTGTTTTGTAGAGTTCTCTATTACAGCGACAACGTATGCCTCGGTCACATATCCGGACGATGTCCGTACGATCTATAAAATCGTACGATTCCACCAACTTTTAAAATCCGTACGGTCTCCGTACAATCGTAGCTTCTGGTCACATGCCTACGGGACCCGTACGATCTTTTGGAAGATGCTATCGTAGGAGATCCGTACGGACATCGCAGACAAGTCGTGCGAGTACCTGCAAGCTCTTACGGGCATCGCGGTGTTTCAAATCCGCACGGAAATCGTGCGATGCCCGTACGAGCTCTACCGGGTCCCTTGCGGTGCCCGTACGGGACCCTTGCAAGCTACTCCAGACTTCGAAAATTTCTACGAGCTCAGCGAGAACTCGGGAGCTCGCTGAAACGATGTCCGTACCAAAATTTCGACTGAAAACCTACTGGCACGGAGCTCGTAGCGTGGATGTGACCAGGGCATTAGTGATTTATCTAATTAAACCAGGGTTGTATGCTTTATTTAGTTTCTACTTTTAACTGTACGCGCAATACAAATCTCAACAAGAGACATGACTTAAATGAACATAACGGACATACTGAACGAGGGTGATATGACATTGTGTCGTGTAGAACTATAACAATACATCTCTTCCCAATTCAATCAGTCAAAAGTTTCACATGACTTCACACGTTTAGCACAGAACAGTTTCGCGTTTGTTAACCAAGTACTACTCTGTCTAATCTAGTATACTAGGCCACGATCTCTCTAAGCATCTCAATTTGAGCTAAATCTCAGCTCAAATATTGTCTCAACCAACTCGTTGAGATTTTCCTCATCTGAGACCAGACTCAAATCGGTATTACAAAACGAAAAGGATGAGATGTGTTTTTTTCTCCAAAAAAAAGAGACTCAAATGCAATTTGTCTCAACCTCAGTCTCTATTTGAGAAAAATCTCATTTTGAGCTGAGATTTCTATTTGAGATACTTAGGTCTAATAGCTCTTTTCATCGGCCACGCGTTCAATAACTCAAAATAAATTTCCTGAAAATTTGAGATTGTGATCGATTTGAGATCTTCTATTAAATTGGAATGAGGTCTGTAACGACAAAATAACAAACGTGGTATGATATTGATGTATAAAGTTAACATTTCACTACACCCCACTTTGTACTATCCTAAGCATGTAAATCAGTCATGGAACGAAGATCTATTTCTAGCATCGAAGTAAATTAATTCATTTGCTGTTTAAAACACCAGATCCGTCCGTCCGTACGTGAAACGAAGCATACAACATGCGGTTTCATAATTAGCAGTACGAAACTTAAAATGCAGACACACATAGATTTTCTGCAAGAGGTAATTTTAAAATATTGTGGTTCGGTAGCTTAAACATACACATGAAAAATACTGTCAACATAATTCGAAGAATAGTTTCTTACCTTGCAAAATCGTTGATCGAATCCCATCAGAATTGCAGACAAATAAATACTTATATTTTCTAAATAAATCCAACTAATCAACCAAATGACGTCATTGAATTCAAGTTATAAAAGAACTGGTAATTGATACATATGACCGATTTAATAAACGCATAAACGCTACTCAAATAAAAGAAAAATATAATAGGAGTTATATATCTGATTTACTGTTACAATGCGTAACTGCCAAACATAAGCAGATAGGTCAGAGTTTAATTGCCAATGCGTGTGAGATACAGAACATTTCAGTCTGATATAATACACTTATTGAAAAAAAAATATTTCAAAATTTAGATTTAACTAATTTACAATAATATATTAACAATATATAAAACTTATACTATGCTTACATGTACTTGTAGTTAGGGGCCTCCGTAAAGGTTTTTGTCGCCGACTTAAAATCACTTGTCCCTCCTTGCTGCGGGCCCGAAATCTCTCGAATTTAGATCACGAACTTCACAAGCCCTAAATTTGGCGCGAGTACTGGTTGGTAGCCAGGAAGCATCGAGAGTGATTAGCATAAGTTGTAAGAACTTGTTTCACGATCGATGTAAAATAAATAAGTTTAAACACAAAATGTAGTATGTTAAAAATGAATACTAAGGTGTTGTTGAAGTAAGGGGTCCCTACATAAAAATACTCAATTCTTCACGATATAAAGAAGAATTAAAGCACTGAAGATTATGTGTATGTATATTCATTCATTATTATTATCATATATCTTTATTTCGAAGTTAAGGCATTATGCCCATGATTCATTATTATAGGTTACATTGTATATTAACTACATACATTTTGTTAAATCAAGAAATAATACATTTTTAATTACTGGTATACATCATTCTTATAGAAAACACATATGAACTTAATATGAATATAGGAATAAGTGGTGAGAGAAAAGAATGTACATCAAACACCATTTAATTTATAGCAATCATAAGTACTTAGAATGACTGAGGTAATGTAATACAGACTAAAATACAAAAAAACAACAACAAAAGAAAACAACACAAAAACAACAACACACAAAACAACAATGATTTCAATACTTTGGGATAAAAGTGCATTTAATTTGTTTTACAATGATTGTTCTCTCAATTCAAAGCTCTTTAATAAATAAACTGATAAGTTTTTTACTACCTTTTCATTACTGGATTGTAGCAATTCTCTAAACTTTAGTATGTTTGGGTTTTGTCTATAATAAAGATGGATATACTTGTTTCTATAGCTATTATAAATTTTACATTCGAATAAAAAATGAAACTCATCTTCTAAACAATTGCAGAAGTGACATTTCCTTTCATTTACTGGTGTTGTGTTGGGTTTAGTCCAACGACCAACTTCAATTTGTAATCTATGGGATGATACTCTAAATCTTGTTAATACTTTTCTGTATTTATTTACCTGCACTATGTCTAAATAAGGTTGAAATTTAAAGTTTGAAAATAATTTGTATGTACATGTATTTGCTCTGCTTGATGATTCGATATCACTATTCCAATCCTGTAAATATTGATCAGTTAATCTCTGTCAAACCATAGATAAAAATAATTTGTTATTTCCAACTGTTTGAAAATACCATGCATCACTAAACCCAAGTTTGTTTAGTATACATTTAACATTTCTGACCCAAGATATCTTATTTGGGTACAATTCAAGATCACATAACTATGGTGGCATATTACTGCCACCAGTTAGCATGATAGCGTTCGCGAATTGTTTCGTGTTAACCACTTAATCATTGAGATAATTATCTAGCTATCTAGTTAATATTCGTGATACATTTTCGGTAAGATAAATATCATACAACTAGAAACAGGCTTGAAAGTGCCCAGAACTGCCACCTCTTACCTTTTTATGATGTATTACACTAGATTTAAGTGGTAACACGAATCTTATCTAGTTGACCACTTATTATGTTACTAAATAACTCAAAGTCGCGAATTTCACTTTAGATTCGTGTTACAACTTATTTATAAATGCAATTTTGGCTGATAGATGTATCACGAATATTAACTAGATAGCTAGATAATTATCGTAATAATTAAGTGGTTAACACGAAACAATTCGCGAACGCTAGCATGCTAACTGGTGGCAGTAATATGCCACCATAGATAACAAATGACGCTAAAGATATAATAATTATACCCAAGGTACACATGGATGATCGCGTGACACTGGTCACGGGTAATATCTAGAACATCCAGAACATTTAGAGCTTGGTTATTCATTCAACACGTTAACAATGGCGAATAAAGATATGTTTTTATGGTGGGGATCGGGATCAGCCCCTTGTTGGAGAGCTATGCTGGTTCTAGCCGAGAAGGGACTGTGGGAGGGGCTAGATCATAAACTGATCACTTTTTCCGATAAGGGACACAAACAAGATGATATCACGAAAATAAACCCGCGTGGACAAGTAAGTTGTAATTGTTGTGCAATTATTTTTTTGTATTCTTAATTATATTTATTGTTCTCATTTAGAGAAAACAGTACTAAATAATGTATTACTTAATTGTATTTTAACATTTATAAAAAAATACAAGTAGTTCACACAGGGATATCTTCAATTTTTGATATCTCTACGATATGTTTATCAGACTAGGATGGTATAAGTTGCTGGTTACATTTGAATCCTTTCACAAAATATTTCAGTCACTCACCGTACTACATGAGGTAGCCAACATTAAATTGAACCTCGATTTAGCATTGTGGTTTATGAGATATATACTTGAGGTCGAGTTACCTAAATGCTGTACATACATATTTCATGTTCTGATAACTGACCTCAATTGTGTGGTCTATGACATACCTCAACACTATTAAAATAAACATTGAAGAGAAAAGTACGTTTACAACGTCATGGTCTACTGAATTACTTTCCATGGTTTGCTCGCTGAATTCTTAATTATTCTGTTAAATCATATTGTTTCAACACGAGCCATGATGATGTTGTTGATTATATATGTATCCTACGTTCAGTTATTTGAATCATGTATTTTTCTCCTTTTTATCGTGTATGTAAATGCACAGGTAATTTATCACAAATACTACTGACTTGCGAAGAATACAAACAATAAGGACCATTTGGTGAGAGAAAATACTTCAAAATTCAAGCAGATATATATGACTGAATACGTACGTGTATGTTTACAGTAAAACCTCATTTTAAGACCACCTCAATAATAAGACCACCTCTAAATTAAGAATACAATTTCAAGTCCATTTTCACTGTTTTGCTCTTTATTCAACCTCAATATAAAGACCACCTCAATATTATTCAAGGATCCCAGTGGTGGTCTTATTAATGTGGTATTAATTTCGATTCGTAAATTACTTAGGACATTATAGCTTGCAAAGTACGGTAAAACCTCAATAATAACAATAAGACCATCCTTGGGATCCTAAAAACTGGTTTTCTTATTTAGGTGGTCTTAATGTCGAGGTGGAATAAAGAGTAAAACAGTGAAAATCGACTTGAAAAGTGTGGTCTTAATACTGAGGTGGTCTTATTATTGAGGTGGTCTTTAAGTGAAGATTTACTTTAGTATTGTGTCATTTTAGGTACCTACGTTTAAAGACGGTGACGTTGTGGTGAATGAATCCGGGGCTATATGTTTGTACCTAACAGAAAAATTCAGTGACCGGGGCACCAAACTTCTGCCTACAGATACTGTGGCTCGTTCACAAGTATTTCAACGGATGTTTGAGGCCGAAAACATCAGAAGCAACATCATTGTACCCCTTGTTATGTATAAGTTTAGAACAAAGGCAGAAGAATGGGATAAGGAATTATTGAAAGGTTAACTATTGCTTGAATTATAATTAGTAGTATAAATCGCAGTTATCCCAAAGAATATGCGTATTTTATATACACACACTAGTCAAAAGAGCTAACCCACTAACTTTAAGTATCTTTACTATGTTGTTACAATGCGTTTTTCAAAGCGCAACGCAAGTTCGACCAGACTACATTGACGTTTGTTCTCTAGTTCTCTTCATTTGAATAATAAAAGATGTAGCTTACTGCAATCAACATCAACAGATGATGTACTCTTTAGGTTGTTAGAATGTATGTGAAATAGGACTGATGGGTTCAAACTTGCGACTAGTATATACATGTTAGAATGTACGTGAAATAGGACTGATGGGTTCAAACTTGCGACTAGTATATATATGTTAGAATGTATGTGAAATAGGACTGATGGGTTCAAACTTGCGACTAGTATATACATGTTAGAATGTATGTGAAATAGGACTGATGGGTTCAAACTTGCGACTAGTATATACATGTTAGAACGTATGTGAAATAGGACTGGTGGGTTCAAACTTGCGACTAGTATATACATGTTAGAATGTATGTGAAATAGGACTGATGGGTTCAAACTTGCGACTAGTATATACATGTTAGAATGTATGTGAAATAGTACTGATGGGTTCAAACTTGCGACTAGTATATACATGTTAGAATGTATGTGAAATAGGACTGATGGGTTCAAACTTGCGACTAGTATATACATGTTAGAATGTATGTGAAATAGGACTGATGGGTTCAAACTTGCGACTAGTATATACATGTTAGAATGTATGTGAAATAGGACTGATGGGTTCAAACTTGCGACTAGTATATTCATGTTAGAATGTATGTGAAATAGGACTGATGGGTTCAAACTTGCGACTAGTATATACATGTTAGAATGTATGTGAACTAGTACTGATGGGTTCAAACTTGCGACTAGTATATACATGTTAGAATGTATGTGAAATAGGACTGATGGGTTCAAACTTGCGACTAGTATATACATGCCCAATTCACCGGTAAATCATCAATTTGACCAATTGCAACATCTTGGCAGTTTCCGTACAGTTCGAAAGTAGACCACGGCATTACGTATATGAATATACCACAAATCTTATTCTATAAAACCTCTGTCTACTTTTCCTTTACTTTTGATAATAAAAAACATTAACATATATTGCCTTACGCACTTTGTCGAAGATAATACATGTATACGTACTTGTACGAATATTGATAAGTGCGAAGCAAATATTGTCGGATTACAACATAATGGTTTAGTTTATTTCATTATTTCGTACTTTAATTACAGAGAATTCAGTGAAGGCCAGAGCAGAGGTGGAAACATGGAACAAGTACTTGTCAGAAAACGATTACCTGGTTGGCGATTCATTCACATTGGCCGATGTCTTCTTTTTTCCATTCCTTGCTTTCATGGTACGAGTTGGTTTGAATTTGTCGTCTCGACCTGGGTTACAGAAGTATTATGATAGAGTGTTCAGCAGACCGAGCGTAGATCCTACCTGGCCGCCACATTGGAAGGAATCTGAAGGCAAGAAAATGCTAGACGAACTGTAATATGTTTGCCTTGGTCTATCTCTATGAACGATAAACACTATGATTATTTGCATTGTCTGTTTCAGTACACATGATTATAGTTGTTTGTAAGTTGCTACCTATAACCGGCTAGCCTTATACAAAATCATTCGAGGAGTTTACAGCAAACAACATGCTGCAAATAATTCGCGTCAGTGCTATATCGTATTTAATGTACTACATAAATTATATACAAACGTTTACTTTATTTTTTTATGTACAAGTGTTTGTATGACGCAAATAAACAGCATGTAATCTCTTATATGTGTTATATTTATCTTCGGTTCTTATTAATTATGTAACACTAAACATTACACGCTCAACGGGCAACACTCAGAACAATTCTATTAAAACAGAAACTACAGTCGGGTCTCGTTTATTCGACAACCTTCTATCTGAATACTTGGTATCATCCGAAATTAATATCAGGTATTGATATATCTTCTTAGGCGCGTCAAATTGAATGGGCTATTCGAAACTATGCCTTATTCGAAATACAATTTCGGACCAGACGAATTAGAATGAACGAGGCCCGACTGTTTTTTTATTTTCAACGGAATTCAACACTCTTTACACAAACCGTAAGACATGTATACATGTACAGAGAACAAACAGAAATGGTAGACAATAATTGAAACACACCACCTGATTGGGGATACTGTCACTTTGCAGAAAGTGTTGATCCTCACCTATCACTCCATTTTGATCACATATCTTACAGTTTATATCCTGATCGGACAGTTTTGATCACTTACAGGACAATGGAGATGTAAAACCGAAAGAGTTTCACATTATTAATAAAATTTATGCTGCGAACATACGGACAAACTTAGCTAACTCTACATCCTATACTCCTCTCTATCTTCTAACTAAAATTCAGAATGAAACACACTTTTATTAACTAATGCACACTAATTTGGACAGCTACAAAAGGTGTCGAAAAAGTCACTAACATTATGTATGCCTTGATATAGGATGACAAGTTTCCTGATCTAAGACACGTATGTACATGTGAAGTAGTACTGATGTGAAAGAATATTAATTACTAAGTGACAGATCAAAGGCCATCGTTACAACATATACGTCTTCACTCGATTTACATTCATATGTAATTATACATCTGTAGGAAACTTCGAATGACACTGGAAATCGTCCAAATAACTTAATGTATGCAGGCGTACTCTTAATTTTGATGAAAGGACGAAATATTGGTTGAACGCGTTCACGTGCAGGAAATTCACTTTAAATTTCATGAAGCGCTAATTAAGATTCTGGCTTACATGAGTTCGATGGAAGAATTGTCAGATGCCAGTTGAACGAGTATATCTTTGACGATATAAAGGGTAAAACTGGACATGCTCTTTATGGTAAAGGATATAATTTACCCCATGTTTGTCTATTACATCGACATAGAACTACCAAACTCGCCCGAAACCTTGAATTCGACCATGGTACAGTTGTATTTGTTAGCGAATTTCCTTCATGACTTATACAACGCGCTACATTTTAATCATTCTAAAGCATTGACTATTTCTACAAGCAAAACTGAAGTACAAATATAAACTGCAAAACGCTTCCTATGATATTCGATCTTGCACCGCGTTCAGTAAAGGTATTTGCGGTTCACAATTTGTAACGTTTCGTAACGTTTTGCCATTTTGTTCCCCACGAGCAGTCATTGTGATACGATGAGAAGGGATATAATACAAAACGTTCGCGACTGTTAGTCGTAACTGAACGCAATGGTGGTTTTGCTGAAATGAATGGTTAAATCCGAGTAGTGCCGACCCTTTTTCGCGCGCTATTCTCGTTATCGATTTAATTTACACAGTGCGTGTAAGGTAGACCGATACACACTACGCAGACAGTCATGGCGAATAAGAATATGTTTTTGTTCTGGGGTTCGGGTTCTGCCCCTTGCTGGAAACCTATGCTTGTGCTAGCTGAGAAGGGGATGTGGGAAGGTCTGCCTAACAAGCTTGTTGAATTTTCTAAAAAGGAACATAAGGGAGAAGACGTCACGAAGATAAATGCACGCGGTCAGGTTAGTAAACTGCTGAGTTCACTAAATAGAACATTATATTCTTAGCTCAATGTGTTTATGCATGCTGAACAAACAGTGTAAGATCATCGCTAATGTGTGTGTGTTTGAACTAATTGGATTTGACGTGATGAAACTTGCTTATCAAAAGTTCATGTCTAACTGCTGCCATCAGAACTTAAACTTATTGCATTATTTTACTGCTCTAATCAGTTAACTGCTAACGTTACGCGGGTGATAAATTTAGCATTTTTCACAAATACTATCCTTGACTAGGTCTAGTTAGTCATTTCCATGGCGATATTTAAATATGTTTGATTATTGTCCTCTTATGTATTTTCAAGAGGCCAATGATTAAACACATTTAAATATCGCCATGGAAATGACTAACATTATTCCCCCTATCAAATGAGCAGTGACTATCAACTGAGTCGATTGTTTTGAATATGTTGTCATTTTCTGAGTAACAATAAGTTTATTCTGATGACCTCTGGAAAAGTTGTTATGTACATGAATGTAAATATAATACCGGTATTGCAAACTATTTAATTTCATATATCAAGAACAATCAGTGCTACACACGAGACACGTGTTACAGATGTAAGACTGACCATCCTAACATTAAGCACTACTGTGACATTTACTATATTTGATGTATTGTATGCCTTGATCTGTTGAATTGTTTTCTGTATATACTAGATCTATGTACGTAAATTTAACTTAAGTATGCTATGTGCAAGTCGTAATATAGTATCACTTGATTCCCACTAGCGGTTCCAGGGGGGGGGGATTCCCCAACCTTACATGTATGTCTGAGTATAAATACGAAAATATACAGAGATCTTTAAATATAAGCGATTCTGATTTATTGTAGCATTTTATTCTATCATGATGATGTTTATAAGGCTTGAGCAAAACCTAAATAATACCATAAAGGTACGCACCCCAAGACCAAATCCTGGCTCCGCCCCTGATTCCGTCCATTAATACAGCACCATAACATGATCAATGCTCTGTAAAAGCAAACAACTACAGTAAGCCTTCAATTGCTTCTAAAATCATAATCAGTACAATCGCACATAAACGCGTGTGTATTGCTTATTAAGTTAATGTTCTTTGGTGCTGAAATGTCATAATTTATCGGTTAACAAGTCAATAGTTTCGGCTTTGAACGTTCTTTGTTATCAGGCTATTGTGCTCAGCCTTGAACGAATAAGATAATGGTACGCCATATTTGTAATACTATGTCATTGATAAAGATCCTTGCTAAGGTAGTTACAAGTTGATTATTTATTGAAGTATAGACTACTATATTTGTATATCATTCTTTATATAACTGTCACACTAGTTGCAAGGACCTCTGTTATGGTAATACTTGTATTTGATAAACTCACAAATCATCAAACATGTCAAACAATAACTACTAATTAAATTACCTGGAAGAAATGTGCGTGTTATACATACAGAAATGCTAATATACAACTTGTCATCTCATTGACAATCCTTAATTTAATATCTTTGTACAAAAGGTTAAACCTTAGTGTTGTATATGTTTACTAAAGACACTGCTCTGTTTTCAGTTGCCTACTTTTAAAGATGGTGAACTAGTTGTTAATGAATCCGGGGCAATTTGTATGTACATTGAGGAGAATTACAGCTCTGATACCAACAAACTTCTGCCAGCAGATCTTGTTAAAAGAGCGGAAGTTTATCAACGAATGTTTGAGTCAGATAATCTACGTGCAAATATTACACAGCCTCTTGTATACTACAGATGGCAAACCAAGGAAGGAGACAGGGATGCTGAATTACTGAAAGGTTCCTCAAATTCTACCTGTCCTTGCACTAAAACTCCATAGCATATATCTTTGTTCTAAAATCATATTGCATCAGTCTTTGTTATATAACCATATTGTATCAGTCTTTGTTGAACAGTTCTGTAACCATACAGCTTCAGTCTTTGTTCTATAACCATACTGTATCAGTCTTTGTTATATAACCATATTGTATCAGTCTTTGTTGAACAGTTCTGTAACCATACAGCTTCAGTCTTTGTTCTATAACCATACTGTATCAGTCTTTGTTATATAACCATATTGTATCAGTCTTTGTTGAACAGTTCTGTAACCATACAGCTTCAGTCTTTGTTCTATAACCATACTGTATCAGTCTTTGGTCTATAACCGTACAGATTCAGGAATTGTTCTATAACCATACTGTATCAGTCTTTGTTCTATAACCATACAGCTTCAGTCTTTGGTCTATAACCATATTGTATCAGTCTTTGGTCTATAACCATACATATTCAGGAATTGTTCTATAACCATACAGCTTCAGTCTTTGGTCTATAACCATACAGATTCAGAAATTGTTCTATAACCATACAGCTTCAGTCTTTGTTCTATAACCATATTGTATCAGTCTTTGGTCTATAACCATACAGATTCAGGAATTGTTCTGTAACCATACAGCTTCAGTCTTTGTTCTATAACCATATTGTATCAGTCTTTGGTCTATAACCATACAGATTCAGGAATTGTTCTATAACCATACAGATTCAGGAATTGTTCTATAACCATACAGATTCAGGAATTGTTCTATAACCATACAGCTTCAGTCTTTGTTTTATAACCATATTGTATCAGTCTTTGGTCTATAACAATAGTGTATCAGTCTTTGTTCTATAACCATATTGTATCAGTCTTTGGTCTATAACCATACTGAGGATTACTGTATCGGTCTTTATGCTATACCCATACAGCTTCAGTCTTTGTTCTATAACCATGTATCAGTCTTTATGCTATACCCATACACCTTCAGTCTTTGTTCTATAACCATACAGATTCAGGAATTGCTCTATAACCATATTGTATCAGTCTTTGTTCTATAACCATACAGCTTCAGTCTTTGTTCTATAACCATATTGTATCAGTCTTTGCTCTATAACCATATTGAATCAGTCTTTGTTCTATAACCATACAGCTTCAGTCTTTGTTCTATAACCATATTGTATCAAGTCTTTGTTCTATAACCATATTGTATCAGTCTTTGTTCTATAACCATACAGCTTCAGTCTTTGTTCTATAACCATGTATGAGTCTTTATGCTATACCCATACATCTTCAGTCTTTGTTCTATAACCATATTGTATCAGTCTTTGCTCTATAACCATATTGTATCAGTCTTTGTTCTATAACCATATTGTATCAGTCTTTGCTCTATAACCATATTGTATCAGTCTTTGTTCTATAACCATACAGCTTCAGTCTTTGTTCTATAACCATATTGTATCAAGTCTTTGTTCTATAACCATATTGTATCAGTCTTTGTTCTATAACCATACAGCTTCAGTCTTTGTTCTATAACCATATTGTATCAGTCTTTGTTCTATAACCATACAGCTTCAGTCTTTGTTCTATAACCATACAGATTCAGGAATTGTTCTATAACCATACAGATTCAGGAATTGTTCTATAACCATATTGTATCAGTCTTTGTTCTTTAACCATATTGTATCAGTCTTTGTTCTTTAACCATACAGATTCAGGAATTGTTCTATAACCATACAGCTTCAGTCTTTGTTCTATAACCATATTGTATCAGTCTTTGTTCTATAACCATACAGATTCAGGAATTGTTCTATAATCATACAGCTTCAGTCTTTGTTCTATAACCATACAGATGCAGGAATTGTTCTATAACCATACATATTCAGGAATTGTTCTATAACCATACAGATTCAGGAATTGTTCTATAACCATACAGATTCAGGACTTGTTCTCTAACCATACAGATTCAGGAATTGTTCTATAACCATATTGTATCAGTCTTTGTTCTATAACCATACAGCTTCAGTCTTTGTTCTATAACCATATTGTATCAGTCTTTGTTCTATAACCATACAGATTCAGGAATTGTTCTATAACCATATTGTATCAGTCTTTGTTCTATAACCATACAGATTCAGGAATTGTTATATAACCATATTGTATCAGTCTTTGTTCTATAACCATACAGCTTCAGTCTTTGTTCTATAACCATACAGATTCAGGAATTGTTATATAACCATACATATTCAGGAATTGTTCTATAACCATACGGCTTCAGTCTTTGTTCTATAACCATACAGATTCAGGAATTGTTCTATAACCATACAGATTCAGGAATTGTTCTATAACCATACAGCTTCAGTCTTTGTTCTATAACCATACAGCTTCAGTTTTTGTTCTATAACCATACAGATTCAGGAATTGTTCTATAACCATATTGTATCAGTCTTTGTTCTATAACTATACAGATTCAGGATTTGTTCTATAACCATATTGTATATGTCCTTGTTCTGTAACCCTATTGCGTCTGTCTTTGTTCCCTTCATATTGCGTCTGTGTTTGTTCAGTGACCTTATTGTTCTGTGAAAGTATTGCATCTGTATTTATTCTTTAACCTCCTTGTATCTGTCATTATCTGTCGTTGTATTTACTTCGCTGTACCGCTGTTTCTTCTATGACCTCGCTGTAAATGATTCTGTTCTTAATATGTCAATATTCTATAGCCTCGCAAGTCTTTTTTTTTAACTGTGCTGCACATGTCTATGTTCTTAGTCTGTCTTCGTTTTATAACCTCGTTGTACAAGTCTCTGTTCTAAAGCTCGACATGCTCTATAAACGTGTTGTACCTGTATTTGTTCTTAAACTCGCAATAACTGTCTTTGTTTGTGATATCGCTGTGTCTGTCTTTGTTCTCTAACCATGCTTTGTATGTCTTCGTTTTATAACTTTGCTGTGCCTATATTTGGTCTTGAACTGGCTGTACCTGTCTTTGTTTGTTTTTAAACCTTGCTGTATATGTCTTGTCTTAAATCTCGCAGTGCATACCGATGTTTCTTCTATGGCCTCGCTGTAAATGATTCTGTTTTTAGTATGTCAATATTCTATAGCCTCGCAAGTCTTTGTTCTTAACCATGCTGTACATGTCTATGTTCTTGGTCTGTCTTCGTTTTATAACCTCGTTGTACAAGTCTTTGTTCTTAAGCTCGATATGGTCTATAAACGTATTGTACCTGTATTTGTTCTTAAACTCGCAATAACTGTCTTTGTTTGTGATATCGCTGTGTCTATCTTTGTTCTCTAACCATGCTTTGTATGTCTTCGTTTTATAACTTTGCTGTGCCTATATTTGGTCTTGAACTGGCTGTACCTGTCTTTGTTTGTTTTAAAACCTTTCTGTATCTGTCTTAAATCTCGCAGTACATGGCTTTGTTCGTAAACTCGCTTCGTTCTTAACATCGCTGAACCTGTCTTTGTTCTTACCATTGCTGAACATGTCATTGGCCTTGACCTTGCTGGACCTGTCTTTGGTCTTAGCCTCGCTGTACCTATCTTTGGTCTGCACTTGTCTTTGTTCATAACATCGTTGAACATGTTTGTGTTCTTAAACTCGCTGTACCCGTCGTTGTTCCTAACTTCTCTTTACCGGTCTTTGTTCTTCACCTCGCTGTACCTGTCTTTGTTGTATCACATCGTTTCACTTGTCTTTGTTGTATTAACTCGCTGTATTTATTTTTGCACTATAATTCATTCTTCCTCTTTTTGTTCACATTCTCATTGTACCTTTGTTTGTCCTACAACATTAACCAAGTACCTGCTCTTGTCCTATAATTACCTGTTTATGTCTGTGTTTACTCTTTATCCTCCATGTAAGTGTCCCTGTTCTATAACTTCTTGTATTTATGTTTGCTTTATAACTTACTGCCCTTATGTTCATTCTTTCATGTGTCTCTGTAACCTCAACTAAAATGTCTTTGTTTAAGACAATCATTAAAATTCCTTTTTTAGTTCTCGTTTACTCTTATTATCAGTGGTGATTCTGTTTTGTATAAAATACATGTATTTATCATGCCATTGACAAATTCTAAAACAGTATTGCTGAAAAGTGGCTGCTTTTGTCAGATAAAGGAAGAAAACTCTTATCAGTTTAATTTATGATTTGTCAGATGAAGTACGGAACCTCTTATCAGTTCCATTTATATGTGTATTTACTAAATGTTAACCACTTGCCTGTATTATGTTGTATTTATGTTTTAATAGAAAAGACTGAACAAGCTAAAGTAGAGTTGGATAGGTGGAACACAATGTTAGCAGGCAAGGATTATCTTTGTGGCGAGAATTTCACCATGGCTGATGTGTTTGTGTACCCATTTTTGGCTTTCTTCGTTCGTTCTGGAGCAACGTTTGCTGGCCAGCCTGACCTGAAGAAGTATTATGACCGAGTGTCTAAGAGACCATCTGTGATAGCAACATGGCCTCCACACTGGAATGACTCCAAGGGACCAACTATGCTTTGTGATATATAGACAGTAACTGCACCTTGGTGTTCTGAGAGTAATGTTTATTAACAGTTATCACTCTTGCCTCGGACTTATGACTAATAATAATAAGATATATGATATCAGGATCTAATTAATGATACCCCTTACAAACACTTATATGTAACTAGGATTCTTTCCGACATCCCATAACAGCGATTCATTCTACATTATAATGATCTGCCATATGGGTTTGTGTTTATTGTTTTGTGCCATTCTAAATATTTGTATTACTCCTTGTAAACATGTAGTAGATTTGCAATGTGTGTTCTGTTTAGTTAATAATACGATTTTTTGCCTTGTCAGTATTTCTCGGTAAAGTTTGCTTTTGTCAATCAATTTCTCAGTGTGTTTAACACTTTTTTCTTGTAATGCTCATATGCTAAATGTAGAACATATAATATCCAAATTCTGTTATTATATTACAGTATTATCTCAGTTTAGTCAGTGCAAGAACAAAACAGTGTTGGAAAATGTGTGAACATAAACGTAATTCGGTATGCAAAAAATGGTGACAATAATTGTTTAAGTATATACCAAGACAAAACGGACAGTATAACACAACAATGCTCCTTTCTGTTTTTCTTGTTATAAATTCTACATGTACATTTATTTAACCAACTGCTTAAGTAATATGTATTGGTGCTTAAGTAATATGTATTGGTGGTTGATTCTTTTTGCCTGTGTTAATACTCCATATTTATGCTAGCAATTATATGGGATTTCAATAAAACATAAAAACTTCTAATTATATGTTATATTATATTAGATGATTAATTTGTCACATTATTCCAAAGAGTTACATGTATATGGTGTGCGCCAGTCAAATTCATAGAACACAACCATAAAGTGCGCCGGAAAAACTTCGTAGAACACAGCCATATAAAGTACCAGAACATTTATATAGAAAACTGCTATATAGAGTACCAGAAAGATTTCATAGAACACAGCCATATAAAGTACTAGAAAGATTTCATAGAACACTGCCATATAGAGTACCAGAAATATTTCATAGAACACTGCCATATAGTGTACCAGAAATATTTCATAGAACACTGCCATATAGAGTACCAGAAATATTTCATAGAACACTGCCATATAGAGTACCAGAAATATTTCATAGAACACTGCCATATAGAGTACCAGAAATATTTCATAGAACACTGCCATATAGAGTACCAGAAAGATTTCATAGAACACTGCCATATAGAGTACCAGAAATATTGTATAGAACACTGCCATATAGAGTACCAGAAAGATTTCATAAAACACAGCCTTATAGTGTACCAGAAAGATTTCATAGAACACAGCCATATAGAGTGCCAGAAAGATTTCATAAAACACAGCCATATAGTGTACCAGAAAGATTTCATAGAACACTGCTATATAGAGTGCCAGAAAGATTTCATAGAACACTGCTATATAGAGTACCAGAAGATTTCATAGAAAACTGCTATATAGAGTGCCAGAAAGATTTCATAGAAAACTGCTATATAGAGTGCCAGAAAGATTTCATAGAACACTGCTATATAGAGTACCAGAAAGATTTCATAGAAAACTTCTATATAGAGTACCAGAAGATTTCATAGAAAACTGCTATATAGAGTGCCAGAAAGATTTCATAGAAAACTTCTATATAGAGTACCAGAAAGATTTCATAGAACACTGCCATATAGAATACCAGAAATATTTCATAGAACACTGCCATATAGAGTACCAGAAAAATTTCATAGAACATTGCCATATAGAGTACCAGAAAGATTTCATAGAACACTGCCATATAGAGTACCAGAAAGATTTCATAGAACACTGCCATATAGAGTACCAGAAAGATTTCATACAACACTGCCATATAGAGTGCCAGAAAGATTTCATAGAACACTGCTATATAGAGTGCCAGAAAGATTTCATAGAACACTGCCATATAGAGTGCCAGAAAGATTTCATAGAACACTGCTATATAGAGTGCCAGAAAGATTTCATAGAACATTACCATATAGAGTACCAGAAAGATTTCATAGAACACTGCCATATAGAGTACCAGAAAGATTTCATAGAACACTGCCATATAGAGTACCAGAAAGATTTCATAGAACACTGCCATATAGAGTACCAGAAAGATTTCATAGAACACTGCCATATAGTGTACCAGAAATATTGTATAGAACACAGCCATATAGAGTGCCAGAAAGATTTCATAAAACACAGCCTTATAGTGTACCAGAAAGATTTCATAGAACACAGCCATATAGAGTGCCAGAAAGATTTCATAGAACACTGCTATATAGAGTACCAGAAGATTTCATAGAAAACTGCTATATAGAGTGCCAGAAAGATTTCATAGAAAACTGCTATATAGAGTGCCAGAAAGATTTCATAGAACACTGCCATATAGAGTACCAGAAAGATTTCATAGAACACTGCCATATAGAGTACCAGAAAGATTTCATAGAACACTGCCATATAGAGTACCAGAAAGATTTCATAGAACACTGCCATATAAAGTACCAGAAAGATTTCATAGAACACAGCCATATAGAGTACCAGAAAGATTTCATAGAACACTGCCATATAGAGTACCAGAAAGATTTCATAGAACACTGCTATATAGAGTGCCAGAAAGATTTCATAGAACACTGCCATATAGAGTACCAGAAAGATTTCATAGAACACGGCCATATAGAGTACCAGAAAGATTTCATAGAACACTGCCATATAGAGTACCAGAAAGATTTCATAGAACACTGCTATATAGAGTGCCAGAAAGATTTCATAGAACACTGCCATATAAAGTACCAGAAAGATTTCATAGAACACTGCCATATAGAGTACCAGAAATATTGCATAGAACACAGCAATATAAAGGACCAGAAAGATTTCATAGAACACAGCAATATAAAGTACCAGAAAGATTTCATAGAACACAGCAATATAAAGGACCAGAAAGATTTCATAGAACACAGCAATATAAAGGACCAGAAAGATTTCATAGAACACTGCCATATAGAGTGCCAGAAAGATTTCATAGAACACAGCAATATAAAGGACCAGAAAGATTTCATAGAACACGGCCATATAGAGTACCAGAAAGATTTCATAGAACACAGCAATATAAAGTACCAGAAAGATTTCATAGAACACAGCAATATAAAGTACCAGAAAGATTTCATAGAACACAGCAATATAAAGGACCAGAAAGATTTCATAGAACACAGCAATATAAAGGACCAGAAAGATTTCATAGAACACAGCAATATAAAGTACCAGAAAGATTTCATAGAACACAGCAATATAAAGGACCAGAAAGATTTCATAGAACACAGCAATATAAAGGACCAGAAAGATTTCATAGAACACAGCAATATAAAGGACCAGAAAGATTTCATAGAACACAGCAATATAAAGGACCAGAAAGATTTCATAGAACACAGCAATATAAAGTACCAGAAAGATTTCATAGAACACAGCAATATAAAGGACCAGAAAGATTTCATAGAACACGGCAATATAAAGTACCAGAAAGATTTCACAGAACACATCCATATAGAGTACCAGAAAGATTTCACAGAACACATCCATATAGAGTACCAGAAATATTTCACAGAACACGGCCATATAGAGTACCAGAAATATTTCATAGAACACGGCCATATAGAGTACCAGAAAGATTTCACAGAACACATCCATATAGAGTACCAGAAAGATTATATGGAACACTGCCATATAGAGTACCAGAAAGATTATATGGAACACTGCCATATAGAGTACCAGAAAGATTATATGGAACACTGCTATATAGAGTACCAGAAAGATTATATGGAACACTGCTATATAGAGTACCAGAATGATTATATGGAACACTGCTATATAGTGTACCAGAATGATTATATGGAACACTGCTATATAGAGTACCAGAAAGATTATATGGAACACTGCTATATAGAGTACCAGAACGATTTCATAGAACACCGTCATATAGAGTTCCAGAAAGATTTCTTAGGACACTGCCATATAGAGTACCGGGAAGATTTCATAGAACATTGCCATAACGAGTGCCGGGAAGATTTCATAGAACATTGCCATATAAAGTGCCGGGAATATTTCATAGAACACAGGCATATAGAGTGCCGGGAAGATTTCATAGAACATTGCCATATAAAGTGCCGGGAATATTTCATAGAACACAGGCATATAGAGTGCCGGGATGATTTTATAGAACACAGCCATATAGATCGCCGGGATGATTTCATAGAACACTGCTATATAGAGTACCAGAAAGATTATATGGAACACTGCCATATAGAGTACCAGAAAGATTATATGGAACACTGCTATATAGAGTACCAGAAAGATTATATGGAACACTGCTATATAGAGTACCAGAAAGATTATATGGAACACTGCTATATAGAGTACCAGAAAGATTATATGGAACACTGCTATATAGAGTACCAGAAAGATTATATGGAACACTGCTATATAGAGTACCAGAACGATTATATGGAACACTGCTATATAGAGTGCCAGGAAGATTATATGGAACACTGCTATATAGTGTACCAGAAAGATTATATGGAACACTGCTATATAGAGTACCAGAAAGATTATATGGAACACTGCTATATAGAGTACCAGAACGATTATATGGAACACTGCTATATAGAGTGCCAGGAAGATTATATGGAACACTGCTATATAGTGTACCAGAAAGATTATATGGAACACTGCTATATAGAGTACCAGAAAGATTATATGGAACACTGCTATATAGAGTACCAGAACGATTATATGGAACACTGCTATATAGAGTGCCAGGAAGATTATATGGAACACTGCTATATAGAGTACCAGAACGATTTCATAGAACACAGTCATATAGAGTTCCAGAAAGATTTCTTAGGACACTGCCATATAAAGTACCAGAAATATTGCATAGAACACGGCCATATAGAGTACCAGAAAGATTTCATAGAACACGGCCATATAAAGTACCAGAAAGATTTCATAGAACACGGCCATATAGAGTACCAGAAATATTGCATAGAACACGGCCATATAAAGTACCAGAAAGATTTCATAGAACACGGCCATATAGAGTACCAGAAATATTGCATAGAACACGGCCATATAAAGTACCAGAAAGATTTCATAGAACACGGCCATATAAAGTACCAGAAAGATTTCATAGAACACGGCCATATAAAGTACCAGAAAGATTTCATAGAACACTGCCATATAGAGTACCAGAAATATTTCATAGAAAACAGCAATATAGAGTACCGGAAATATTTCATAGAACACAGCCATATAGTGTACGAGAAAGAGTTCATATAACACAGCCATACAGAGTGCCGGGATGATTTCATAGAACATTGCCATATAAAGTGCCGGGATGATTTTTATAGAACATTGCCATGTAGTTTCCATGAATATTTCGTAGATTTTGGCTCTATAACGTGTCTGAAAGACTTCATACAGCATAATGTGACGGATTTATTTCATACTTCACTCAAAAAGGTGTGTCTAAAAAACTTTATTAAACAGTGTTGTATAGTGTCTAAAAGAATTCATATAACACTGTAGTATAGTGTGTCTAAAATAATTCACAGATCATTTATGTACAGTGTGCCTGAAAGATTTAATAGAACACTGCTATATAGTGTGCCAGAACGATTTGATAGAACACTGCCTTATTAATGTGTCGGAAATATTTCATAGAACTCTGCTATGTTAATGTGTCGGAAAGACTTCATAGATTACTGCTATACAATGTGTCGGAAAGACTTCATAGATTACTGCTATATAGTGTACCGGAAAGACTCCATAGATTACTGCTATACAGTGTGCCGGAAAGACTCCATAGATTACTGCCATACAGTGTGCCGGAACGAATCCATAGATTACTACTATACAGATTACTGCTATATAGTGTACCGGAAAGACTCCATAAATTACTGCTATATAGTGTACCGGAAACACTCCATAGATTACTGCTATACAGTGCGCCGGAAAGACTCAATAGATTACTGCTATACAGTGTGCCGGAAAGACTCCATAGATTACTGCTATACAGTGCGCCGGAAAGACTCCATAGATTACTGCTATATATTGTGCCAGAAAGACTCCATATATTACCACTATACAGTGTGCCGGAACGACTCCATAGATTACTGCTATATATTGTGCCAGAAAGACTCCATATATTACCACTATACAGTGTGCCGGAACGACTCCATAGATTACTGCTATACAGTGTGCCGGAAAGACTCCATAGATTACTGCTATACAGTGTGCCGGAACGACTCAATAGATTACTGCTATATAGTGTGTCGGAACGACTCCATAGATTACTGCTATACAATGTGTCGGAAAGACTCCATAGATTACTGCTATACAGTGTGCCGGAAAGACTCCATAGATTACCACTATACAGTGTGCCGGAAAGACTCCATAGATTACTGCTATACAGTGTGCCGGAACGACTCCATAGATTACTGCTATACAGTGTGCCGGAACGACTCCATAGATTACTGCTATACAGTGTGCCGGAAAGACTTCATAGATAACTGCTATACAATGTGTCGGAAAGACTTCATAGATTACTGCTATATAGTGTGCCGGAAAGACTCCATAGATTACTACTATACAGTGTGCCGGAAAGTCTCCATAGATTACTGCTATACAGTGTGCCGGAACGACTCCATAGATTACCACTATACAGTGTGCCGGAACGACTCCATAGATTACTACTATACAGTGTGCCGGAACGACTCCATAGATTACTGCTATACAGTGTGCCGGAACGACTCCATAGATTACCACTATACAGTGTGCCGGAACGACTCCATAGATTACTGCTATATAGTGTACCGGAAAGACTCCATAGATTACTGCTATACAGTGTGCCGGAAAGACTCCATAGATTACCACTATACAGTGTGCCGGAAAGACTCCATAGATTACTGCTATACAGTGTGCTGGAAAGACTCCATAGATTACTGCTATACAGTGTGCCGGAAAGACTCCATAGATTACCACTATACAGTGTGCTGGAAAGACTCCATAGATTACTGCTATACAGTGTGCCGGAAAGACTCCATAGATTACTGCTATACAGTGTGCCGGAAAGATTCCATAGATTACCACTATACAGTGTGCCGGAAAGACTCCATAGATTACCACTATACAGTGTGCTGGAAAGACTCCATAGATTACTGCTATACAGTGTGCCGGAAAGACTCCATAGATAACTGCTATACAGTGTGCCAGAAAGACTCCATAGATTACTGCTATACAGTGTGCCGGAAAGACTCCATAGATTACTGCTATACAGTGTGCCGGAAAGACTCCATAGATTACTGCTATATAGTGTGCCGGAAAGACTCCATAGATTACCACTATACAGTGTGTCGGAAAGACTCCATAGATTACTGCTATACAGTGTGCCAGAAAGACTCCATAGATTACTGTTATACAGTGTGCCGGAAAGACTCCATAGATTACTGCTATACAGTGTGCCGGAAAGACTCCATAGATTACCACTATACAGTGTGCCGGAAAGACTTCATAGATTACTGCTATACAGTGTACCGGAAAGACTCCATAGATCACCACTATACAGTGTGCCGGAAAGACTCCATAGATCACCACTATACAGTGTGCCGGAAAGACTCCATAGATCACCACTATACAGTGTACCGGAAAGACTCCATAGATCACCACTATACAGTGTGCCGGAAAGACTCCATAGATCACCACTATACAGTGTACCGGAAAGACTCCATAGATCACCACTATACAGTGTACCGGAAAGACTCCATAGATCACCACTATACAGTGTGCCGGAAATACTCCATAGATTACTGCTATACAGTGTGCCGGAAATACTCCATAGATCACCACTATACAGTGTGCCGGAACGACTCCATAGATTACTGCTATACAGTGTGCCGGAAAGACTCCATAGATTACTGCTATACAGTGTGCCGGAAAGACTCCATAGATTACCACTATACAGTGTGCCGGAAAAACTTTGTAGATATTGTTGAACATAATAATCTTTCATTTAGTTTTCAGTACAACTTTAAAAATCTATAGCTACAGAGTACTATAGTATGGTGGTTTATTTCTGCTACCAGTTAACTACTTAATTAACTAGATGATTATGTGTTTATCACTCTATTATGTAGTTAACTAGATAAGTATCATGATACATTTTCATACCAGATAAATATCTTAACACGAAAAATTGTCTGATAGTGCCCACAACTGCGACCACTTACCCGCCGCAAATCTATATAAGATAAGTGTTAAACAGTTAACGCGATACGTATCTAGTTAACTACATATTTATCTAGTTAATTAAGTGGTTAAATAGTTAATTATCAAGTTAACGACATAATTATTTAGTTAACTAGATATCTAGATACTTAACTCGTAGTAAAACCAATTAATTAAATAGAAAAGTATGTAGTTAAACTAGATACTTTTCGTGTTAACTACTTAGCAGTTACTTAAAAGTATGTACCTAATGCGTTACCTTACTAGTTAACTAGATACTTAACTAAATAATTATATCGTTAACTAGATACTTAACTCGTTAACCACTTATTTAAAATAGATTGTCCGTACTGGGTTTAAGTGGGTAAGTGGTGGCAGTTGTGGGCACTATCAGATTTTTTTCGTGTTAAGATATTTATCTTGTATGAACATTTATCGCGAGATTTATCTAGTTAACCACATAATTATCTAGTTAATTAAGTAGTTATCTAATTTGTTAACGTGATAACGACATACTTATCTAGTTGATTAAGTAGTTAACTGGTGGCAGAAATATGCCACCATACTGTAGTGATTACAAACTAAAAATGTTCAGAAATCAATAGTAAAATCACGAAGTGTTTAGTTTTGAATTTTATTTTCGTCTAATGGTGTAAAGAAGCCAATTACGTACTGACGTAAATATTTTATGGATACAAGTAATACAATACATATTAGTGCATGGAGAATTACTGGGAAAGAGCTGTATGCATGTATCACATGACCAATGCTTTATCATTGTACTCTTAACTTTAGGTTCATAAATCCAGGTCTTGTTATTGTTACTTGAATCACGATTTTGAATATTTAATCATTATTTCTTGCCAAAAACTAGTCACGATTTACATACATTATTAAAAGAGTTGGCCCGCCATTTTGTAATAGATATAATCCGGATTAACATCGTGTCCTAATCGCAATGTAAACAAAGACAGGATTTAACGTCTGACCGACTTCAATGGATCGAAAATTAATGTTTGTTTGTACCTCTGGTGAAAACCCGTTTTCAGCGATTTCATGATTCCATCTATTCAAGAATCTTTGCTTCATTATGACAACGTGGTCAGTCACGATGAACTGGATTTTGACACGTTTTCGAAGACTTTTTCGATAGATCAATTATTGTGAATAATAAAGGTCGTAGGTTACTTAAATCCCATTAAACAGAATATTTATCCAGTGGCTTTATATAAACTTTGTGAAACAGTACTAGTCTTTTGGCCAGTACAGTAAAACCTAAATGATAAGACCACCATTGAGACCCTTGAATAATGGCGATATACAGACAAACAAATAATGGCGATATACAGACAAACATATAATGACGATAGACAGACAAACATATTATGACGATATACAGACAAACATATAATGACGATAGACAGACAAACAAATAATGGCGATATACAGACAAACATATCATGACGATATACAGACAAACATATAATGACGATAGACAGACAGACATATAATGGCGATATACAGACAGACATATAATGACGATAGACAGACAGACATATAATGACGATATACAGACAGACATATAATGACGATAGACAGACAGACATATAATGACGATAGACAGACAAACATATAATGACGATAGACAGAGAGACATATAATGACGATAGACAGACAGACATATAATGACGATAGACTGACAAACATATAATGACGATAGACAGACAGACATATAATGACGATAGACAGACAGACATATAATGACGATAGACAGACAAACATATAATGACGATAGACAGAGAGACATATAATGACGATAGACAGACAGACATATAATGACGATAGACTGACAAACATATAATGACGATAGACAGACAGACATATAATGACGATAGACAGACAAACATATCATGACGATATACAGACAGACATATAATGACGATAGACAGACAAACATATAATGACGATAGACAGACGGACATATAATGACGATAGACAGACAAACATATAATGACGATAGACAGACAGACATATAATGACGATAGACAGACAGACATATAATGACGATAGACAGACAGATATATAATGACGATAGACAGACAAACATATAATGACGATAGACAGACAGACATATAATGACGATAGACAGACAAACATATCATGACGATATACAGACAGACATATAATGACGATAGACAGACAGACATATAATGACGATAGACAGACGGACATATAATGACGATAGACAGACAAACATATAATGACGATAGACAGACAGACATATAATGACGATAGACAGACAGACATATAATGACGATAGACAGACAGATATATAATGACGATAGACAGACAGACATATAATGACGATAGACAGACAGACATATAATGACGATAGACAGACAAACATATAATGACGATAGACAGACAAACATATAATGACGATAGACAGACAGACATATAATGACGATAGACAGACAGACATATAATGACGATAGACAGACAGACATATAATGACGATATACAGACAGACATATAATGACGATATACAGACAGACATATAATGACGATATACAGACAGACATATAATGACGATATACAGACAGACATATAATGACGATAGACAGACAAACATATAATGACGATATACAGACAGACATATAATGACGATATACAGACAGACATATAATGACGATAGACAGACAGACATATAATGACGATATACAGACAGACATATAATGACGATAGACAGACAGACATATAATGACGATATACAGACAGACATATAATGACGATAGACAGACAGACATATAATGACGATAGACAGACATATAATGACGATAGACAGACAGACATATAATGACGATATACAGACAGACATATAATGACGATAGACAGACAGACATATAATGACGATATACAGACAGACATATAATGACGATATACAGACAGACATATAATGACGATATACAGACAGACATATAATGACGATAGACAGACAGACATATAATGACGATAGACAGACATATAATGACGATAGACAGACAGACATATAATGACGATATACAGACAGACATATAATGACGATATACAGACAGACATATAATGACGATAGACAGACAGACATATAATGACGATAGACAGACAGACATATAATGACGATAGACAGACAAACATATAATGACGATAGACAGACAGACATATAATGACGATATACAGACAGACATATAATGACGATATACAGACAGACATATAATGACGATATACAGACAGACATATAATGACGATATACAGACAGACATATAATGACGATATACAGACAGACATATAATGACGATATACAGACAGACATATAATGACGATAGACAGACAGACATATAATGACGATAGACAGACATATAATGACGATAGACAGACATACATATAATGACGATATACAGACAGACATATAATGACGATATACAGACAGACATATAATGACGATAGACAGACAGACATATAATGACGATAGACAGACAGACATATAATGACGATAGACAGACATATAATGACGATATACAGACAGACATATAATGACGATATACAGACAGACATATAATGACGATATACAGACAGACATATAATGACGATAGACAGACAGACATATAATGACGATATACAGACAGACATATAATGACGATAGACAGACAGACATATAATGACGATAGACAGACAGACATATAATGACGATATACAGACAGACATATAATGACGATAGACAGACAAACATATAATGACGATATACAGACAGACATATAATGACGATAGACAGACAGACATATAATGACGATATACAGACAGACATATAATGACGATAGACAGACAGACATATAATGACGATAGACAGACAGACATATAATGACGATATACAGACAGACATATAATGACGATAGACAGACAAACATATAATGACGATAGACAGACAGACATATAATGACGATAGACAGACAGACATATAATGACGATAGACAGACAAACATATAATGACGATAGACAGACAGACATATAATGACGATATACAGACAGACATATAATGACGATAGACAGACAGACATATAATGACGATAGACAGACAAACATATAATGACGATAGACAGACAGACATATAATGACGATATACAGACAGACATATAATGACGATATACAGACAGACATATAATGACGATATACAGACAGACATATAATGACGATATACAGACAGACATATAATGACGATAGACAGACAGACATATAATGACGATAGACAGACAGACATATAATGACGATATACAGACAGACATATAATGACGATAGACAGACAGACATATAATGACGATAGACAGACAAACATATAATGACGATAGACAGACAGACATATAATGACGATAGACAGACAAACATATCATGACGATATACAGACAGACATATAATGACGATAGACAGACAAACATATAATGACGATAGACAGACGGACTTATAATGACGATAGACAGACAAACATATAATGACGATAGACAGACAGACATATAATGACGATAGACAGACAGACATATAATGACGATAGACAGACAGACATATAATGACGATAGACAGACAAACATATAATGACGATAGACAGACAAACATATAATGACGATAGACAGACAGACATATAATGACGATAGACAGACAAACATATAATGACGATAGACAGACAGACATATAATGACGATAGACAGACAAACATATAATGACGATAGACAGACAAACATATAATGACGATAGACAGACAAACATATAATGACGATAGACAGACAGACATATAATGACGATATACAGACAGACATATAATGACGATATACAGACAAACATATAATGACGATAGACAGACAAACATATAATGACGATATACAGACAAACATATAATGACGATATACAGACAAACATATAATGACGATATACAGACAAACATATAATGACGATATACAGACAAACATATAATGACGATAGACAGACAGACATATAATGACGATAGACAGACAAACATATCATGACGATATACAGACAGACATATAATGACGATAGACAGACAAACAAATAATGGCGATATACAGACAAACAAATAATGGCGATATACAGACAAACATATAATGACGATAGACAGACAAACAAATAATGACGATAGACAGACAAACAAATAATGGCGATATACAGACAAACATATAATGACGATAGACAGACAAACATATAATGACGATAGACAGACAAACAAATAATGACGATAGACAGACAAACAAATAATGGCGATATACAGACAAACATATAATGACGATATACAGACAAACATATAATGACGATATACAGACAAACATATAATGACGATATACAGACAAACATTATGTGTTTAGAGTCTTACATTTGCTATACACTGATAGAGAGAGAATAAATAGCTACAGGGAACGCCACATACATGAAACACTGTTCTAATTGGTCACCCTACGTTTGTGTTGTTCATTAATTTTGATAGAAATCGTTTATAAGCAAATTGTTTGGTACAATTATGTGTGCAATTTAGGTCTCAATAGATTGACGTATATAGAAAGAATGAAGTAAAACGAATTTATTTGATTTATATTTTACTTCATTTATTTGATTAAAAATATGACAATATTATACGTGACCAAACAGAAATCATTTTAGTATATATTCTTTTTAACAGTTTTCTCCGAAAATGATGTCTTGCAGATCTGTTGATAATATTTTCACTATGCCCATAATGCCATTGACGAAGTAGTGTGTACGGACAGACGGACACATTCATATTGATATAATGGTTTGCTATGCGTTTTGTTTCGAGGTTATACTCGGTATCGTCCGTAATAAATATCAGGTCCCGATGTATCTTCTTATGCATGTCGAATTGAAATGGACTTTTCGAAACCCTGTTTTATTCGATAAAAAATTTCAGACCCGATGAATTCGAATGAACGATGTTCGACAGTACATGTCTATTTTACGATATGTACGTGTATGAAATACTTTTAAATAATTACAAATCATCTTTTGTTCTTCGTACCACTGAATTATTCATCGCGCAGTGGAAGATTTGCAACAATTTCTGTCATCATAGAACTGACGGATACGTATTATAAGATTGCTAAAGAAATCTGCAGTTTAGTAGTAGTCTGCATTTGAGTTTATCCCTAGCAAAGTTACAGGCTGTGTGGTAGTTTATCGGGGTATTTCACGATAACTGAGCTTTCAGTTGTTTCTCCCCCTCAATAGAAATCGATGCATTTTCCGCACATACCCGATATGTGTCTAGATGCGTACTTTTGTTTATTGTGTACATCTGTACAAAATAAAAAACGCCGATCACGACTGAATAAAGGCAGGAGTATCATATATCCACAACTATTATAGATTTGAACAATGAACTAAAAGGTTAAGGTTACGCAAGATCCATGAACTAGTCACGATTCTGTCTATTTTTAGCACATATATTCATTAATTCATTATACACGGTACCATACAAGCTCAGGACCATAAAGCGTAGTTACTGCTGGATGGAAAGTCGAAGTGAATAGACGAGAATTTCTGTTCACAATTAAGGTAAAGAACGTACACTATTTTATGAGTACAAATATTATATGCATTTTTCTTAAATATTCCTCATCGTATATGCTCTTACATTTGTTGCTTACAATTTTGAATTAAGTTACTCATCAGCATGTCCGTAATTCATATTGATGGCTTAACGTCAAGCATTTTTCTAGACTTTGCTATAGGACTGTCGTAAATATGACAAAGTTGTTTTTTATTGATTTACTAATAATTCTTAATGTTGTATATAAATACTACAAAACGATTGTGTTTCTTACATATACGCAGATGGAATCTGCTTAGTTTAAGGACGACAACTAGCCACTCAAATTATGATATTCATATTTTCACATTGCAGGAAAATGAAGCTACAGAGCTGTATTGTACTACTTTTGATATGTGTGATTTCTATAAATGAGATTTCATGTGACAGGGCGTTAACAGATGATGAGATACAGGAGCTGGAGGATAATAACTTCATCGTATCTATTGATGAAACGGCCGGTACAATAACACTTGAACATTCTGGTTATCCGGAGCATAGTTTCGAAGGTGGGTGGGGCAATAATCCAAATACAGCACAGTTAGTTAATCATTCGTATACACTACCGTTAGAGACAACAATCGCTGAGACTAAGGGCTGTGCTGGAGGGCTCGGACCGATAGGATATGCTGTCAGTGGGGCGGTGTTTTATAATCCCTACACTGGATTCGGTTGGAATGCTGTGGAAGGAGAATGCGCAGAGGATCTAGATACGTGTTGGGGCCATGCTTCACCTGATGGGACCTATCATTATCACAAAATTCCAGAATGTCTCTATACTGGTGATCTTAGAGACAAGTTTCTCGGTGTAGCACTGGATGGCTACCCTATATATGGACCGATGGATGTGAATTACAAAAATTACACGTCAGCTGATTTAGACATATGTCACGGTCATAACTACAGTGGACGCTACATTTACAGAGCAACCTTTGACTTTCCCTACATTCTCAGTTGTTACCATGGAAACGATGTGAAAAATACCGACAACACCGGTGAAGGACAAGGACCGCCACCTAATGGACCTCCACCGGGTCGTAAACGGCGTCATGTTGGAGCCCATGGAATTCATCGTCGTCAAAGTAGCGACGATCCTTGTTTGAGCTCTGATGAACAAAACTGGGATAGTCGCACTTGTTTTGTTGTCTGTCAAAATGCGGGAAGTGATCTTGATAATTGTCCCTCTGATGAGGAGAACAGCGCCGTGGTTGTTGTGCCTTCCCTGACACTTATAGTGATAATGCATAGTTTATTTGCAATGATTGTGTAGATTTGTCTACGTCCGACTTATATGTTGTATTGCCTTTTTTTACGTTAGATGACATATTTAAAAGAATGACATATTTATTTATTAACATTGAAACAATCGGCACCAAATAATTCCTTTTGAAGTTTTGTTGTGTATTTTTGTATTTTGATTGCCTTGTGTGTATATATGCAACAATTATTCACATTATATGCAAAACTCATCACGGCGCTTACTTCCCCTAGCGGAATATAATACTTTGTAAAGGGAGATCACTTCGTATGAGATTGGTTTCCATATTGCCATTGTGATATTCGACTATACGATGTTTCAATGTGATTTTTCACAAAACGACAGACGTCGATATCTTGCAATATGCATACATATCAAAAAGAAGACAGCAGGGTAAAGATGTATCTCTGCGACTGACAGACAACTGTGATAGTTAACGTATATTTCGGTTTCATGTTAGACGTTACTGATCAATTAAATAACTTTTCTTGCTTTTAAAATTCTCATCTCAGTTACTATATGTATGTAATAACAGTGACAATTGTTAAACATGTACTAAATTTTGTTTTAAAGATTGTATGTTATTAACTGGAATCTTTAAAAAAATTATCATACGGATTGAAAGTTCCACCCTTTGATACGCTCGGTAGCTTCAATGTTAGTGTGTTTCATTGGAGATGCACATTTTTGCTGGCGTTCAGAGATAACTGTTCCAGAAAGTTTAGATTGGAAGTATTTGTAAAAACGGGAAAATTGAAAAATATTCACGGCTGAAGTGAGGATGCTTCTCAAGAGAGGACCGCTCTCGGGAGCCGGTTGCATTGTATTATACATTGATAAAGAGCAATACTTGTCATCATATGAGAGTTATTATCGTATTTCTACAGATTTGTTTTTATATTTTGTACGCATTTAATACTGTTATTGCAATATCGTACTTATGTTTTTTTCATTTGTTTTCTAAATAAAAAATGGAAAGTATATTTTCTGTAGCATCAATAGATATGCATGATACTAGAATACACTGATAATAATATTATATTCCCCTGTATTTGTCAAAAAGAAGGTTGTAATATCACAAACTTGTATACAAAAACAAGCACAGAGTTCTTCAAGTTTTATTGGTGCGTAACATTATGACACAAGATTTTTAAATCGGTCTTGCATTTGTTCGAAAAGATGTTTAAGCCAATGTAGCAACAACACTTCATCAGTAACTAAGTAAATATCTATTATTTTACGTTCAGAAGACCAGACACAACTTTGAAATATACAGTATTATAAACATACATGTACAGTCGGACCTCGTTCATTCGAATTCACTGGGTCCGATATTTTATTTCGAAAAATACATGGTTTCGAATAGCCCATTTCAATTTGACGTGCATAAGAAGATACATCAGGACCTGATATTGACCCTTGAAAACTGGTCTTAATATTGATGTGATCTGAATATTGAGATTGAATAAAGAACAAAACAGTGAAAATGGACTTGAAAACTGTGTTCTTAATTTAAATGTAGTCTTGTTATTGAGGTGGTCTTTAAGTGAGGTTTTACTGTATTTATTTCGGTATATTGATACATATTGAGCATAGATCACGGATCCCTTTTCAAATATCAACAGTGTGTGCATATCATATTTTAGTTTAATATTACTACTGTCATTACTTACCATTAAATCGACGAGTATTTGGCCGTTTAGAGCATCAATACAAAAAAGGTAGCCAAGGAAACATGGGAACATTATGGATATAACTAAAAATTAAAGTTCACTGGTATACAAATAACACATGCATAGTTCACAACATGTTTAACATTATTTACAACATTTTTACCATGATATTTTTGTTTTTTATAGTGTCACACATAATATATTACTGTGCAATTTACAACGTTTTATGCCCTGCCAAATTTGGCTTACGAGACACTGACTAAGTATACACAATATCATAGAATATCTAATTGGTATTGTCGTTTGAATCTTAAGATAGTTAAGATATTGTAAAGTATCATATATGGAGCTAACACTCACGATATCGATTTCAAATTCCACATTTAGTTTGAAACAGGTTTAATATGAAAATTGTCATGGGGTGACTAAACGATAGAAATATAATTATATGCCCAGATAATCCACTGGAAAGATATAAAAAGGCCAAACATTCGCATAATAAGCATTGAGAGAAATACGGAACAGGCATCATTAATAATATGTTTACATGGAACTGCTGTCAACAGCCCTGTAAGTCAGTTTGTACTTTAATATTAAAAATCTAACAATTTTGATTACACTCAGTACTGAGACATGTATTTCAGTACCAGGCACATGCTGCTAGACGTTAAAAGCCTCTTGCACACCCAACTTGTTACACTGAGAAGAAAAAACAAATAACAATATATGCTTTATTATTTTAATCTCAAAGTTTCAAGTGCTCATGGTGATTTACATATATTGCATACAGTTATAAATTCTCAATTAGGCCTACTGCCAAATATGTACAATATGTTGACTAAACTGTACACTATTTTCACATACTAAGTATTGTAGAATTATGTTTGTTCCTACATTAAAACAGTGAGCACTTTTATAAGTAAATCACTTATAGTCTTATAGAATATTGCAACGTTTGTCATGCCGTAAACATGCATTTGTGTTCAATGACATTTAATATGTTTGACAGTGATTATATTAAGCCAGTCAAGTCAAAACAAATCAGTTAATTGCCAAGTAAACAACTTGGCAGATATTTACAAAGAAAAGTACGACATACTTATAACAGGGTACAAAAATACATAGGTACAAACACATTTACATGTACATGTATTTACATATTGAACCAAGGTATATGCATAAAACAATTTCTAGTCGGTACTATAAACATGTACATTTACATATCGATCTACTGACAACAAAAATAAATAATAATTATATAAATTAGCAAACAATAATGGTAAGTTGATAAGTAAGTATTCCTAATGTGTGTAGCCAAAATAAACATCTCAGCGTTTCAAGAGAGTGTAATAATATTCTATAGACGGGACAAAGGGAGGGAACTCTAGAATGACAACCACCTGTTCTTCAATTTTGGTAAGTCATTATATATATTCCCGTGATAGCTCAGTTGGTAGAGCGGAGGACTGTAGTGTGTTAAATCTTGTAATCCTTAGGTCGCTGGTTCAAATCCGGCTCGCGGGAGTTTTTTTGGCTGCAATGTTTTATGCAATAAAATGAAAGTTCTTAGCGATTAAACTTAATTATCCGACAGTACAGTTAATGAACATATTTTGACAACGGCTGGTTTAACTACATTTTAACTAATTTAATACGCAATTGATTTGATAAAAATGAATTCTCATTAAAACAAGTTAAACTGACATGAAAATGAAGATTGTATTCACGCTATGTAGTTTGAAACCCACTAGCGGATCCCTAAAATTCCCGGCCAACCTTACATGTATGTCTGAGTATAAATACGAAAATATACAGGGATCTTTAACTGTAAGATTTTCAAATAAGCGATTTTGATTTATTTTTGCATTATAAAGTATGTTCAATAACACAGTCATTGCCATTTTAAAGGGCTTGTGCCGAACCAAAAAAATGACCAAACAGATACGCCCCCCCCCCCCCCCCACACACACACCTATGACAAATCATGGATCCTCCCCTGGAACCTAACATAATTTGTATTTGATATTTTTTCAGTAAAGCAAAAACACAGAGATACATTCTTGAACGCGCCATCGATCTTAAGTGACCTGAATTTAAAATAAAATGACAATTATTAAAGGTAGGTAACCCCACTTAAGTCGAAATCTGAGACATCAACATTTTTAGTGACCCAGATGGATGACAATAATTTTTATTTTGATACCTTTCGATAAATAATGAGATAACAAACTAAACAATCCCGATAAGAGGAATGAGTAAGATTCGGCTTACACAAACTTACTTTATGCGAGTTGTAGATATAATCAGCTAAAATATATAATAAGATACTCGGCCAAAACTGATTTTTTTTAAATAATGGTCGACTTCAAACTTCAACCAGACTGAACTAATTTTGCAAAGTAATGGTTTCAAGTCCGAATTAATTCTTCTTAGATCAGTCACAGATTAACTATGAAATAATTAGAGGTTATTATACAAAACTGGTGTGCCTTACGGCGATATTGGCATACTGGGAGAGATATCGGCCCGAGGGCTTTAGAAGATGTTCTATTATTTCCTATACATCATTCAACTTAATTATTCGATATTTTTCTCCACACTGGATGGAATATATGCGATAAAAAGGTTATAAAACTGGTGTGCCTTTTCTGCGTTTTTTGGCATACTAGACCGATATCGGCCCTCAATATCTCTCCTAGAATGCCAATATCGCCGTAATACTAGCCCAGCATAATAACCTCTAATGTCAACCACGTTATTAAGCTGAACGGCAACCACGCGAGTTAGCAGTACTTGGATTAGATATTGGGTGTTTTTTTTCAGATGGCACAAAGACCATCCAACTAGAGAAACTTGAAAGAATTTACTTCTCTTGATTGTCAACCGATACCGATTTCAATATGACTATATAATACACTTTGGTACAAAAATATGTGTTTATAATTTTATATAAAAACAAAATTCAAGCATTACAGAGATGTACATATACTTGAAATATATCAAATGAACATTTAAAAGTAGTTTTTCGGAAATAACTGATAAATATTAATAAAAATATAAAATAAATATGAAAGGGAGGTAATAAAAAATAGTACGGTTAATGTGATGTATTTTTCAGATTTGCACTATGTACAGTGGTTATTGTGGCGTGTGTATAACCTTCCGATATTCAGCTTTTGAACAATTTCCCTGCAATCATTTTACTCAAGTAGCTTACGATGTGCTTTTTGTAAACATTAACAAAATGTTGGATTTATTCAATTATTTATATTAAGTTATGGACCGTCAGAGTAATTACAAAGCATAGGCCTATATTACAATACCAATAAACACTGTATTAACTATATGTTAACTGAAATACCTTTATTAAAATAGTACCAAGTTCACAAGAATATAACCGGAACTAATACGCCGCATCCACTTCTGGTATATTGTGTCATACCATTGTTTAAAGATATAGAACAACATAATTGACATGAGAAACAAGTTCATCTTTGTCTTTGTGTTTGTATCCTCCAAGTTCCCTTTGTATGCATGGAAACATAACGATTTCCTCAACCGACGTAATGACTTTGGCGTTAACTATAATTGGTATATCTGACCTTGCATCGTTTCTGTTGGATAACCACCCACTTGATAAACGTTGATGACTCTTATATCAAAGCGAACGAGAAACTGACGAATATCCTGTGGTTCTATCTAATGTTTTTATAGTGTATGTGGATGTTTTATCCAATGAAACGCACCTTTTAATAATAGTTCGCTGTTCCTCTGCATCAAAAGACGCCCCTTTTCATATCGAAATCAAAAACAAGTGCGATGCGAAGTTCGTTTGCCTACAGCACGTTATACAACAGACGCCATTAAAAATTGCAGGAAATGACGCCACTACATTATTGACGCATATGTCAAAATAATAACGTCGGCGCTCTTCATCGCGCCAAAATAATCGTGTTACTTTATCTGTTAAGGAACCAATATTTACTTGAATATCTGGACTGCGCCGGTCGGTCAAACATAGTAACATATAAATGCGTATATTTATTATTTCACAATGTTTTTTTATTTAAATCGAGCCATTTCATGGGGATAAAGTCAATAAAGATACTAAGCTATATTACCCCGATATATTGACGTAGACATTATAGACATCAATGTTGTCCACGAACTTTTTGGACATACCTCGTACATATCGATCTAACAACAAAACTAAATAATGATTATTTAAATTAGCAAAAAATAATGGTTAGTTGATAAGTAAGTATCCCTAATGTGTGTAGCCAAAATAAACATCTACTGAGCTACAGAGGAGCTTGACTGAGCTAGCGGTTCAAGAGAGTGTCATAATATTCTATAGACGGGGCAAAGGGAGGGAACTCTAGAATGACAACCACCTGTTTGATTAGTTTTGGTAATTCATTATATCACATTTAACATCACTTCCCGTGATAGCTCAGTTGGTAGAGCGGAGGACTGTAGTGTGTCAAATCTTGTAATCCTTAGGTCGCTGGTTCAAATCCGGCTCGCGGGAGTTTTTTGGCTGCAATGTTTTATGCAATAAAATGAAAGTTCTTAGTGATTAAACTTAATTATCCGACAGTACAGTTAATGAACGTATTTTGACAACGGCTGGTTTAACTAAATTTTAACTAATTTAATACGCAATTAATATGATAAAAAATTGAATTCTCATTAAAACAAGTTAACCTGACATGAAAATGAAGCATGTATTCACGCTATATATGTAGTTTGAAAACAATTGTGGCCGAATTGAGAACCCACTAGCGGATCCCTAAAAGTCCCCAACCTTACATGTATGTCTGAGTATAAATATGAAATGTACAGAGATCGTTAACTATAAAATTTTCAAATAAGCGACTCTGATTTATTGTAGCATTATACTGTATGTTGAATGACTTAAAACAAATAATGAAACACATTCATTGCCATTTTAAAGGGCTTGAGCAAAACCAAAAAAATGACCAAACAGATACGCCCCCCCCCCCATTCCCCCATGACAAGACAAATCCTGGATCCGCCCCTGGTTCAACCTAACATAATTTTTATTTGATATTTGTTCAGTAAGGCAAAAACACGGAGATACATTCTTGAACGCGCCATCTATCTTAAGTGACCTGAATTTTATTGCATTTAGATTTTAAGGTTAACAGCATATATATATTGATAAGTCTGATATTTAGATGGAAAAACTATCATCCAACGACAGAAACTTGAAAGTACATTACTTTTTATTGTCTATTACTAATAATGAATCATCCTTTAAGAAGAAACTATAGCCGGAATCGTTAAACAAATATCCCCTCAAATAAGCCAGTTTAATGTTTTATATTTAAATCTTTTCTTAATACATTCACTTATATGAACAATCGAAAGGTGTATTGTTATACCTTTCAATAAATAATGAGAAAACAAACAAAACAATCCCGATAAGAGGAATGAGTAAGATTCGGCCTACACAAACTAACTTTAGGCGATTTGTAGATATAATCAGCTAAAATATATAATAATATACATGTACTCGGCAAAAACTGATATTTTTTGGAATAATGGTCGACTTCAAACTTCAACCAGACTGAACTAATTTTGCAAATAATGGTTTCAAGTCCGAATTAATTCTTCTTAGATCAGTCACAGATTAACTGTGAAATAATTAGAGGTAATTATACAAGACTGGTGTGCCTTACGGCGATATTGACATACTGGGAGAGATATCGGCCCGAGGGCTTTAGAAGATGTTCTATTATTTACATGCGATAAAAAGGTTATAAAACTGGTGTGCCTTTCTGCGTTTTTTGGCATACTAGACCGATATCGACCCTCAATATCTCTCCTAGAATGCCAATATTGCCGTAATACCAGCCCAGCATAATAACCTCTAAATGTCAACCAAGTTATTACGCTGAACGGCAACCACGCCAGAGTTAGCAGTACTTGGATAAGATATTGGGTGTTTTTTTTCAGATGGCACAAAGACCATCCAACTAGAGAAACTTGAAAGAATTTACTTCTCTTTGATTGTCAACCGATACCGATTTCAATATGAATATATAATACACTTTAGTACAAAAATATGTGTTTATAGTTTGATATAAAAACATTATTAAAGCATTACAGAGATGTACATATACTTAAAATATATTAAATGAACATTTAAAAGTAGTTTATCGGAAATAACTGATAAATATTAATAAAAATATAAAATAAATATTAAAGGGAGGTAATAAAAAATAGTACGGTTTATGTGAAGCATTTTTCAGATTTGCACTAAAGTGGTTATTGTGGCGCGTGTGTAACCTTCCGCTAATCAGCTTTTGAACAATTTCACTGCAATCATTTTACTCTAGTAGCTTACGATGAACTTTTTGTAAACATTAACAAAATGTTGGATTTATTCAATTATTAATATTAAGTTATGGACCGTCAGAGTAACAAAGCATAGACCTATATTACAATACCAATAAACACTGTATTAACTATATGGTAACTGAAATACATTTATAAAATAGTACCAAGTCCATAAGAATATAGCCGGACCTAATAATCATAATATGATTACACATAAATTTATGAACATGCGATATCACAAATTAACGACTACATACAACTGAGTATTCAACACGGACGCAAAGTCCGTTTGTATTAATTTACTCAGTGAGAACGGTTGTAAAAAGATTAAGAGTCAGCCAATGAAAACATGTTTCGGATAGTGTTGACATCGTATACATAAAACTGGTATTCTCAACTACTTTTGAATCAATTAATTAAGTATATTAGATAGATGATATATACAGTAAAACCTCAATAATACGACCTTGTGACTCTTGAAAACTGGTCTTCATATTGAGGTGGTCTTCTTATTGAGTTTGAATAAAGAGCACAACAGTGAAAATGAACTTGAAAATTGTTTTCTTAATTTCGAGATGGTCTTATTATTGAGGTGGTCTTTAAGTGCGGTTTTACTGCTATTGTTCTATATACTCTAGATCCATGGATACAACCTATGTACACACGAGCAGTTTAGCTCTCTTCACCAGTGTTCATACAATAAAAAGAACTCAATTATTCCCTGATAGTGCATTAAGTGTAGTACCACATATAGGCCGTGCCACATTTAGGCTGCGTACGATCTTAATGCGTGACGCGTTTAGGCCGTAACGAGGCGAACTATATGCGGCGAAAAGGCATGGTCATGCCGCATATAGATATTTGATGTATTGCCCTATTTAAAGTCATCATCATCATCAACATTATCATTGATCACATTTGATCATCATCACCGATACTCCATTACACATTATCGATTATTGATCAATATTAATTTATCAACAATAATCGAACGCCAGTCATCAAAAAGTGATCACTAATTAGCGATCACCTAGCTAACAGCGATAATCGATCACCGTCATTGATCACAAATAATCGATTACTGACCACTGATTATCGATCTGAGTTTTATAAATCAATTACAGATTCTCAATATTGTTGATCACCTATCATTGATCAACGATCACCGATTATCGATCAATGGTCACCGATAATCGATACATGATAGTCGATCATCAACAGAAAAATATGCTAAAATTAAATAATTTGGTATAGTGTTGCTTGAGTAAACCCCGTTCAACAGCTTCGAGCAGTAAAAAACGAATATCCATTAACATATTATTTGATCACATCGCCACAACAGCAGAAGGTAGTACCCCGGATCAAACCACGACCTTCGGACTGGTAATGTAGTGCGATAGACTGCGCCAGACGGGGATTCATGATAAATTGAGTACTTACTAAATGTGCTCTGTAGAACGCACTTTGGTATCAAGTTCAAGTTCAAAGTTTTATTGACAAAAACTCACAAAGTTCATTGTCATAACAACATATATACATTGGGAAAGGTGAACAAAATTACATAAACAAACATTATAAACGGGAAAAGTGTGTACAAATATAGTACGAATCATAGATAAAGACTATAGTTGACATAAATTGTATATTGGAAAATCGTGTATACAGTGAGGTTGTAACATAAGGCTAATGAACATAATAAATTGGTTGCTGAGTAAATTATGCTCTCAATAAATTAGCATGAAAAATAAAAGATGCTAGTGTTCTTAAAATTACAGTATTTGAGCTCGATAACAGCTGTTTAAGTTTATGGATAGTAGGCCAATGACAGTAATAATTAGAAAAATATTGTTTTCTCAGGTCTCTATATCGTGGACAGACAAGTAAAAAATGAAATTCAGATTCTACAGCATTCATAGAACATTTGTTACATAACCTTAAGTTTCTGGGCACATTTCTGTAATGACCTTCTTCTATATTTAAACGGTGTGCTGAACATCTAAATCTGGCTAAAGCTAATCTGTGTTTATCATTTCCAATGCAAGTTAAGTATAATTCCTTAAAAAAATCATGTTTAAAAGTTTTGTATGTTTCAAATCTGGGCAAATTGGTAACATCAGAGAACCATTGTTGTAAAAATTGATCATATAAACATCTAATAACACTTTGTATTTCTAGATTAGAAACCATTTGAATATCAAACAAATAAGAAAATCCTAAATTATTTAACAAGTTTTTGACTAACAAAGACCATTCATTTATCATATTACCATTAGTATCACGCATGTTATATATTTTAAAAAGCAAAGAATCCTTATTGTTTACAATTTTATACCAGTATTTCAATATTCTGGTTTTTCTTATAACAGAAAGTGGATATCTAGCAAATTCCCCATAAACAAAAGAATTACTAGTTTGTTGGCGTACACCAAGCAGACGTTTCAAAAAAATTATATGTACTCGTTCTTTATCCGGGGCTTTATGAAACCCCCATATTTCACATCCGTACCTCAAAATAGAACTAACCATTGAATCAAAAAGTTTCACTTGTTCATCAACATTTAAAGATACAATATCAAATAAACTATACAAGGAAAATAGAGCTCTACTTGCTTGCATGGAAAGAGACTTTTGAGCTTGTGCAAAACAACCATTTGATGTCAATGTTACACCTAAGTAAGTAAAACGTGTTACAGTATTCAGTTGACAATTGTTATAATACAAATTAAGACTATCTTGTCTATTACCCTTTTTACATACCATTACAACAGTTTTATTTATATTAACTTGTATACCCCAAGAGGAACAATAAACATATAAATTGTTTAAAAGCTTTTGTAAACCATCCTCTGAGTACGACATTAAAACAGTATCATCCGCAAACATAAGCAGAACAATTTTGATCTCGTCTATTGTAATAGAATCAATATCATCGGTGAGTAAATTAGTATACATGACATCAATAAAGCAAAGAAACAACACTGGTGAAAGCGGATCACCTTGTTTAACAATACAATACAATACAATTTATTGGCAAAATCGGCATAGTACATGCCTTTGACCATTTACAAATAAGGTAACGATATATGGTCAAGACTCAAAACATATTTACAAAATGTACATACAAACAAACATAAATATATATATATATATAATACAGACTCTAGCAAATATACTGTATAAACGTTATTATCATGTTAAGAAGCAGCAATTAAAGAGGTAAGTTTTTCTTGTCTATACTTCATGGCGAAGTGAATAAATTTGGCGATATTGTTTATTTTTTTCTTACTATTTGAAGACAGAAGATTCTTATAAAGTTCAAGACTGGGCCAACTAAATTTGATATTGTATTTATTTCGCAATGTTACATATAATGGGCAGGTAAGAAGAACGTGATATTCAGACTCAGTAACATTTTGGTTGCACATATTACATAATCGATTTTGACGTGGAATACCTGAATATCGGCCTGTTTCAATTTCAAGCGTATGTGCGCCGAGGCGAAATTTAGTTAATGCCATCCTATGTGCATTATTGCTAATGTAGTCTAGGTAGTCTTCATATCTGAATTCTTTTTTTATCATACGATAATAAAATAATTTAGGCTGATTTTTTAATGTTGTCTCCCATGATTGAATATATTGATCACGGAGCCTTTGTTTAAGGATATGTACAAAATCAGTATTAACATTTTCTACATCGAGTAAAAAATTAAACCCGAGATCATTTATTACAGTTTTAACATTGTTGCACCAAAGATTTTTAATCGCGATATTATTGTTGGAATTGTTGCTAATAATTAATTGTTCATTATATATTCTATACATAGCAGAATCAACAGAAGATTTAATCTTAAGCCAATATTTCATAGCACGTTGCTTAGCGACGACTGATAATGGTAACACCTCTGTTACTATCAAAAAAGTCAGAGAGTGAACTATTAGTTCGGATACAAGATTTAATAGTGCTATACATTTTCTGTAACATTTTAACAAGTTTTGAAGATGCGCCTATTCTTAAAAGTTTCACCCAAATGCCGTTCCTATAAACCATATCGAATGCCTTTTGGAAGTCAATAAATGCCAGGTAAAATTTACGTTTTTCATGCGATATCACTTTTTGAATTATAGAATTTAAAACAAAAATACAATCTACAGTGCTTTTGTCTTTACGAAATCCATACTGGAAATCATTTAAATGATTATTAATTTCTGCCCATTTTCTTAACCGTGTGTCTAAAAGTGTAGAAAAAATCTTTGAAAAAATACTAGAAAGAGTTATTCCTCTATAATTATTCACATCATTGGGATCGCCCTTTTTAGGGACGGGTACTATCACACCTTTTAGCCAACTTTCTGGATACATACAATTATTATACATAAAATTAAAAATATCACAAAGTAAAGGGGATAGTTCATTAACACAACATAAAAACATCTCAGGTATAAGCATATCAATTCCACCACTTTTGCCAGATTTCAAACGAGATATAGCAGATTTAACTTCATCAATACGAATTTGACTATCAAGTATATCAGATTCATTTAATATAGATTGTACGTCAGGCAATTCATTTTCAATATCATCTCTGGAAAAGGAAATACCGTCAGAAAATACTGTTTTAAAATGATTATAAAACTCTTCGGTTGAAATTTTAGAGTTTTGTGGAGATTTACCTTTCAGCCTTTTAATTTCTTTCCAAAACTGTTGTGGTTTGGACGAGGCTAAGTCGTGCAAATATTGTTTTTGTTTAGCCTTATACTTAGCACGTGATTTTCGTTTTATACTATTGTAATATTTACGTCTGGTGACCAGTATTTCACGGTTAGCTATAGTTGGATATTTTCTATATGTTTTGTTAGTTGAGCGAAACTCACGACGAGCCTGTTCACATTCACGCGTAAACCAGGGACGTATATGTTTAGGTTTATTTGAGTGTTTTCTTTTACCGAAAACCTTAAAAGCAGATTCATACAAAATATTTGAAAACTGATTTAAACCCTCGTCAATACTCATATTTTCCAACATAATATTAGAAACAATAGATTGCATATTGGTTAAATTTGCATCTATCAAAGAAATATATTCATCGTTTCTTTGAGAATCCCACGTGATTTTATCAACGAACGTGTCACGATTGATCGACGAGCTAACATTTTGCTTTACAATATTTATACTGAGCTGTATTGGAGTATGAGGGGAACATGAATACAAATCATGAACAATGAAATTGTTTATACAATCAAAAAAGTCACCTGACATCAGCACATAATCTATGAGACTATTACCCTTACCAGATAAAAATGTATAACTACCAGTACCAGCATCATCCCCTAAACGACCATTTACTATCTTAAGGTCACTGCTTTTGCATAACTCGAGTAATTTAAACCCGGAAGAGTTAACTGTTGTATCCATAGTAAAGCGAACTGGTAAAATAATTTTACCAAAATCATGAAAACTGTTATCTATAGATGGAATGTATTGTGAAAATAAATCAGTATTTTCTAATACATCAGACCTTTCACCGCACCTGGAGTTAAGATCGCCTATAACTGAAACTTTACCTTTATGCATGTATTTACTAACATTTTCTTCAAGAACAGAATAAAATCCTTGATCATGTGACAAATAATAAACATAATTAGAAGGGGGTATATATGCAAAACAAATATATAAATCTTCATTTAGGCCAAAAAAATGTTTATTCAAATTTATCCAAATGAATCCATTCGAATCAGTTTCAAGCACGGAAATACCGTTTTTTAGACTAGATTTGTAAAATAAACAGATACCACCATGACCCCTTCTAGAGTTCAAACTTTCTAGTCTGGGGACACAGATTGATTCATAGCCATTCAAATGGAAAGGTGTATCAGACTTCTGCCAAGTTTCACAAAGAAAAACAATATCAAAATTTAAAACCAGACTTTGAAAGTCATCGTCATCAATACATGAATTCAAACCGTCGACATTCCAGGATACAATGTTCAGAGAGTATCAACCCAACTATGGTATTGAACACCAATCAGCATTATCAGTATCATTATTATCGTAATAATTATTATAATAATTATTATAATTATCATCATTTCAACAGATAACACCATGTGCATTAGGAATTAATCAAACAAGTTTAAAAATGTGTTAAAACTTATTATTTCTGTGAGGTGTCGTCAAAATCCACGAAATGTACAATGTACAAAGACGAAGCGCTGAAAAAAATCTATATGCCTACTATAATGTATTTGTACATAGATGGGGCATAACTCATGGAAAAATCATTCGGCCGACATTGGTTAAGGAACATTGGTTATGATGCATAAGTCAGTTTATGTCCTTTTCTAAAAAATATATATTGTTATCTTATTCAAATATTCGTTTCAGTAATTTTTTTTAAAGAGAAGTGACCTAAATGCGGCGACGAGGCACATGTCCGCCGCATTAAGCTTATGTGAACTAAATGCGGAACACTTCGCCGTATTTAGCTCGTGCGTGCCCTATATGCGGCGAAGTGCGCCGCATTAAGATCGTAGGCGGCCTAAATGCGACACGGCCTATATGTGACACTACAGTGCATGCTGTGCATTTTCAATGCGCATCAGACATAAAACAGACAGGTAATCTGCGTGCACAGAAAGGAAAACAAATGATATCAAGTATATATACGTCCTTGACACAAATATTAACATATCTAAGGTTGTCAACAACGTACAGTTAGACAGCAACTGCATATCATGGATTACGGTTGGTTGTGTTTATATGTTTATAACTTTATAATCTTGATTTTGAATTTACAAATCCAATTATTATTGATTAATAATGATAAAATTGTGAATTTTATACCACTTGTGATAGACTCATATGCTCTGTTACCTGTGTTTTACATGTAACGTTTGATGTGTGTGAAAGTATACAGTTTTGACATTCTAGATATCATTTGCTTTATTCTAACAACAGTAAAACCTCAAGAATACGACCACCCTTGGGACCCTTAAAATGGTCCGAATGTACATGTTATCTGATATCTGATCTTGATTATTTGTAGAGTATGTGTTTGATGCTGACAAGTTTGTCGTCAGTGACGATATGATAGAAAAGTTTGACCAATATGGCGGTATAATGCTCAGGTATAACTAACACAATAAATTAGGTTATATTTCAATGTTACATTATTTTATGGCAGGGGTTAAGTATGGCGATATGTTTATCAGGCGAAAACGAGCTACATCAAGTTACTCGATAAATGATGTTTGTTTGACTTCTATATAAAGTTAATCGACATGAATATGACAGTTGCCGGCATATACACACAGTCAATACCCATGAATTAACTCACGTAATGTTGAGGATGTTAAATGCATGTTAAGTATTAAAAAAAAAATATCGTCTGCATGGTAGAACTATATATAGCTAAAATAGTTGACCCTCCATTTTGAATATTGAGAATCTAGACAACATAACAAAGTTATCTCAAACAATGAACGAGATTTTGACGAATCACATCGACTGTTTTCTATACAGTAGTTCAACTCGTTTAAATGTTTAACGAGATACATGAACTATAATGTACTGCAATCAAAATCGGCACAAGACGTATCCAGCAGCTTTGTAGTAACTACATGTATGTAAAACAGTTCTGTCAGGCAAGCACATTTCACCAGTAAATAATTATATTTTTGCGTTTTAAATTTTAAGTTGATGACGTTGTAAAGTTCATTTTAAAGTCGAGTTTTTCTTATTAGAAACTAATATAAAATGCATTTTCAGGAATTTTCTGTCGAAGGCAGAGATCAATCATATAATGAAAAGTCTTGAATCAAAGGAATTCAGAGAGCACATGTATGGCGTAAGTACGACCTGACAGAGCTCTAGAATTTATTTTCAAAGACACTTGTCCCGGACTAAAGAAAAAGTAAAATTTGACTTGTCTGACATAGGAAGCTAGTTGTCAATAAACATACACAATGATAGCTCCACAATCTAAAATTAATAATCCGCACATGTATGTGTTCGTGGGATTCTATGGTTTGACTTACAACTGAACAATTGCTAATGTTGGTTAGCTTTAACAACAGACTTTTCCGGAACTAACTTCAACTCAACTATTGGTAGCCCGATTCAGCAACAGATAAGTCTAGGACGTCGGGCTAGTGGATTTTTAGCAACCTAGCTGGACCTGAACAAGGAAATACTCGGATGTTGCAGCAAACTTGTAAACTACTACATAATGTACGAATATATCATACTTCAATTTAAAACTGAAGGTTTTTTAATCTACATGTAATTATATTACAGTTATTACAACTATCTATGTTATGATAGCTTATACAAAGCATGCACTCAAGACGACTGTTTCCTGGGTAACTAACCAGTACTCACACTTGACCTCGCCCAATACTCCAGATCAGGAGTCAGGCGCACAACCAATCGACCCGTCTCCCTCAAGTTTACCGGCATGTTGGTTTTCACTTAAATTTGTTCTTTTGTATCTCACCTCAATCAGTGGAGTGTCCTTCAGTATATTATATTTGTATCTCACTCAACTCACTAAACTCACTTGGGCCAAAACAAACTTCAACGCGGTTACCTTCCTTAATCACTGTATTGTAAAATGATATCATATTTACAGGTTGAAGACGGTGAGGGTAGAAAAGCACATATGAATATTTGGAATCAGCCTGGAGACGATATCACAGGTATGGTTGCTAGGTGTGAGAAAGTGGTGAATACATGTGAACAGTTACTTGGTGGAGAAGTTTATCACTATCATTCAAAACTGATGGGTAAGCCTCCAAAAGAAGGTGGACGTCATTTGTGGCATCAGGATTATGGGTATGTAGAACTAAATGTCAGAATAGTCTTTTCATTTTAAATAATTGTGCAGACAGATTTTGGACAGACAGACGGACGGGCGACAGAATAATGAACCATGTTAAACGTTTTGTAATACATTTAACCGCGGATCAGAAGAACAAGTATAAGTGAGTTCTTAACATATATAATTTGCTTTTTAACTTATTTATGCTATATGTATTGTGAAGCAAGTTTACATACTTACCAATCACCCTCGATGACTGCTTCCTGTGATTCGTACCAGAATTCGTTCTCAAGTTGAGCTCAGTTTATAACTTATATTTGTGAAGTTATAAATAAAAACATAAGTAATTATTCATCTGGTGTACGGATAATGTTTCATCAGTGATTTAAAATCCACTGCCTTAAGTTTAAACCAGACGGTTGTTACATAAAATGTATTTAGAATACCTATCGTATTTTGTTGCTTATGAAATGAAACTGATCACATGTACATGTCAATACACACACACAGACACATTGTCGTAGTTGAAAACAATTGTACTTTATAGGTATTGGTATGAAAATGGATGCCTCTTCCCAAACATGATGACTGTGTTTATTGCCATGGACAAATGTGAAAAAGCCAATGGGTGTTTACAGGTTAGTATTCGAACAAGGAGGAGGCAAGTAGTTATTGTTTGTACTATTTAGGGATCAAACATGGGGATATTTGAATATAACATAAACATATAAGAATCCCTTGAGTTCCAAGTAAGGCTCGTTTTCCAAAATTAGTATTTTTATGTGTTATTTTACTTATCGCCAGTTTTAAGCTATAATTGCCACCTGGCTCATACATTGGATAGCATAGTGTATGTATAATTCATATTTCAGTATTTACCTGGTTCTAATAAATGTGGAAGAATAGAACATCACAGACTTGGTGGACAATTTGAAGCTGATACAGATCGTGTCAAGGAAATACAGAAAATGTGTCCTTTACAATATGCCGAGATGGAAGAAGGTGGGTGGAGTAGAATACATGTACACCCCTGTTTGTCTGTTTGAAATATGTGTATAGCGTTCATAAGTATGCTTGTAATCATTGTGTCGTCCTCATAGGAGGATTCATTACTTTAAAGAATACAGAAAAATTGTTTAATTAGGGAGCTGTCTGGAACCATCATTCCATCAACCACTTATGCGTAACACCAATACCATTAATGTTGCAATTAGTACTGAAATTGGTGAATTTACAACATTGTTCATTAAGTTTCAATAATTTCAAATCTTTAAAAGCTATAAGACTTGTTACAATTGCCTCACTTGTAAACCATCTCTATTTCTGTTTTTGTTCTGGTCCTTGTCAGCTAATTATAAACGGAAAAAGTTTTTTTGTTGCATGTTAAGGAAAATATCAATTTCATCTAAGGAAAATCTTAAAGCGGTTGTCATGCAAATTTGGAATTTCCACGATCTAAATATAGTAACGGAAGTCGACAAGTGCTTTATCAACGTTTGCCGTTACGATGTCGTAACTTTGATGGCAATTTAATCCTTTTCAACAAATAAACATTGTTTCGAATACGTTTAGTAGGCCTACTGATAATGTCTATTAACTGCCAAACAAAATAACCACATAAACAATGTTGAACTCCAAATATAAATAGAACACAAACAATTTTTTTGTTCTGCATTTAAGTCTATTTATTACATATCATAATTCATGATTCATTTATTTCAAAAACAAGAAGCTATATAGCCAGCCAACATTATTTTATCTATGCTGGTACATTTAAACAAAATGTGGCAATGGTTTTCAACAGTTATAACATGCCTGTAAAGATGGCATTCGCCGCTAATGTACGTTGTATCGTCAAGAAAAATATCCAAAACTAATAAAATATTTTCCTTTTTCCCTTCTCTGTCAGTTTCAACACAACACAATTCGCGAAAAAAACATGACACAACGCAGTCGAACATAAAATATCCTTTCAAACGGTGATACAACTTCATTGTATAATCCTGTGTTTATCCATGATGATTTATGATTGAAATACAGTTAAACTTCGATAATTCGAAGGTCCATCCGAAAAGCTCGAGTTACCCTATGTTTCGAGTGACCCAGAGTTTCCATCATGTCCTTTTAGTGTTTGTTATGAAATGCCTTATTTTTATAGTTTTTCACACTTGTACCAGTTGTTTCATATCTGTGTCATAGTATCATAGTTCTATTCACTACATTTCCTTGTTAAAATAAAAGTAAATTCAAATTCTTAATAAGAGAAGTATACTTTAAGTATTATTGTTGTTGTACAGTTATTGTTTGTTTATTTGGAGCTCCAATTTGAACAATGTGTGAAAATGTGTCCTCGAGTTACCAGTAATTTAAGCTATTGTGTATTGCTTGCGTACTGGGGACCGGCAAGGGTGCTAGAGTTTTCGAGTTATTTCTGCTTGAGTTATCGGTGGTATATTTTATATGAAAATAGAAGAGATACAGTTCGGGACTCTGCCATTTCCTCGACAAATCCGGGGTTCTCGAGTTGTCGCCTGTTTGAGTTATTGAAGTTTAAATGAAGTTCAGTTCCAATTCTTCCGAGCATTAAAAACGACATAATATCAACGAACACAATAACAAATACTGAGCGTCTCTGTGCGTCCATTTCAATCTCAATGTTTACATAGCAGTTATTTCCCTTTTCATAGGCTAACATCTACATTTAACATCTTCGTTGATGAAAATATACCTACATCTACTAGGGGATTGTACAGTTAACGCATTATTACATTTATAAGATGTATATAGGTCTATTGTACTCAAATCTTCACACATCCGACATTTTTAAGTTTTTCCTTTTCTACTTTAAGGAAGGTGGAAGCTACCTTATCTTTTAAGGAAAAATTGCCATAATTAAGGAAAATCTTAAGATAAGATGTTTAGTGAATACCACTTAAGTATTTTCTTCATATTTAAGGAAAATCTTGTGGATATTAAGGAAAATATTACATTTAAGGAAAATCTTAACCTTAAGATGTGTCGTGAATACCACCCCAGGTCAACTGACCACTTGCGTTGGACTTTACACATCTCTCGTGCCTGGGTGGATATGGGTCAATCCAGTCACCAATCAAAACCCATTATATAATAGCATACTATAGTTTCTTTCAAAATTGTAAATCCGGTAATTATAGTCGTACAATATTTACCTGATACAGATACATTGTCGACTGCAATGTACGAAGGTCTTCTTTCAATGTATATACTAATCACGTGTCCGCTCAACGAGAACAGCAACTGTGCACGGACTAATTAGTGTCAATTGAAAGTTGTCTAATAATACTAAGAAACGTCACGATAAATCCACAAACGGAAACATTAAACCTGGAAATGAGGTTGTGTGGGTGTGTTTCTCATTACTCTTGGAGTCAACACCTTAGGCCTTATTCACGAACATTTTAAGACTGAAACGCAGACGTAGACTTTAAAATGCCCAATGCCCTTTTTACTCCTACGTTATTATTACAATGTAGAGTACAGTTAACGAAGGTGAAGAGTTGGTGACAACAAGTATTCAGACAAGATTTCATTCATGTAAATTTAATAAAAACGAAAGGCTGACAATTATAACTTTTGCAAATTTAAAGACTAAGTCCGAGTTTCAGTCTTAACATGTTTGTGAATAAGGCCATTTGTAAGCATTGATATACGAAACGGATGTAAATACTGTACAAGTGTACGTTTCGTCTCAGTCAGTAAACGATATCGCGATATATGTATTTCAGGTGATGCATATTTCTTGCATTGCAATGTGTTACATTGTAGTAGTGCTAATCTAAGTGATAAAAGAAGATGGGCGTTCTTATGTTGTTATAACAGAGCAGACAATAATCCTGTGAAGGAACATCATCATCCTCAATATACACCACTGATTAAGGTGAGATACTTATAGAATATATTGAAGGATACACCACTGATTAAGGTGAGATACTTATAGAATATATTGAAGGATACACCAATGATTAAGCTGAGTTACTAATAGAGTGTAGTGAAGGATGCACCAATGATTAAGGTGAGAACATATCGAAGGATAGATCATTACTGAAGGAAGACAATGAATCGATGATAAAGGTAGCATACTTTTAGAATGTATTAAATGGTTGCCAATCTATACTGGAAACTTATTTGTAAAACAATTTGAAGGAATCATGTCATGAATTCAGAATGGTAATTGTACTGATGCGATAAGTACTTGAACTTGCATTCCTGTTTTTGTTATGTTAAATTTATAATGAAGCTGTAGCATTCCTTCTTTGCAGTAATATTACTGCATACTTCGTTGTCGATGGTCTAGATTAGAATAATGTAGACACACTATTGTAATATCCAGGCTTATATGTCAGGGTGTCATTTTGTTCGTTAAATTCTTCAGTCCATGACAGCTTATAGAAATATTGTAGTCTTGATGCGTGAATATTGAATAAAACAACTTTCAGCACTGTGTTATATACAGGTATGATCTGGTATTATTACAGGTGAAGAATGAAGACATTCTGGCCTGTCAGAAAAGTATAGATGTAGAAGGCAAAGCATTTATGCCACTTGGAGTTGATAAAACCTCTTTGTTACAAGAAGTTGATGAACAGTAACCACAAGATTAACTACATGTGTATCATTATAAGTCATACCACATGAAGTGATACATACAGTTTTACATTTAGTACATTTTTCATTTCTTATTTTGTGACAACTAAGCTTGTTTGACGTACTTTGGTTGTGGTTTTATCAATATATGAATTTATACCCAAGATTTGTATCTCTTTATCATCTATTTAACATCTAATGGCAGTTTTGACTTCATGCTGCATTTGGTAGCCAAGACATTTTTCCATCCCCATTTTCTGGCAAGCAGCCATTTTTGTGCCCAGACTTTCGTTAGGGGTTGCGACGTAATCACCTTATTCCTTTGAGCATATTGAACTCTCATTGTTATCATGTTAACACTTGCTAATGACCTGTAGGAATGAGTGTTTCGGGCCAATAAACATTGTTCTACACACAGGTGGATATGATAGTCGGCCAAACGTCTAGACGATCAAGATCAGGTTCGCCTGCTAGGTAAATACATAATGCAAACAGACGATTGCCCAATTTGAAGTACAATTGTATAAATTTCAATATTTTTGGGGGGGGGATCCCCAAAGCACCCGAGGCTGGAACGACACCACTCGCGCACCTATCCCCTTTGCCTCTTCAAGACTCAATAAATTATAATGCATCCACTTTTCAAAACCCTGGCTAAGGGTCTCTAGGACTGGTAAATACACTTTTAGATGTTGACTAACCATATTTTGATCCCCATATTATAACAATGATTATTTTGCTCAAAATGTACATCAATACAGTAACCATAGAATCCAGTGAAGTGTGACACATTGTGCTGTAGTTGTTAGTTGTTTCTCCTCTAACTTCATGGTTGTGGCTTTGAGTGTAACTTTTGTTTGAGTCACTTTAAAGCATGAGCATTTGGTGTTACAGAGAGAAACTATGAACACCCAGATTTCACAGCATCATCTTGAGAATCTATATCAAAGCACACAACTTCTTAATGCTACAGAGGTTGTTAACATATTCATGAACTTGAAACATTATGAATGGATATAGTGAGTTTGACCAATCACAAATTATTGCAGATACTAATTTCAGACAGGTTGGAAGCTCAAAGAAAACAAGACAATGTGATCCTGATCTAATTTATCGGTGTTTTTAAGCAATTAACAAAAGAACAAATACAACATAAGAGTTTTGTACATGATTTATTGAGTAGAATAAAGAACCAATTACATGCTCTGACAGCAATGTCAATTATTGTAGAAGTACCCAATTTACTTAAAATAGATTAGTTAGTACATACATGTTATAAATATTTACAATACAATAATACCAATATAAGTAAGATGTAACCAATCTATTGTACATTTACATTACCAAAAAAAAACCAGAAAACATGTACAGTATATACGGTTTCCCATTTTTCATCTCATCTATCAAGATTAATTGAGCACCAAGTTATGGTTCTAATTTTTAAATACAACTACACCTAAAGCAAGGATTTATGAAATCTCACATTTTCACTGAATAATTTGAATCAAAGTAAATCAAAACACTACTGTTTCATATTGAAAAACTCAAATAAAGTCATCCAATTTACATTTACCGTAATTTCTAGACAGAATTTTTTTAATCTTAATAAGTCAGAAGTAGAGCAAAAACACCATTATATCTCGAATCTAAACTGTGATTCAGTGCTAAGCTTTTTTCAAAGTGTAAACAAAACAGGAAATGATGTCATTTTTTAATTCAATTTTATCAACCATAAATATATGATCACAAAAAAACATTCATTCAAAAAAACACAAAAAAGTCAAATATAAACCAGTTTGTTAATTGAAGATTAAAGTTCAAGTGTGAAAGTTTTAATTTTAACCAATAGCAGAAACCAAGACTTCCGACACATTTGGATCCGTGGAACGTACAGTTAGCTGCATGGTCACACCAGATTCAGACATCGCCAGTTTAGCTCGTACAAGAGCATCATGACCTCCCCGGAATACACCAGCAAGAAAAAGTGTATGAGAACTTTTACCCTCGGGAACTTTGTCCGATCTCTCACATGGTTGTAATCCGAGATATTGTATAATATTCTTCACAGCATCTGAAACACAAGTATAAAATAATCAGCCATACCTTGTAGATACCAAGTCAACTTTATGAATGTGTCCTGAAGATGGTAACAATATGCATTGAAGAACAGTAAATACAATGTACAACCAAAAATGCATATCACTTCAAAATGATTTCCCCAAGAACACACCTAATGATCTTATAGTAAATAACATTTGCACAGTGGTGGCCATCAAAAGTTGCCCTGCACTTGCATTAAATGCTATTATCATATCTTCCATCAGGAATAGCACTTCTACTGTCTTATGAATGTGGCGTTCCCCGTAGCAACTTATTCTCTCTTGAACTGTATCAAGCACAGAGGCAAATTCAACAATGTAGTTTTATCACCGAAAAATATCCCCTAAAGGATTACAAAATATACCACCACAAAGGAGTAGGATCAGAAATCTTAACAAGACATTCGTTTCAAATAATAGACAAACCTTCCAATGTTTTCATGGTAGATAAAGCGAATGTATCTTCTAGTTCATTATCAGGTCCAACTTCATCCCAAGATGCTCCAAAGTTAGGCTTCATCACTTTCTGTACATGATCACCAACCACGACATCTACATCTTCCAACTGTAATCAGAGATTTTGTCATGTATATTTTCATAACTGTTTAAGACTGATTACTAAACTAACTTCATGCATGTACTCCCTATGAAAATCCAGTTGAAAGAAATCACCAGTACTAGTGGTACTTTACATTATGTTCTCAATTTGGCAAATTTCTTCACATCATTGAAGGCAGAATTACAAGGTTCAAATACTGCACATTGACATGCATATAGAAACCAAACACCAAAGATGTTTTTCAACAACATTAATTACATCTTTATAAACATGAATGTGAAAATCGAAAACAAACACCAGGAACTTCAACTTTACTTGCTCATAAATGAAACCTATGGTGTAAACCTGCATACATACCACATATTCATCATCATATCCTTCATCATCAGCCTCACCAGTATTTGGATCACAATCCTTAACAAGAAACTTCAACGTACAACTAAATGTACCAGTCACTGCAATATACAGAAATCAATATGTGAGGAATTAAAAACGCCTCATACATTTATGTTAAACTATATAATTCATAAATACATCAATCTGTGCTTACACAATTCCATTAATGGGTATAATTTTCAATAATGTGTCAGTCCAGTCAAGTCGTAATGTTCGCAGTGGAGCCAGACACATGATGCATAACACCCCAGCCCCAATTGTGCATTGACGGTTACTTAATTCTCTTTAGTTACAAATATATAGTGAGGAAAGCAATTACAAAACAAATTTAGGGATAATGTTAAGTTCATTAAGAGAGACTTAACTAACAGAAGCAAGTTAAAACCAGAGATACAATGATATGTTTAACTCACCCATTGTAGGATCATCTTCAGGCATTCTGACCAATGTGTATGTTGTTCCTGGGGTATCATACGGTAAACTTGGACATGGTATATTCTTGAGTACATCAAACCCATCTGATGGCTCCATAGCAACCAAAACCTTCTCTAGAACTTGATCATTCAATGTGTTTGTGCAATCAAACTGTAAACATAATCATCACAACTGTTACAATTAATAGCAAAAAAATCAAAATTTTGTTAATGATATATTCTAGGAAATCTTTGACCATATGCACCAACACTCTATGACTAACACCTAGCTGTTGCAGTCAGTAACAATGGAATTCATGAAGTATTTATTAACATTAAGGCAGTAATAACCAATATTATGCTTTTGATCCCCATTTTTGTCATAGGTTAGCAACAGCAACTTAACAAAATACAGTGTGACACCATTGAATTAACACACATTAATGTATCAATAATATAACTTACAAAGCATGAGGCTCTAATCTAAAATCACTAGACCAGTCTTAAATAATAGTGTGATTTTTCATTTCTTTACATTTTTTTACACTCTAATAAAACAAAGAAAAGAGCATATGATTTCAACACGAATATTGTCAACCCTGCTTTTTTTATTGAACTTTAAAACTAACAAAACAATCATTTAACATCCTATGTCAGTGCTTGAATTTTCCAACTCACTTTAAAATGCTGGATTAATGTTTGAAAAACTGAGGCCAAATGTTGCCATAAATTTATGTAATCCACTCATGTAAGAACAAAGATACCATGTAATATTTACCTGGAACACAATGTACCTAGAGTATGTGTGTTTGATACAACGGACAACATACTCTGTCTCAGATTCAGTCAACTCGACCGGCAGACTTGATGACTTGAACAATGGACCAAGATTGGCAAAGTCAGGAATAGCAGAAAGTTGCTCTGAAAACATACTTGCTACATTTAGCTCCATATATCACAAATCATACTCAATATGAACTTCCAAGTCGTATTTGTATCATCTGTTATCAAGAAACTTACCTTCTTATGACATAGATGGGATAATTTCTACTTATATTGTGAGGTTAAATTGAACTTGATATTGAAACTGAATGGTTAAGTGAAGTGGATATCAAGTTTGTCTTTAACACAAGTAAAACATTTATACACATTTTAGAAAGTTATGATAATAACAAAACCAATCTGAACTGTCTTACCTGCAAACACATCTTGTCTTGATGAAGCCAGTTTATCTGAAGGTTTAGAGGTGGCTGTGTCACCAGGCTCTTTGCCTACAAACATAATATTCCAGATGATACAGAATTTCATCAGACAAGATCACAATATCAAATTCAAGAACACACTGTGTTCAATGAAGTAACACTAGTATTTAAAAATCTTGAGAAGGTACAAGCAACATGGCAAGAATACATCATGAGGTAGCATTCTATATCATCTTTCTGTGGATAATTTTTAATGGATAGCAAACTACAACCAACTGAATTGTATTATTACAGCATTACAGATGACACGAGTTAACCAAATAGAATCAGCCTGTACAAGACCAAAATGATATCTCCTACTTTGTTTGTAGTACAATAAAAGTAATGAATTAATGCCAGACATGTCAAGTGGTCAGACATATTTGGCAAACTCTGCTCGGATGAGATCTGTACTACAGTATCTGTAGGTGGTTGAATATGCCCTGTCTGGAGTCAGACATTACAGAATGACTATAAACATACCAGGTGTAGTTCTCTGATCCGTGATTGGCTGTGTAGCCAGTGGCACAGTCTTCATATCAAATTGTTTCTCTGAAGGTTCTAGTGTGTAATGATGTAAAGCTCTCTCCAGTCCAACCACAGACACTTGTAAGCCTATACAAATAGTTACAATAATCAGTACCATATTCATATACACAAACTCCATCTATTATACACTTATATACGATTATGACTAAAATCAATTTCAGTCTATTTATCTGGCAATCAATTGTCAAACCTTTAGAATTGTACTTAAAACGGAAATAGGTATCATGAAAACTTACTGTAAACGATTATAAAATATACATTAACATGCACAAACTTTCTTATATCATACTTAAGGAGATTACCCAATAAAATCATAGCTATCGTGTAATACATATTTTTCTACTACTGCTAAAAACTACTGCAGAACTTGAATTCATTGAAGTTCTTATATTATGTCAAATGATGATACACACCAAGGTTTAACTGATTGCCAACTTACCATTCAGAATGTAAGCAGAGTTGAGAGCTTTTTGTCTCTCCTTTAGAACTCTCACATAGAATGTTGCTCTGTCTCTGACTTCATCATCGGAGTCCAGCTCACATCTTTCCAACAACACCACACAGCTGTCCAGTAGTTCATCACAGTGAGCTCCAAACTTAGCCATGGCTGTCACAGCTGCTGCACGGACAGCAGCATTCTCCAAGATAACTCGATTATATATAAAACGGATATACTTGGAGGGTGTCGGTGTCCTTGGACCTTCACGTCCCAGCAAGTGTAAGATCCTGGTAGCAAGAACAGTGTGCTCACAATCTTCAATGAATTCACACAAATGAGCCAAACCAGCTTCTTTAGCTTCAGAGTTGTCTTCAATGATGGTAATGATGCTGTCCACAATAGCTTTCTTGTAGTCAAAACCACCTTCATCTCGTAACATTGATGACAGGAAGTTCATCATAACTCCGTGTTTCCTTGGGTACTTCAGACAAAGAGACTGAATGGCTTGAACGACCACAATCTTAAACTCATCTGAGATTTCCGACATGAACGACGAGATTTGTTTCATCAGTCTATCTACACTACTCTCACTGCCAGTCTGCAAAAATAAATAACTGATACATGCAGTAATGTCAATCAATGGATAACCAACAATTAAGATAACAAACCAAATGGTCATTCCTCATAATGACAGAATATACAAAATGCAAGCAAGACTAATGTTCTAAAAAATTGAAAGGTTGCATATTAAATTTTAAGCATCACAAATGCATATTTTACCATCATGTGTGTCAAAACCATTATAAACAAGACTTACCTTGAGGAGTGTGGTGATGGCTAGGGTAGCTATGCTACGGTTGCTATCGGTGATCAGATTTTCAAGGTCAAGGTTACATGCAGTGACAGCAGCTGGATGCTTCATAGCAACCTGAAAACAGAAACAAAATGGTAATCTAAGATGTTAATCAAACAACTGCCATACAATACACAATATTTGATCAGTTTTATTTTCAAAGAAAAGAAATACTATCTCTTTCAAGAAAATGCTTCAGATAGGCATGAGTGGATGTGTTTTCTTCATTAAATAAAACAGTTATTCTTGAAAAATTATTTATAAATATAAAACAGCCAATACATACCCTATTCAAAGTCCTCACAGCAGCAAATCTAAGTGTTGGCTTAGGTGAACTGCAGAATAGTTGTAGGACAGACACTGCTGGGGCAAGCTCCTTCGCTGTGATACCCTTCATGTTCACCATAGCATGAGCAGCTTCGTAAATAACAATTTCACTCTTGTGTCGTAGACAACTCTCAATAAAATCATACATCTGACTTTCTGAACCAGAATCGTCATCTTCAATCAGTTTGCTGGCAATTCTTATCTATAAGGAATAGTAGGTTTAGAACACACTATTTCGAAGAATGTTTTTCCACATGACAAGTTAAATCAAAAACATAGAAGACCAATTTTCAGTAGCATTTTTTAATCAGGCTTAAAGCGTTTTTTTCAATTACGTACACCAGTCAGCATTCCAGGAGTTAATTATCCACCAGCACTAAGGACTATTCCAGCAATTCCCTTGGGGGGTAGGAACAATAATGGTACCACCAACAGAATTCTAATCGGTTCTTGACTGCCCACCATCAGAATTAAAATTGTCAAGGACCCTCCCCCACTGTAGAATTAAAGTTGCCAAGGACACGTCCAATAGATCAATATGTTGTTGGCAATGGGTATGGAGGAATTTACCCTGTCTGTGGGCCATATAAGCCTAGGCGATCAGACACCTTTGGCAAACCCTGTACACAATTAAATGCAAACAGATAGAATAATTTTTTATACTTTAAACTGATAGAATAATTTTCAAACAATCATAATGTACATGAGGTTTAATCATTCATAATACCAAAAAGTTACTCTTACTTACCAGAAGACAGTATGCGTATGGTGACTTGAGAGAATGTTTGCTGAATCGACTCACAAGTTTGGTAACAGCAAGTTTATCATGTTTCCTGATATGATGTAACAAACCCAAAGCATGGTACTGTAATATAAACATTGTATTTTATAAATGTAAGTACACAGATATTGTAAGTAGGTTGTACAAAGAACAAGAAATTAACAGAACAGCTTCAAACAAAGGTATTTGAATTAAAAGGCTTGAAGAAGGACACATTGAAGGAAAGACAACTGCAAGTTACATTAATGTCGTAATATTCTGTGATGAAAACAAGTTACATAAACACATGAAACATCTTTTCAACAGAACACATATACTCATTACATTACCTTCCACTCCGCAAGGTCTGCTTGTCAGTGTTTTATTCAAGTTGAATATTTTGCATGATTCATATAATGTATAATTAATAATATACAATTCAGAGAATTTCAATTGAGCAAACTGCACATACAACTGATTGCAGGCAGACAGGACAAGTGATATACTAAAACTATGTAGTAAATTAAAGTTCTGAGAACAAGAAGATAGTAAGCAGTACCTGGACCATGATATTATCACTTGATACAGCTTCCTGTGCTTCATTCACCCATCTCTTTGTTACATCCATACTTGTCTTGCTCAAATGCTACAATGATACAAACAACAACTGATTCCTGCAAATCACTTCCAGTAGCTTGTCATACAAAAATACACGAGTATCATCCATCATGTCATGTAAAGATCGAAATATAATTATTTAACAAGTATCGTATAGGCAGATTGGACTAACAAAACTTATATTACATAACACACAAGTAATACAATATAACCTCAATACTTTTATTATATCAGTTCATCACGGTAGTATATTATCATAGGGGTGTCTTTATTTATTATGGCACCAATTAGTCTTTATCTTATTTAAGTAAATATAGCATACAATAATAGTTGACAAAGTTTTATCACATGTATGTTTAAATGAGTTTTTAAATACATATGATACGAGCAACAGTATACATAACTCACCAACGCAGAAACAAGAGCAGCACTCGACACAGCGTGGCATTTATCTACAATGGCTTGTTTCATGTATCGCTCTATACTCTGCAACATGGTGGTCTGTGAATAACAATAATATACATATGAAATTATCACAAGCCATGATGAGTTCTTCAACCATGCTTTTTATATCAAAATGAAGTAAAATACTACTGCTGCATACAAGTCAGTATGAGCACATTTGTTTTCTTATTTTTGTAAAAATGTTGAAACTTTGAGGACACAATAAATAGATTCTAATTCTGCAAGAACATTGACAATTTCTTTAATTAAACATGATTTATTTGAAAGATAGGGTGCCTGTTTTTTCAAGTGTGCAAGTGTAAGGCTTCCACATAAATCAATGAACAATATGAACAAAAATACTTACATCTGTGATAGAACACAGGGCTCTGATAGCTGGACCTCTAAACTGATCATCTCTTCCAGTCATATCCTTCATCAAACTAGAACGTAAAACACATGTCATAACAAAGAGCAACTTGATTTAATAGAATTATAAGAAATGTATAGGTAACATGTAACTTTATCCACAATAGTATCTCTTTTACAACTGGTCGGAAAATCTAGCAAATATAAACTGTACTTCTTTTAAATTTATATATCGAGAAAGAACTAAGAACCTAAATATACAGAAAATGACAATGAAAGACTTACCTGCTTGTAACAATGATGACATCATTAGCAATCTTAGACATATCCTTGATTCCCATGTACATCAGACGTCTCAATGTAGGCTGAATACAAGCACAAGACAAATCATGATAACACTTCTCCAATGACAAAAAATTACTTGATAAATATTTTTTTTTCTGAAAGAACTGACAGAAAATGAAGTATTGTGTAGATTAAAATACTAAGCATTTCTATGCACATGAAATAAAGGACAATATGTTTCAATACATTATTCTGCACCATTTAAGCGTTACCAATACACCGCGAAATAGATTTGTAAAGACATTATAAAAAGAAACTGGTGAACTTACGTCCTTTGACTGGAACAGTTTTGTCATAGCAAAGAAGGCTTCAGTAGCTTCAGTACTGCCAATTGTCTGATCTCCCTGGTTGATCATGTACAGAACCTTGGTGAGAATCATTCCACATTTTCTTGGGTTTATGGGCGTCTCATTGAACAATCGTGCCTAAATAAACATGCATTGAAAAACAAGTTAAAAAATTGCAAGGAAAAATGCTTAAACCATCAAATCAAACATTGCACATGTCCATGCTGCTTTACTCCTAAGGAATATCTTAAGAGAGATTGCTATAATGCAAAACTTGGTATCATCTCATTTCTTCTTGTAGAATTATCATGATGTACTACCGGTATTTAAAATATACAGAATACTGTCAGAGAGGAAAAGAACTGACTAAACACGGATAGTTAGATATTTGAATGATTTACCTCTTGTAGAACAGTTGTCTTGTCAAGATTGTTAAATGGATTGCCACCACCTAGAAGTAAACAAGTAAACAACATTTACATTTGAGGCAGACAAAGCCAAAGTCCAAGTTGCAGATAATGACCATTTTGAGAGGATTCTTAAACAGTTACAAAGTAAGATGCCAGTTACATTCTTTGGTATTCGTGTTATAGCTCTTGAAGTTCAATCACTCACCCAAATCTCCAATTACCTCATTGCAATCCACAAAATAATTTCATAAATTTTAACCAGTCCAGGCAAGTGTTCTATTGTTTTGTAAGTAAGTACTAAAACAATGGATAATCTTGAATTTGTCTTCAAGTAACAATTCAACCATTCAATGTTTAAAACGGCATAACATGTTGTGTGTAATTACCATATATAAACAACTTCTTTTACAAATAAGGAATTACATTCTTGCTGATGAGAACTTTAACGAATTTGAAATAAATTTGCAATAAAATGATGTTAATTCTTGTTCATAATCATAATAAAAAAGATTGTCAAAATCTCTACATTCGTTTTGGTTGGAAGTATCCAGATTCAAAACTCACCCCAATTAGAAGAAATTTCCGAATTATGTGTGATGAAAATCATGTATAACATCGATTACATTATAACTATCTGGGATGTGCACTTAGTAAAAAAAACACAATGTTAACACCTATGGAAACTGTTAAACTGGCCCCAAATTAACAATGTTGATAATTGGCCCTGTCCACTGGGCATGTCATACAGACAACTTTAATTCAATTAGTAGCCTCATTACACAGAAATTGTTGTGAAAACATCTTTTAATCACTATTTAATTACTGCAATCTACTCTTAAGTTGTACACAGATATAGGATAAAATCAGAGTAGTAAAGACAGTACCATTTTTCCTAGGATGCAAAGAACACAAAAAACACATTTCAAGGTTAATAATCTCATGAATCAGGATACAAATATGAAAATCTCCATCAGACTCAATTTCCCTTTTAAAAATCATGAAAACACTCTAAGCGCCACGGACATATAAACCATGGATTCGAAATAGGCTTGTATATTGCAGAAATTAGGAATTTTGGTTACATCTTGAAAATCTTGGTGTCCAAGGTTTTTATGTTCTTCAAATGCCTCTGCACAACATTTGTAGTTAAATATCATCATTAAGTGTATTTGTTTCAATGAAGGCAAGATAAAAAATACCAGGTCTGGAATGGAAAAATCGTTTCAAAACATTCTAAGATGTAAAGAGGACACGAGAAGTTGAAAATTACTGGACAGCATATTTTGCATAATACGTATTCAGACTTGTTTGAACTCTCGCGAGAGGTGAGATTTTCTTCAGAACACTCCGTACAATTATACGAAAATGATGCGTAATAATGACCGAGGTGTTCCGATTGGCAGTAAACAATTTGCGACGTCCACCATTTTTTGGTTCAATACTGATTTACTGAACGAGCGTCGGATGAAATTTCAATCAACAGAGCCTACAATGGACGGAAATGATTAAAGATTGCTGACTATCAGTCTGTTTCGAATCCCTGCGTTCAGTAAAGGCTAACAGTCACTCACGTTACGAAAATGTGCATACGTTTTGCTACTGAACGCACTGTTTGCCAAAGAGTGTGCATGCACTGTACGCCCACTTGCTAACGCAACTCCAACATAGCAAGCGAATTTGTGAGCAGCAAATGAGGCAGTCAATACATTTGTAGGGACGCAAACTGTGAGCGGCTAGATTGGCAATTACTGAACGCACGGGCTGTCACTGCCTGTTTCAGAAGTTACCTCCCTTCCTAAATTTAATTTATAGTTCCCCCGTTCCAATTGTAGATCACTGATATGGATATCCCCTAATATATATGATTTCCCAGTTCCCTATCCGTAGTCCCAACTGTGCACGGTATCTACATGTTAGGGGTTGACATCAAAACAGAAAAAGTCTGAGACAGTGACTGAGTGAGAGTGGAACAAAAATTTGCGTTTCATATTTTCTTATTCTGATATGCCAGGAAGGTATAAAGACTAAAGGATCAACTCGGCCCTTTTACAATCTCTGCCCGGTCCTTTTCGGCCCACTTTTGAAGCGCAATGAAAAGGCAACGTTGTTCACACCTTCGGCATACTAAAGAAGGTGATAGTAGTCGTCTTTTTAAGCGCAGTGAAAAGGCTCGTTTGTTATTTATACCAATATTATGAAAAAAATATTAAAGGTTTTCGTATCGTCTACTTTGTTTCAAATCTATAAAGAATAAAATATTGATTCAATGTGAAAGAAATACCTCTCATAATAGTTTTTGAGTAAAAATGTTCAAATTTCAACAAAATACATTTCACAGGGAAATTTCCTCTCCAGTGACCTGCGAATCTTCAATGCACAGAGAATCTTCAAAAATGTTTTCAACTTACATTTAAATTAATTGGTTTTAACTTAAATATCAATGTTTCCAAATTCAACACATAAAAAGTTCATATATATCGCCTCAATTATTGGGCCGAGTTGGTCAGTGGGCCGAGTAGGACCGGGCCGAGATTGTAAGTGGGCCGAGTTGACCCTGAATCTTGCCAGGAATAATCAAGCACTCAATTAAGATGGATACCGTAAATAATCATTTATAAATTTACCTTCTTCTTCCTCCTTTTTATCTCTCCTTAACATATGCATCTTGTCCAGCAGTTCAGAAACGATCGTCTATAAACATTAACAACGAAATTATCCTCCACGTCGCCGGTCACTTGTCACAATTCCGTGACGTCATGAATACATTTCCGGTAGTATGTTAAAATCCACAATATTCCGTACTGGGTTTTACACTACGCCGGCGAAATGAAACTGCGTCTTCGCTTGGAAAAAGTCGTGAGAGTAATTGAAGTTAGCGAAGAAAGCACAGAAAATGTCACTGTTGAAGACTTATGTGGGAGAGTTATTGATGTGTTCCACGATGTCATTGCAGGGTTTGCGACTCCGTTTACTAAGCTATACGAAGTTATTTTTTTTCGGATTATTCTTTATTCGGATACAGTCTGTGACAGTGTCAATACATAAATTATCAACGTCGATTGTATGTGCAACCCCACTTTGAATATGTTTCAAAAATCTAGTCCCCCCTATTCCCAATCTCTTATCATTCATCTAGAGTCTGTCTACCGGCTGGGTACATGTAGTCTGTGTTGTGTGTTGTGTGCTTGTCACTTTCTGCTTTCAAATTAAATAATAATGATAAATACAAGTACCAGAACTGAGTAGTTATATATTATGTAAAGTTGCATCTATTAATTTACATTTGAAATGTGTTGTCCTATTGACTGATTTTTTTATTTCAGTGAATTTTCCTTAAGTTTGAATAACAAAGATGCATTAGAGGGTTGTAAGAAACTTGTCGGTGATTGTGACATTGTGTCTGGAGATTTGATTTATGTTGTACCAAGTGGTAATTGGAATCAAACAAAAGGAAGTCCCAGCAGTTGTGTGGTGAGTGAATCTGTAATTGGTATTATATCAGATAATAGTTCATCAACATGGTATTTTTAACTAGGTTTTCAACGAAAACCAGGTTATTAGAATAGCGTATGTCGTTGGGCGGGCAGGCGGGCGTCAAACTGGTGGTTTCCGGCGAATAACTTGAGTTCCTTTCATTGTATTGACATCAAACTTGGTGTATAGTAAGAACATGTGGAGAGCTAGCTTGGGATTGCTTTTGGGTTCGGTCCGTCAGAGGTCAAGGTCACTGTTACTAAAAATAGAAATTTGGTTGCCGCCGAATAACTTAAATTCCTTTCATCATATTGACATCAAACTTGGTGTATAGTAAGAACATGTAGAGAGCTCGCTTTGGATTGCTTTTGGGTTCGGTCCGTCAAAGGTCAAGGTCACCATTACTAAAAATAGAAATTTGGTTTCCGGCGAATAACTTGAGTTCCTTTCATCGTATTGACATCAAACTTGGTGTATATTAAGAACATGTGGAGAGCTCGCTTGGGATTGCTTTTGGGTTTTTTCCACCAAAGGTCAAGGTCACTGTTACTAAAAATAGAAATTTGGTTTCCGAGAATTACTTGAGTTTCGTTGATCATATTGACATCAAACTTGGTGTATAGTAAGAACATGTGGCGAGCTCGCTTGGGATTGCTTTTGGGTTCAGTCAGTCAAAGGTCAAGGTCACCGTTAATATAAATATCAATTTGGTTTCCGGCGAATAACTTGAGTTTCGTTGGTCATATTTGCATCAAATTTGGTGTATAGTAAGAACATCCATCCAAGGTCAAGGTCACTTAAAATTTAAAAATCAGTTTCCACTTAATATCTTCGCTATGCGCGGGTGTATTGACATCAAACTTGGTGTATAGTTGTTGCAAATATATATAATATATCTAAGTGTGAGTGTGTATATGCATGTATCACCTATGGCACCTTTGCGCTTTGATGATCATCATGTATTCATTATACAAATTGAACCTTGGTTACAAATAACTACGTGCTAAACCTGGTTTGGGGGCATTGCCCATTTCTTGTTGTTTTCTGATTTAGTGAAAAAAAAGGCATAATATATAAATCTAACAAATGCCCTTTGTGTGTTTATATGATACATGGCTATTACAACGTAGCCTTAAATATTTATTTTATTGAAAGATACAGTATAGATTCTTGTATATATGTATTTTTAACTGATCAGATTAATATCATTTAAATGGTACATGTTTTTTTCCATTGCAGAAAAATTGTATGGCTTTCTGTTGGAACTATATATACAAATACAGCTAAGAATTGTTAATACAAAAATATTTGATTACTGTACATTGCAACTTTTTGCAGCAATTTACTTGACTTCTGTATAACATGGATATAGGAAGCAGTATTTCAATGGAACTTAGCACATGCTTTTGTCCTGATACTTCATGTATGTTTTGTGCAGTGAAGAAAGAATATGTTGTCCTCTCTTTCAGGGTCATGCAGCCAGTAGCGTGTCTCAATGTTCCAATGTGCCACCTTCTTGTTCATCTAAACACAGTGATGATACTAATAAATTCCAAAATGTGACCAATAATGCAATATCTGGTGGCTCTGTACAACAGAGTGATAGTGATTCAGCACAGTCAGAAAATAACAGAGATCAGAATGAAAACAAACATGAGAATCACCTGGCTGATAACAATAGTGATAACACTGCAGAATGTGCTATGGAAACTAATGAAGTTGATCTTGTCATTGTGAAACAGTGTCTCAGTGAACCTACATTATGTAGAGAAGCTGGTGATGGTCGCTTACCTGCATTATTGAAGGAGTTGTATGTCAGCACAAAGCCTAAAGTCGTTGCAGAATCTCTTAGTATTGTACTTCATGTATTAATGTTGGAGACCGGCTTCAATGTTTATCCTGAGGTGAGTAAGGGAAACTTGTGAGGAGCGGTGGCTCGTTATTTTAGCTGTCACACATTTCAATTGGATGATACTTGTATTCTTAAAAATAATTTGCAACAATATATCCAAGATATATTGAACATTTTGGATGGATGTATTTTTTAGAACTATTAAGTATACTTTTTTTACTGGTACGTATGCAGAGAGAAATAAATCAATAAACTTTCATTCAATATAGGTACTATACCTGGTTTACATAAGCACTTCCTGGAAGTGTGGCAGTCTACCAATCTCATTGACTGCAAATTTGTTAGGAGCGATTTCATTGACTATATTGATTATTTAAACGGTGAAATTGCTTGTAGCTTCCGAAATTGGAAAACACAGTATCCATTATCGATGGATCAGCAGTATTAAAACGAACCGAATGTTAATTTTAATTAATGAAACTGCAAACAATGAATCTTATTGATACCTGTGTGTTAGAAACACATTAATGTTGATTTGACATTTCTCTTTATTTTATCATTTGTCATATGCCATTATTTTTGCTATGAGAGTAACTGTGCTAATGACAAGCCTGATGTGCCCTGGTCAGTATCATATCTTCCTCAAAATCTGGGCAGACATATTGTTTTTGGTGGGGTTGTCTGTCTGTCCATCACAAAATCAGGTCTATTCCATAATTGTTTTACCCCCTTGGTTGGATTTCAAATGACTTGGTACAGATGTCATATGGTAAGATTAAAAGCCAACTGGCAAGCTAAGCTGAGAGATATGATATTGCGTAACAACACCCATCTATTTTTGTTTCGGTTTTTAGTCAGAAGCTGGCTTAGTACCTAAGCTACCAGATGACTTTCGATGTACAGGCTGTTTCAAATTTACTTACACATACCCTAGTTGCCAGGATACACAATGTACTGTAACCATCGTACCAACTGGAGGCAGTGTCATCGCCCATGGTATGTGTTTTAGATAGTTTATACTATGTCATCTATTTATAGTGAATAAATTAAACAGTGATCTTATTACCATATGTTTATTCCAAGAGAAGACATAAATAGAAATAATAATCATACAGGGAACTGTCAGTAGAAATACTAGCTTACCTCTCACGTAACTACTATATGGTCATAGAACATAAACATAAATTGACTAAGTAGGCAGTAACTTATCAATAAAAGCTATTACCTATTGTGTACACAATAAAATACACATGGTAAATATATCGGTACATGTATATACCAAGTAAGCATGACACCTCAGTCAGTTATGCCCTCAGTATCTGATTTATTTGTATCAGAATGCGAGAAAACAACAAAATTGATCAAAATAAATAGCCTTAAATAAAGGTTACAGGAAAAAGGAAGTGAATCATTCGGTCACCTGTACATGTGCACTTGTAATTCATTTTAAGATTGTCCTGTGCATTATTCTGCCTGGAACTACAAAAGATAAGTGCTAAGAGGTGTTCTATTTTCTATTCACATAAGACGTTCAGGGAATATTTTTACTAAAGAGCTAATCATATTACATGTAGATCATCCTTATTGTAGCTTGAATTATTAAACAGTGCTTTTTTTATAGTGTTGCACAAGCATACACCAAGTTATGTATTTGATGGATTTTTGTTTAATTATAATACCAGCAATATAAATTCTATTTTATTTATTGATGCCATTTACTTGTAGTATGAATTATTTTTCCACAGGTAAGGTGACAGGTGCAGAGTGTCCTTCAAGAAAGTGCGCCTTGAAACCATATGAGTTTGTTCAAAATGTTACTGAAGGTAAATTATCTTCTATTTGTCTTAGGTATACTCACTCAATAAACCACAGTGTTTGCTTGTTCTACTCAGATTATACTATAAGCTATTTAATAACAGGTAAATTTATACTACATTGCAATATAATCTTATGCTAACATTTCTGCCCCTTGTACCTCTATGTTCATGTGTTTGTATTTCTCTCTTAATGGGAGTTTTGTGCATGTTCCAAGTTATCCAACTTACTGTTGTCTCCAAATGTTTGATTATGGACTTATAAATGTCTTGCCTCATGGGGGATACTCCCAAATTTAGACAGAATGATGTCGATTCCCGACAGGTGGGAAGACGCAAAATAATTCTGGGGCCTTGGAAATAGATTTGGTCGGTTTTAAGTCAAATCTAAAATTCTTTCATTTCTTTTGTAATGAAATTTAAAGAACAAGCAGTTTTGTTATAGATACTGGTGCTAGCATATCTAAATATACACTATCTAGTTGGTAAACCAGGGCCTGGGAGTATAACAGATAATGTCACTCACTGAGCACTCAGATTGACACTTATAAGTCTTATAGTTACTTCTAGTCCTATTGAGTGTGAAATTATTTGATAATGTTAATTGAGTGATGATTATTCATTGTGATCAATTTTCTTAGAGCTTAGAGTGTGACATTGACCTTAGGGAGTAATTATTAAGTGTGAGTGCTGAGTGTGGCACTGAAACCAATAAAATACCCCATATCTCATAATCACACTAAAATCTCAAAGGAATGGACCAAATAGAATATGCAGCACTTATTTGACATTTTCATGTATTTACCACTGTCAAATTCCTTGTATCTGACTAATAAAAGTTTATTTTGAGATTTTAGTTCTGAGTGTAAGTATCTATTATTATTGTGGGTCGAACTCTTTTGGAAAGCTATGTGTTCTATAACTACTGAAAATTTAGTTTTATTAAGATGCATTGTGAAAATCAAAATGTTCATTTTGTTCCTTCGTTGTAATTGCAATATAGATAAAGTCTTAGTCTCTGTTTCAGTCTTAAAATGATTTTGAATAAGGCCTCAGGTTTTCATGTATATCTGTATTGTTGAAAATTGTGTCATGATCCATTACTGTCATTGCTTTTTGATTTCAGACTGCACAGAATGTTACTGTCAGTTGGCAAAGTTGTCAAGAATATTTAAAGATGCTATGTGTATTCCTTTGGTGCATGATATCAGACAAGGTATGTTAAAGTCTCAGAATCATTAAGATAGTGTTGATGAATTTAAGGTGTATCGATGCACTATTGAAGCTTTTTATTGAGGAATTAGTGAAAAACTATTGGAATACTATTGTAAGTCACCTGTGGTAATGAAGCAAGTTTTGCGCTAGGCTCTCCATTTTGGTAATTTTTAATGAAGATAACATACTGGTTATATATACGAAAATATACAGAGATCTTTAATTATAAGATTTTCAAATAAGTGATTTTGATTTATTGTAGCATTATATTCCATAATGAGGATGTTTTACTTTATACATAAACTATGTAATAATCTGCTTGCCTTTGCAGACAGGCTTGAGCAAAACCAAAACATGACCAAAAGTTACAAATACAAAATTGTAGGTTATAGATCTATCAGAACGTTCTGCCACGCTTTGTATTGATTATTTTACTTGTCACACATATCCATCATGTTACTAGATAGAAATATGTCTGACATCATTGTGGGGTTCAAATCCCACCTTGGATATAGAATTTGTAAATGAGGAAGCCAACCAGCTGGCTTAAAGAAGATTGGTGGTTCTACCCAGATGCCCACCTTGGATCTTCCTCTGCCCTAACAGCTGGAATAGTCACTAGATGATCCTGGATGTTTATGCGACTTAAACCCATTAATTGTAATGTTAAAACCGTAGTAACATTAGTTGCACTAATATCCATCCATGTACTGCATCTCCCCTTGATACTATTTGTTGTAATACAAATCCCTTTACATGGTTTCCATCTTATTTTGATTGGTAACATTGATAAATTACATACTACCTAGTCCAGCCACGGACGTCACAACTCTATACTGTCGCTGTACAACGTCTTGCTGAACTATTACAAAAGTAAATAGAAGTTGGAGACCGTCTGTCTTTCCACTGCATTTACTCTTATTTTCGTGAACATATAAATGCTTTGCATGCAATAAAAAAATGTACGACAGAAAATTGTAGCTTTTCGTTGATTTATTTGTCTCTTCAACACAAGATTTTCGTGGATACGACTTATTAGAAGAAAAAAAGTGAATCGAGCACCTGTTAAATAAGAAGATGGGAGAGTTGCTATGGAGGCGGTGCGCACTTAGTTATTACCCTACCCACATCACCGTCGATATTGCTATTATTTGCTCCTTAAGGTAGATAGTTTACTTGCGCACTGTGGGCGGAGCTACGTTTGATTGACAGATACATTAGCGACAATTTTTGCAGTCATAAACATCTGACCCCCGTCTTCTTGTCGTAGTGATTATGAGGCACTCAGATGCGCTAGAAATGTGATTTTTGTTAGTTTCTATACGTGAAAGATTGCTACAGATTTTCCGTACTCTCAAAAATCTGTTTGGTAGTAAATAAAGACGCCAGAAGAGTGCCGTTAAAATAATGCGGCAAAACCCCACCTTTTTACTATAGGCTTGCACGTGGCTCTGTTACGTAGACGCGTATAAAAGTCGGAATACAGAGACACATATGCAGGGCTACATACTACCAGTATAATACCATAACCAAACTGGGTTTACAAATGTTTGTTTCTTTCATTTCAGCTTCTGGGTTACCAGATTTGATAGGTCTGTTGGCGCTGACACAGGAAATAAAGGTAATTATTGGATCACTCGTTATTTTATCAAATATATAAACGGGCAATATGCCTTATTATTTCATCATATTAATTGACAAGAAATTCCAGTGGCAATGCACGAGTTCTATTTTAACGAAGTTATAGCCTAATTTGACATCTTACAGACCGGGGAAATTCTTTATACTGATTTTACCTTGCAGAAATCCCACCGGCAGATACTTATTGATAGAATAACCATTCTCTCTTCAGATTATCTGTCAGAAAAATAAGTTATCAAATCGGAAAAAAATATTTCAAGCAAATATACTGTCCTTAAATTTTTATTTCTTTAAGCTTCTAGGTTTGATTTGACAAGACAGTATTTTATATGTTAAGTGTTAAAATTTCCATTAAAACTACCTTTCATAATAAAAGGTCAAACAAATAAATATTTGGAGTTATGTATCGATCAGTAATGGTATGATTTGAGCTAATGGAAAGGAAATATTTTGTTTATCTTACCATGTAGGATTGCACTCATTCAGTGACAATATGTATCTGATATATTTGCATAGAATGCATCTGCCCTTAAGAAATGATTTGAATTTACTATGGTGGCAGACGCCTGCTATGTCGTTCAGTTAATGGTTATTATGTCCAAAGATATTGCACTGAACCAGTTTGTGAAATAAGTTCAAATAACCAATCATCTCCATTTCTAGTTAAACATATTTATTTCGGTGTAAAGGTTTTGTTATCATTATATATCATGTACATGTACAATAAGAGTTCTAGTTAATAACAAACCCTGCCTTACCTTCACCTTGTTGAATTTCAGTTAAAAATCTTAAGTTTCCTGGATGTAAGAAGCTTGTTACACATGTCCTGCGTGAGCCAGGAATTTTTAGAAGTCTGTGGTGACCCATATATCTGGAGAAGACTTTATTTGAAGGAATTTGGAAGTAAGTTTGCTATTCTCTGTACTAATTGTTCAATTTGGGTTTTTCTAGTCTGGTTAAGTAAGTCAGTGTAAGTGTCAAATACATTTGTATAAACTATTGTTATGTATTGTCTCGAAAGATTGAATATCAAGTGAACACTCATGGAACCTGGGCCCTGAATTATAGCCATTACTCAGCCCTCACTACTCGGCTCCAGATATTGTTTCTGTTCTGTCTGAGATTGGTGTGTGCAAATTTAATGACAATTCTCAGTGAGGGCTGAGTAGTCTTTGCAATCCATTGTCGGTGATATTTGAGTGTACATCAGAAATTGGTATGTTATTTTTTATTACATTTATTACAAGTGCCTTTTGGTGCTTGTTTTCTTTCATTCTTGATTTATTTACTGTTAATATTTCAGACAGAAGTAATATGAGTTTTTCTCAGGACTGGAAAAAGGTAACTCTCTGAAATTTTATATTCTGTACTTTCAATTTTCTCAAGATGCAGAATAATCTTATTCTATACATCTGCCATTGTAATGCTTTAAAATATAACACCCATCTGGTAAGCTCAGTTGCTGGGCTGTCGTCCGGTAGCTCCAAGTTTGCTTCCTTCTGGCAGAGCATGTCATGACAATCTGTGATATTAGCTATTGTCATTTGTCCTCCAACTCTGAGTGTTATGCGGTACTTGTCAGCTGATGCTGGAAAATGGCATTAAACCCCCCCCCAAAAAGGAGATACTGAACTGTTCACATGAAAGGAATAAATTTATTCTCTTTGTTTATCTAGATGTGTTTCATGTAATTTGAATTCGTTGAAATCGAAACCATTCACTCCTGAAAAATCCATGTGTGTACTTGTATGCACTGTATGATAAGATATTTATCTGTTTTAATAAATTTAGAACAAATCAAAAACTGTTAGATTCAGTACTTGGATAAGGTTTGTTGTATTTCTGTTTAAGCTGTACAGGCATGAGTTCAAAGTGAGAAAAGAACGTAGGAAAGCACAGAGTCGTATGAGGATGGTAACTCCTCCATTCTGGGGACCACCAAATCCATACGGTGGTGCAAGCAACTGGATACCCCCTCCTATGCCTGGAGGAATCATTGGTGGAGATTATGATTTATTTTCTAATTTACCTGGTAAGTTAAAGCAGGAGAGACATGATGGTGTAGGGATAGAACACTGGACTCCCAGTCTGAAGTCATGGATGGGTTGAATCCCTCCATGGGTGAGATTCTTCCCCTGTCTTCACAATCCCTGAATTAAGCACAGATATTATTTATTTTGATTGAAAGAACTTATACTACAGATGATATGAAATGAATAAGTGTAAACTAACCTTCCAGGGTAGCTCAGTAGGTAGAGTACTGGACTGGTAATCTAGAGGTCATGGGTTCAAACCCCAGACAAGGCGTATGTTGTTTCTGGACAATTTTAGGTTGACAATTTGAAGGTAATGGATCCAAAGTCATTTGTCCTCCATCTCTGAACTCTGATATATGTGATGAGTTTGACAGTTGCTTGCGGAAGAACAGGTTAGTACTGGTTGGTAACCCAGGTAACGAAATATATTCTGGTGTTCCAGGCAGTTTTCTATGATTCAGGGCTTTATTTTCATTATTCATGTTATAATTCTATTTATGACAATATGCCAAGATAAAGAGGTATCCATACACAATTGATTGGACTGGATACATTACATTGTTCAGATATCTTTATTATGCCCCCCTTTGAAGAAGAGAGGGCATATTTGGTTTGCACATGTCCGTCGGTCGATTTGTCCGTCCGTAACCTTTTCGTTTCCGATCAATAACTCAAGAACCCCTTGACCTATCATCCTCAAACTTGGTCCACACATTCATCTTGGGTAGCAGAAGAACCCTATCGATTTTGGGGTCACGGAGTCAAAGGTCAAGGTCACAGGGGGCATAATGTTATACAACCATCTCTTTTTTGACTTTGGATCTACATTAGGAGTAACCATTGGCTTCAGACATCTTCAAGATTGCTACAGTTTCTTGTCTGTGGTTTAATTGTGTTGTTCTGCATCTGATTTCGTTAAGTATATTGATTAATATTATTTATCAATTACAATTAGCAGGTGGCTATCCAGGTATTCCTGGTAGAATGGGACTGCAGCCTCCAGTCTTACCTAGGCCTCGCTATGATTTGATTGGACCAGTGCCAGACGTTGAGCCAGGTCCTGACCCATATTTGATCCCTAATAGGCCCGGATTTTCTGGCCGGGGAGGAAGTGGAAGGGGAGGTCCATTTGGTTTTGGTGGATTTGGACCTAGATTCTTTTAAAAAACAAAATGACTATTAAATTATTTGTTGTTAATACAGAGTGCATTTGTTGTTTAATTGCATAGAAACACGTGTTTTAGTTCTTTTGTCAGTTTTGTGTTTTATGTTTGAAACTGTGGTAGGATATTTGCTGATATGTATATATGTGTACATGAATCAACTTTTACATTTGTACTTATACTGAATTTATGAAAATATACAAGGCTAAGAATTATGTGGCTTATTTTGCTTATTCCTTTCATTTAAATCATATAAAGGTTTCGAGTTGATAAAAATGTTCAGTTTTCTTCCACTTGCAGATACAGTTACATTTATATTTGCTGCTGCTTGTGGAGTATACTGTATACATAAAGATTGATCCCGAATCATACTGCTGTATCATTATTGAACTAGTTCACTGTCAATTGCCTACCCAGTTAGCTCAGATGGCAAAGCACCTGTCCACCAATATGTTATTGGTGCAAACCCAGAGTGAGGCATGTGTTTTCCATGACAATTTGACTGATGGTGTATGTAATGCACTCGAAGTCCGGAGTGCTCCACTTCTAATTCATATTGACAATGTGCTTGCATAAAAACTGGACCGTACCAAATGATAAGTCAGGAATACTGATCAGATCAACGGACTCCTAAATTGAAATACTGATGAAAAATGATGTAAAACTCAAACATGCATGCTTTGTCATACCCATAAAACCCCAATGTAGGAATTCTTGCCTGACGCTACAACAAGATATATAACTCCGGGTAGTTGCTCGGACCTCCTTTAGAAAGAGTGGCAAGGATTTATGGATTGATGAAACCAACTTTCTATCTATGAGTGCCCGGGAACTTCTGCTTTGCAAGGTGTTTTTCTGGTGTGAAAATGGGACATGTAAAAAATGAGAGATCGGAGGTAGGACCACCTACAAAATTTCAAAACAAACCTAATGCTTTCATCAAATTAGCTCAATACAAATGTAGAATGCACTGGAACCAGACAAAAACGTTCACGTCAACTTCTAATTGTTTTACAAACACTGAGAAGGATCAGGGAGGATGAGATTGGTGAATAATGTATTAAGTAAGACTGAATGTAGATAATACTGTGCTGGATTCACGTTCATGTTGATCTGAGAGTATATAGCACCACAGTGTAAGTTGGAGAGTATATGAATCGACTATTTACACAAATATACGAAAGTCTGGTTGTGACATTTCGGCTTCAAGAATTCTCGAGTTGAATTCGCAAATTCGTGAATTTGAAATCATCAAAAAGAAATTGTGAATTCATGAAGTTGAATTTGCGAATTCTTAAAGCTGAAATGTCACTAATAAGACTTTTAATATCTGTGCATTGGTTTCTAGTAATTAAATTGATAAATAAAACATTTCAACGATTTTTGGCAAAACCTGAAATAAGACTTAATTCATATTAAATTTGTGTATTGGTTCCTTGGAATTTATGTTGAATAAAACATTTCTGTCAACTGTGTACGTTGTAACGTCACAAATACTGAATCAGTATATATTTAAAATGCTTACTTGTAGTAAATCTTGTGACGACAGAGATTTTTGTATGACTGGCTATGTTGTTTGACTGATCATTTCAAGTGATCGATTGAAAATTTATGATTTTCTAATCAAAATTTATGTCCAACAATAACGCTTATCGCATCGACCAAAAATCGATATTTCCAGTCGTCTAATTTGCATTGATTAGATGGGGAACGCTACGTATTTATTATCGTTGTTTCTTTATTTTTTAACATATTCAAAATGTGGATACTTCAATGTATTGTCTTTTCAATCGTACAAAAATACTGAAATTTTATAGATGTTTAGGCAGGGGAATTTACAGTTTTCTTGAGCCACCCAGTTTCCTATTGAAATCAGTGTGAACGGTGCGTTTTTCCTGGACGTCCGACGTGTTTAAATCACTATTTTAACTTGTCCTTAGGCGGGAATTCAAAGTTTCAAGCAGAGTTCCGTTAGGACATTTTATGCTTGTTCCAACGGTGTCAATTGATGGAATTTATTAGGAAAACAAATTGGGGGAATTTAGAGATACATGAAGTACCTGTCGATGTCAAGAGTGTTTCCGTGATATCTCACGGAAAGTCACGACGATCAGCGAGTGATACCGATTTCGATTAGTCTTTCTTGTGACAATTTTAATCTCCACATGTGGTCTCTCAAGATATTATCTCAATCAAACTGTTCACTGGACCATGGTTTATGGTGGTAAAGTGTAGATTGCATTTATATATAATTATGTTACTTGTATATAGTGTTGAGCTTCATGAAATTAATTTCTTCTAGAAGACCATAACGCGACTCTTGTGTCGTAGTATTTTCTTTAGCAGCAGCTTAATTGCAATGGTGATAAACGTTTTGTTTTATTCAGCGCAAAGATAAAGGTAGTGGTCACATAATATAACATACTATATTATAGTACAGAAACATCGTTTTAAAATGTATGTGGTGTATACTTGATATTCCACAAATACCATGAACTAATATGATTCATTTATTATCATCATACAGAGGGATTTATAAATCTGTTTGAATAATTCGTAATAGCACAGACATATAAACCTATGTGCAAGTTAAGTATATAAATGAGTTTGACAATCATCGTTCTGCAGCAATGATTCAAGAAAATTATTGTCTTTATAGCTCTATACAAGCTGTTAATAACATCGAGTGTGATTTTAGGGAAGACTGGGGGAAATCGTTTGCACAATTTTGATATCTCAATCCGTGGTAGAGATATTAACGATTTCCCACTGTTCCCATGTATTTTTCCCATTACTCACGTTTTTGACGGTGGCTGAGCGAGGCGCTAAGAAAGTTGGGTATGATTCCATTACTCAAGTTCATACATTTCCACTACATCACTGTCATGCATGGTAACAAACATTAAATTCAGTCCCTGATGAAAACACACCGAACGTGGCTGTTGTAATCCATCTCCTTGCTTCACAACCACACCAAGTTTCTTTCCATTCTCACTGAACTGTATCACATTATGTGAATTGTACCCAGCTATGAACATGTTTCCTCTACCGTCAACACATACACCATCTACATAGTTTAGGTCATTGTCTGTAATAGTGGACAAATAATTTCCAATTCCATCAAAACATGCAAGTCCATTGCTCCAACATCCAACAAACATTCTGTCTCCACTTTCATTGAATGTAACATGTCTACTAGAGTTGAACAACTTATTCCCAGCATTGTCATGTGAAATAGTCTTCAACAGGGTACCAGTCATATCATAAACATATAGGGAAGCACCAATATCTGTCACATAAAGCTTATCATCATTGAAAGCAATACCATAACAATTATGAGACATTTTAAGTTGTCTTGTAGGAGTCATTTTTGTAAGAATGGAAACAAATTGGACCTTGTTGTCACTCATACACGAAACAGCAACTTCTTGATTACTGATACAACATACACCGAAAGGTGCAGAATCTAATTTATAAAAGTCAACAACTGACATCTTCTGTATATCAATACGTTTTAATTTTTTATTGTCACGATCTGTGACAAGTAGTTGTTTATCATGTGTCAAACAACATCCAAATGAATGGCATTTCATAGAGTCAGCAGAAAGTTTTATGGTAACATCTCTTCTTCCTTTGATTTTGTAGAGGTCGTGTTTCTGCTTTCCACTTATTTGACCAATACCTTGTAAAGCTTGGATATATTCCATCAATGATTGGTCTGGAGTGAATGACATCTGTACGTCTGCATTATGTTGTAATTCTTGCTTGATCTTCTCACTGTCTGCTTCTTTCAAAATTGCCTGGGCAAGTTTCGTACAAACAAAACGTTGGGCTCTATTTCCTTCTGATTCATTCAGCTTTCCATCTGTCGTTTTCAAATCTTCACAAATGACATCAACTGTGCGCTGTTCAGTTACAATTTCTGCTTCTAATTCTTTGTATACAGCATCTACTGCTTTTCGTGTTAACTCCGCAATTTTACTCACAATGGCTTCTAACGCTTTCTGGAATGTCCCCACCTTGTCAATAGCTTCTTTCTTTGCTTTGTTCAGAGTTTGCAGTTGTGTAGTTTTAGATTCGCTTACTGATTCCATGGATACCATCATGTCTTTCAAAAGACTGTGTATCTGCTTGCAGTCAGTAAACTTAAATATGGTGTCAATCATGTCTGGTATGGAATGGATGTGACTGTCTTGACAAGATCTGAAATTGGAAGAACTTTATATAATGCATCTGCATGTATTACAAAATTTGTATATATACATGTACATATACATTTAGAAATTTACCTGTCGATCAATATAAAAATGTATACACTGAAAGGATAAAGAAACACAGGGTAAACATATATGCAACAATTATTTAAATGCTTTACCCTAAAATTATGAAAACCAGTCAGACAATTATCTTGGGCACTGTGCACTCAAACCGGTGCCTAATGTTACTCAACCGAGCCACATAGAGAAAGTGATAAAAAGCAAAAAACACGTGTAGAATAATGATGACAAGTTCGTCAAAACATCTTGTTATATAAATCCAATTCGATAAGGCTTTCATTATCGCTTTATCCATTATACATGTATTGGGTTTATGGTGGGAAGGTTGTTTCAATCATGTGAAATCAGTTTAACTCGCTGTAAATAAGTTGTATACAACACCCCTATAATTGATATTTACTTATTTAGGTAAACACGATAATGACAGAAATAGCGAATTCGAGTTATACCACTTGATACTCTTGAGTTTACACATCGCGTTCCGCTAATTACATTTAATTTTAAGCTCTTGCAATCATGGCACAGCTGACGGAAGTTCAGAGGGATCAGGCCATTGTATTGCTAATGCAAGGTCAATGGCAACAACAGATTGCTATGCAGTTCGGTGTGAATATTACCACCACACAACGTCTAGTCCGGCGTCTGAGAGAAACGGGAAGGGTTGTCGACCGACCGCGATCAGGAAGTCCGCGAGTAACGTCGCGACGTCAAGACACGGTATTCGTCTTGCCAACCTGCGTATTCACCACGTTTCTGCCACTGAAACCGCTATTAACACGGAAGGCAATCATAATCGTCACTTTCATCCGAAATCTGTAAGGATTCGATTGCGCGAAGTTGGCCTGCGAGCCCGTCGTCCTTATATTGGTATGCATATAACGTATGGCTTGGTTGGCGGCATATGCTCCCAGACGATTTCAAATGAGTCACAGATGAGTCCCGGTTGACTCTTTTTTGTCCGGATGGTCGACGTCGTGTATACCGACGTCATTGGGAACGCTTTGCCGACGCTTGCGTTCTTGAGAGGGAAAGGTTTGGGGTGGTTCAGTTATGGTCTGGTGAGGGATATATCACGGGGTAAAGTCACCGTTGATTGCGGTAGCCGGGAATTTAACCGCCGTAAGATGTAGGGATGAAGTCCTTCGCCCTGCTGTAATTCCATTTGTGCCACAATGTCACCTAATTTTCCAGCATGATAATGCCCGACCCCATGTAGCCAGAGTTTGTCAAGACTTTCTCGCAAACCATAACATTAACCCACTCGACTTGCCGCCGTACAGTCAAGATTTGTCCCCAATCGAACATCTGTGGGACAAACTTGAGAGGAGGATAAGGGGGTGTCAGAACTACGACCAACTAAGGACAACATTGTTGGAAGAGTGGAACAATATCCCCAGGAGAAGGAAAAATGCACTGATGAATTCCATGCACAGGAAAATCAGGGCTATGACAGATGCATACGAGATACTGACGAGTCAGTCCATTTCATATATATGCGATATTTGGGGGGGGGGGGGGGGGGGGTACCGTCAAATGTGCTTCAATTACTAATGAATTATTGGTCAAAATAAAATGAAAGTTTGGTAATTTGTTGATTGAAGATGTTTTTTATACTCATGATATAATAATTACTGCATAAATTATATACAATACTATTATATAAATAAATCTTGATTTTACACAACAGTTTTAATTTGATAGCATACATAGTACGACAAAAACGGGTAAATAAGATCAATCTGGAATAGCCATAAGCAAGTCAAAGGAAAACCCTTTGCATTTAACTTAAATATGTTGTTGTAACATAATTATAATATTGTATAACACTAGATCTACGTGTACATATAATCATCATGGTTTGAATATTAAACACAATGAGTCATTTTTACTAATTTATATGTTCGTTCATCATTTATACTAGCAGATCTATTCTCTGTTCTCTCCCAAAAAATATCCATTGACAGGTCCACCAAGCACCAACTCTCAAAATGCCGGTCACAAATTCGAATCCAAGTTGAGGGCTATTTTTTTAATGATAAATTTACCGAATATACAAGATGCAATTTATTGTTTTCTCCATAAATTCAGAAAATTGTCAAGAATTGATTAATACTGGTTTAATCAAATATTCGGTCAACGGACTACCATGCTCAGCTTGCAATAAAAACAGTATAATACTCCAAACCAATGGACCTCCGCACCCCGTCCTGTATCTCTCCTGTATCTTACAATTCAGCTACACTACGCCCCTGATAGTCCTACAAATATAACTCCTAGCATTTGTATTCTTCACGTTTTACCTTCATTTTGATGATATGCTTGACAATGAAGGTAAAATATGAAAAATAAAAAAAACCAATATTGAAAAATGAAGGTAAACATCAAGGATCTAGCATGGTTGTCTAATTGTTTGGCCTACGCCCCCGACTGCTATACAAATAAGAGCACAACAACTCTCCGGTGTATAAGAATACCATATCATGGAATCAGTCATCCAGCCGTAACAAACTATACAGGATATTAACTATTTATAAACTGTATTTATTAAATAACTATTAATTATTAGCCCTTAAACACAGCATTTGCCTCGTCCAATAATACAAAGGCCTCCTCTATAACAGTGCCAATATCTATATCACTTTTCGGCCCGGGGCCGCTAACTGATATTGATATTGGCCCGCATTTTAAAGAATTTGATTGGCTAATTTAACAGGGCCAAAAAATGATATAGATTCGCAGCTGGAAATTCGGAAACGGCAGCCATTTTATTCTAAGAGTTGTTCTTTGTTATATGTTAATAATTTTTTTAATAAATTTAGTGTTTAAACTGTGAATCCTTTATTTATAAGTACATGAAGTTATTTAATAAAATTGTCAATAAATAAGTGATTTGACATTGGCCCTGTTATTTGTCCTCGGGACAGTCGTATAAATAACGGGGCCAATATCAAATCACTTATTTATTAACATATAATATGGACCTATAGATGTGTCAGTAATATTGTTGTAAAAGTGATATTTATACAAATAAACTTAGCTTACTTGTGATCTTTGGCGATACAAACATAGCAGCCGACAACATCATGACCTTCACAGTACATGTCCACTACTTTGCCTTTATGTTTGCTACATCGTTCTGTAGGAAACTCCGGTAAACCTGATTGCTTACCACTCGCTTGATTTCCTTGACTGGCATCCAGAAGATTATGACTTCTTAGTAATGGGAGAATATGCGCGTCGGTACAAGATTGACAACAATATCTAGCACACTCTACACAATACTTTACAGCTTCTACAGTCTTGTTGTATTCTGCACATGTAGTACACACAAAATCAAAAGTTTCCTCAGACATTTTCAGTTGAGAACGCCCTCCAAACGCCATCATCTATGTTTGACTTTGAACCCTACTTTCGATTTCGGCAACTAGGGAATTTCCCTACTTAGGTAATGTATACGAAAATAGCGACTAATGCACTTAACCCGTCATCGTCAGATCAAGTGCAAACGTTTTATATAGCTTACACATGTTGTGACATAAATTCTTAAATAGTCGTGCATACTACATCTATACGCTTAGTTATATGCATTGTTTATATTAATTTATGGTAAATTATATCGAATATTATAGAGTTCATGTTTCATTGAATTCATCAAACGAGCTGTTAAGTAAATTATATACATAAAATACTATCACTTGTAATGTCTTTTATACGGTATATAAACTCATACTAAAGTGGACAATACTAGTAAGCAACGGCGTACACAATGTGTATTTCGTTGACAATAAGCAATAGCGTACAAAATGTGTTATTCGAGGACAATAAGCAACGGCGTACAAAATATGTATTTCGTGGACAATAAGCAACGGTGTACAAAATGTGTATTTCGTGGACAATAAGCAACGGTGTACAAAATGTGTTTTTCGTGGACAATATAAGCAAGGGTGTACAGAATGTGTTTTTCGTGGACAATATAAGCAACGGTGTACAAAATGTGTTTTCGTGGACAATATAAGCAAGGGTGTACACAAAATGTGTTTTTCGTGGACAATATAAGCAAGGGTGTACAAAATGTGTATTTCGTGGACAATATAAGCAACGGTGTACAAAATGTGTTTTTCGTGGACAATATAAGCAAGGGTGTACAAAATGTGTATTTCGTGGACAATATAAGCAACGGTGTACAAAATGTGTTTTTCGTGGACAATATAAGCAAGGGTGTACAGAATGTGTTTTTCGTGGACAATATAAGCAAGGGTGTACAAAATGTGTATTTCGTGGACAATATAAGCAAGGGTGTACAAAATGTGTTTTTCGTGGACAATATAAGCAAGGGTGTACAAAATGTGTTTTTCGTGGACAATATAAGCAAGGGTGTACAGAATGTGTTTTTCGTGGACAATATAAGCAAGGGTGTACAAAATGTGTATTTCGTGGACAATATAAGCAAGGGTGTACAAAATGTGTTTTTCGTGGACAATATAAGCAAGGGTGTACAAAATGTGTATTTCGTGGACAATATAAGCAACGGTGTACAAAATGTGTTTTTCGTGGACAATATAAGCAAGGGTGTACAGAATGTGTTTTTCGTGGACAATATAAGCAACGGTGTACAAAATGTGTTTTCGTGGACAATATAAGCAAGGGTGTACAAAATGTGTTTTCGTGGACAATATAAGCAAGGGTGTACAAAATGTGTTTTTCGTGGACAATATAAGCAACGGTGTACAAAATGTGTTTTCGTGGACAATATAAGCAACGGTGTACAAAATGTGTATTTCGTGGACAATAAGCAATGGTGTACAAAATGTGTATTTCGTGGACAATAAGCAACGGTGTACAAAATGTGTTTTTCGTGGACAATATAAGCAACGGTGTACAAAATGTGTATTTCGTGGACAATAAGCAACGGTGTACAAACTGTGTTTTTCGTGGACAATATAAGCAAGGGTGTACAAAATGTGAATTTCGTGGACAATAAGCAACGGTGTACAAAATGTGTTTTTCGTGGACAATATAAGCAAGGGTGTACAAAATGTGAATTTCGTGGACAATAAGCAACGGTGTACAAAATGTGTATTTCGTGGACAATATAAGCGACGGTGTACAAAATGTGTATTTCGTGGACAATAAGCAATGGTGTACAAAATGTGTTTTTCGTGGACAATATAAGCAAGGGTGTACAAAATGTGTATTTCGTGGACAATATAAGCGACGGTGTACAAAATGTGTATTTCGTGGACAATAAGCACTGGTGTACAAAATGTGTATTTCGTGGACAATATAAGCAACGGTGTACAAAATGTGTATTTCGTGGACAATATAAGCAACGGTGTACAAAATGTGTTTTTCGTGGACAATATAAGCAAGGGTGTACAAAATGTGTATTTCGTGGACAATAAGCAACGGTGTACAAAATGTGTTTTTCGTGGACAATATAAGCAATGGTGTACAAAATGTGTATTTCGTGGACAATAAGCAACGGTGTACAAAATGTGTATTTCGTGGACAATAAGCAACGGTGTACAAAATGTGTTTTTCGTCGACAATATAAGCAAGGGTGTATAAAATGTGTATTTCGTGGACAATATAAGCAACGGTGTACAAAATGTGTTTTTCGTCGACAATATAAGCAAGGGTGTACAAAATGTGTATTTCGTGGACAATATAAGCAACGGTGTACAAAATGTGTTTTTCGTCGACAATATAAGCAAGGGTGTACAAAATGTGTATTTCGTGGACAATATAAGCAACGGTGTACAAAATGTGTTTTTCGTCGACAATATAAGCAAGGGTGTACAAAATGTGTATTTCGTGGACAATAAGCAATGGTGTACAGAATGTGTTTTCGTGGACAATATAAGCAAGGGTGTACAAAATGTGTATTTCGTGGACAATATAAGCAACGGTGTACATAATATGTTTTTCGTCGACAATATAAGCAAGGGTGTACAAAATGTGTATTTCGTGGACAATAAGCAATGGTGTACAGAATGTGTTTTCGTGGACAATATAAGCAAGGGTGTACAAAATGTGTTTTCGTGGACAATATAAGCAACGGTGTACAAAATGTGTATTTCGTGGACAATATAAGCAACGGTGTACAAAATGTGTTTTTCGTGGACAATATAAGCAATGGTGTACAAAATGTGTTTTTCGTGGACAATAAGCAACGGTGTACAAAATGTGTATTTCGTGGACAATAAGCAACGGTGTACAGAATATGTTTTTCGTGGACAATATAAGCAAGGGTGTACGAAATGTGTATTTCGTGGACAATATAAGCAAGGGTGTACAAAATGTGTATTTCGTGGACAATATAAGCAAGGGTGTACAAAATGTGTATTTCGTGGACAATATAAGCAAGGGTGTACAAAATGTGTTTTCGTGGACAATAAGCAACGGTGTACAGAATATGTTTTTCGTGGACAATATAAGCAAGGGTGTACAAAATGTGTATTTCGTGGACAATAAGCAACGGTGTACAGAATATGTTTTTCGTGGACAATATAAGCAAGGGTGTACAAAATGTGTATTTCGTGGACAATATAAGCAAGGGTGTACAGAATGTGTTTTCGTGGACAATAAGCAACGGTGTACAGAATATGTTTTTCGTGGACAATAAGCAATGGTGTACAAAATGTGTTTTTCGTGGACAATAAGCAACGGTGTACAAAATGTGTATTTCGTGGACAATAAGCAACGGTGTACATAATATGTTTTTCGTGGACAATATAAGCAAGGGTGTACAAAATGTGTATTTCGTGGACAATATAAGCAAGGGTGTACAAAATGTGTTTTCGTGGACAATATAAGCAAGGGTGTACAAAATGTGTTTTCGTGGACAATATAAGCAACGGTGTACAAAATGTGTTTTTCGTGGACAATATAAGCAACGGTGTACAAAATGTGTTTTTCGTGGACAATATAAGCAATGGTGTACAAAATGTGTATTTCGTGGACAATATAAGCAACGGTGTACAGAATATGTTTTTCGTGGACAATATAAGCAACGGTGTACAAAATGTGTATTTCGTGGACAATATAAGCAAGGGTGTACAAAATGTGTTTTCGTGGACAATATAAGCAAGGGTGTACAAAATGTGTTTTTCGTGGACAATATAAGCAAGGGTGTACAAAATGTGTATTTCGTGGACAATATAAGCAATGGTGTACAAAATGTGTTTTTCGTGGACAATAAGCAACGGTGTACAAAATGTGTATTTCGTGGACAATATAAGCAAGGGTGTACAAAATGTGTTTTTCGTGGACAATATAAGCAAGGGTGTACAAAATGTGTATTTCGTGGACAATATAAGCAACGGTGTACAAAATGTGTATTTCGTGGACAATAAGCAACGGTGTACAAAATGTGTATTTCGTGGACAATAAGCAATGGTGTACAAAATGTGTTTTTCGTGGACAATATAAGCAATGGTTTACAAAATGTGTATTTCGTGGACAATATAAGCAAGGGTGTACAAACTGTGTTTTTCGTGGACAATATAAGCAACGGCGAAAAAATGTGTATTTCGTGGACAATAAGCAATGGTGTACAAAATGTGTTTTTCGTGGACAATATAAGCAATGGTTTACAAAATGTGTATTTCGTGGACAATATAAGCAAGGGTGTACAGAATGTTTTTTCGTGGACAATATAAGCAAGGGTGTACAAACTGTGTATTTCGTGGACAATAAGCAACGGTGTACAAAATGTGTTTTTTGTGGACAATAAGCAACGGTGTACAGAATGTGTTTTCGTGGACAATAAGCAACGGTGTACAAAATGTGTATTTCGTGGACAATAAGCAATGGTGTACAAAATGTGTTTTTCGTGGACAATAAGCAACGGTGTACAAAATGTGTATTTCGTGGACAATAAGCAACGGTGTACAGAATATGTTTTTCGTGGACAATATAAGCAAGGGTGTACAAAATGTGTATTTCGTGGACAATATAAGCAAGGGTGTACAAAATGTGTATTTCGTGGACAATATAAGCAAGGGTGTACAAAATGTGTTTTCGTGGACAATAAGCAACGGTGTACAGAATATGTTTTTCGTGGACAATATAAGCAAGGGTGTACAAAATGTGTATTTCGTGGACAATAAGCAACGGTGTACAGAATATGTTTTTCGTGGACAATATAAGCAAGGGTGTACAAAATGTGTATTTCGTGGACAATATAAGCAAGGGTGTACAGAATGTGTTTTCGTGGACAATAAGCAACGGTGTACAGAATATGTTTTTCGTGGACAATAAGCAATGGTGTACAAAATGTGTTTTTCGTGGACAATAAGCAACGGTGTACAAAATGTGTATTTCGTGGACAATAAGCAACGGTGTACATAATATGTTTTTCGTGGACAATATAAGCAAGGGTGTACAAAATGTGTATTTCGTGGACAATAAGCAATGGTGTACATAATATGTTTTTCGTGGACAATATAAGCAAGGGTGTACAAAATGTGTATTTCGTGGACAATATAAGCAAGGGTGTACAAAATGTGTTTTCGTGGACAATATAAGCAAGGGTGTACAAAATGTGTTTTCGTGGACAATATAAGCAACGGTGTACAAAATGTGTTTTTCGTGGACAATATAAGCAACGGTGTACAAAATGTGTTTTTCGTGGACAATATAAGCAAGGGTGTACAAAATGTGTATTTCGTGGACAATATAAGCAAGGGTGTACAAAATGTGTATTTCGTGGACAATATAAGCAATGGTGTACAAAATGTGTTTTTCGTGGACAATATAAGCAACGGTGTACAGAATATGTTTTTCGTGGACAATATAAGCAAGGGTGTACAAAATGTGTTTTTCGTGGACAATATAAGCAAGGGTGTACAAAATGTGTTTTCGTGGACAATATAAGCAACGGTGTACAAAATGTGTATTTCGTGGACAATATAAGCAACGGTGTACAAAATGTGTTTTTCGTGGACAATATAAGCAAGGGTGTACAAAATGTGTATTTCGTGGACAATATAAGCAAGGGTGTACAAAATGTGTATTTCGTGGACAATATAAGCAAGGGTGTACAAAATGTGTATTTCGTGGACAATATAAGCAATGGTGTACAAAATGTGTTTTTCGTGGACAATATAAGCAACGGTGTACAAAATGTGTTTTTCGTGGACAATATAAGCAACGGTGTACAAAATGTGTATTTCGTGGACAATATAAGCAAGGGTGTACAAAATGTGTTTTTCGTCGACAATATAAGCAAGGGTGTACAAAATGTGTATTTCGTGGACAATAAGCAACGGTGTACAAAATGTGTATTTCGTGGACAATATAAGCAAGGGTGTACAAAATGTGTTTTCGTGGACAATATAAGCAACGGTGTACAAAATGTGTTTTTCGTGGACAATATAAGCAATGGTGTACAAAATGTGTTTTTCGTGGACAATAAGCAACGGTGTACAAAATGTGTATTTCGTGGACAATAAGCAACGGTGTACAGAATATGTTTTTCGTGGACAATATAAGCAATGGTGTACATATGAAAATGATCTATTAAAACATGGATGAAATGAAATGGCCAAAAACCCCACTTCCGTCATAGAACATTCAATGATGTTCAGATCTCGATGACGTTGCTGTGAGCATGACACGTGTTGTCTTTAAAACGTAATAAAAAGAAAATGAAGTAGTATAGAGTCAAACGGTTTTCATTTTAAGGTTCTTAATGCATGATAGACAACAGAAATTGTGAAAACCTGAAAATCGAAAATTTTGTCATTAAGCCCCGTTTTCTTGGAGAACGACCCATATATATTGGTCCCAGGTTTCATCAACAAAATCGAACTCCAAATGTTTTTTCTTTATGATATTTATACACAATGTTTGAACCGTTTATCGGATACATAGATCGGAAAATTTACGATCACTTACGGAAACTATCGACAGACCAATTGACTGCTGACCAAACACCCCATCGATATCGATCTGCATCGGCTGGATTTATCTGACAAACGATATTGTTGGGTATGTTTAAAATTAATTAAATAAATTAAAACCGAGCGCTATACTCTGATATTTTCCTATACATGTGTAGCAACTAAGTACATTTTTCTTAAACGTTTACTTTTTCTAACTCATAACAATAGAGTTAGACGTTTTGAAGTTTCTTATTATCATGTAAACATTATGAACATTTAAATCAATCACGCACGTGTTGGAAATGTATATTGTTAAGGAGAAGATCTATATAAGTTATCCTTTCTATACGTACTATTGAACAAACGTTTTAATGCAAAATGTTGTGTCCTGTATCGAATTATTAAGTTGTTCATAGTTTGTAAATAAAATATGTTACAACTTATAAAAAAACTTAGGTACAAATACTTGTTTACCTTTAATGCACTTACTTTCGTATATAAGACAAGGTTTGTAACTCCATGGTAATCACGATGACCTATAATAGTTAACAATGCACGCGTCCAAGCAAGCAAAAGACAGAGTTTATGAAGAATACACAGAATATCAAATATCCGCACATTCTCCAAGTTTCATTTCGCTCCATTGTTTACGTTAATTTTAAATCAGATAAACTGTCTACATACGCATTTCACACAATGAAAAGTATTGAAAATATGGTTTGTTATTGCTCGTAATTTAGTCTATAGTATTTGAGAGGTTGTATTCTTACAGCAAAACGCATGAGAAATGAGAGTACGGTTACAGTTACGCACTGTTTGCAAAAGACGAAAAACATCCAAAGTGCGCAAAGAAAATGAACTTGTTGGACAAATGATTCTTACATGAATACTGGAATTAATCATTTTGCAAGTTTAAGATAAAAAAAACAACATGACATTCAGTCGAGGATAGAATACTCTATTTTATTCGGTTATATAATATCTATATTTTAATGTTATATTGCTACGTTCTGTATGTCTGGATAGAATAGACATTTTGGTCAAACATTCAAAGAATGGAGAAACTATGGATCAAAGCTTTGTTGTTTTCTGCTTGTGTGTTCAATGTATCCATATTTGGACATAACATTACAATAGCAGACGACTGTGACACAGAGTATCAACTAACCGTGAGTTTTAAAAAAACATTTTTTGTACGCTAAATTGAGACTCGAGTCAAGTTAAATAAATTCCATTTATAAAGTCAGTGGACATAACAAGTTACATAAGCTAGGTACATGTGCTAAGCCTTTAACACCGACTTTATACTGGGGTGTCAAAGGATTTTGTGACCTGTTATTATATGGCTATAGATCAAAATCTTACGTTATTCAAAATAAGCAGTAAACACTATACGGCTTTTCTAATCGGTCATATTATTCATCGTCTTTTTGCAGAATCAAAAATAAATGTTGTGTTTTATATTGACCCATATCTGATACCTTAAACCACACATGGACGAACGCGCTATATCAGCCACCCCTAAACTTTGGACTTACTAATATGGACACAGGTGCGCCCACTTTTACTCATCAAGGGCTATAACTCTGCTCTTACTAAATAAATAAAATACAGAAATCGAAAAGAACAGATGCACAGTTTTATTTGATGGATATAATATTCCCATGAAGTTTTTTTACTATTAGTAGGTCCAATACTTTTGAGATTTTTGAGCGACACTAACTTAAGTCGGCTGGACGCACTGACGGACGAACAATGGTATATATGAGTGTTCCCCGTGGTGGGAGCATACAAAATACGTCGCAAATGTTCATAAAGATCTGTAACTTGGGGGATTTTTTTATAAAAAAGAAATTTGATTGGGTTCGATAAATCTCAGAGCTAAAATAAAAGTATGCCCATAAACGAGGTCGTATAGTATAATCGTATTGTTCACAGACTTTTCGCAAATAAATGTTTATATAAATCAAGTCTATGTTTCTTAATTTTAAACGCTGAACCCTAATTTTAATTTTAGGATGACATCGGTGTACCGACGTATAATATTTCGATTACATTTCCAGAAGGTAAGCACCGTTTCATAGTCATATCATTTCACCAGTAGGCATTATCTGAACGTCTTATCCACAGACCCGTCAACAAATCATTCTACTACTTATAGCTTCCCTAGGAACTCCTATATATACAAGTCTTTGCCGTAAACAGACGACAATTATGTCACACATTTAAAGATTCAAAATGCTTCGCAGTTACTGCTGTAGGTCAGCTGTTAATAAATACAGTGATGTAATTATCGTTTGAAATAAATTAATTATAATGTTTATACTTCGATAAATACGTATCAACCTTGCTATTCAACCCAGGTCTATGGTAAAAATGTTACTCAATTGCGAATTTGACGCTGAAAATCATCGGCATTTCCCGGCATTTTAATAATAATATTTTTATTTACTTAAGATATTACGATAAATCGTATTAACGAAATACTAGTTGTTCAAATTTTCAGTAGACCATAGTCGTGTAAATGTGCGTTGAGTACAGCGCCATTGATAGATAATTTAACAGCTTAACAGTACTCTATCGGAACCTCTACAAGAAGTTCTTTGAGGCTGGAACATGTATACGGTATCCAAACAAGAATCCGGCACACTGGATAGTACATTACCCCCCAAATTATGCTCCGGTGCATCGACATTTTAAGTTTATGGTATCTAGAACTCGCGTAAGTGCTGCAACCATTCCTATAAGCCAGCCACGGCTCTCATTGTAACGGTTATTATCACTACGTCCATACAGAGCTCGAACATATGACCTTCTACATGACAAGATATTGTTTCTAAGACGCATAAACATAGACGTTCTTTGTAAATCATGTCTTATAATTCAACGTTTGATGACCAAGTGATGATATTAATCATATACAAATGTACCTCTTTTTTCGTCCTATCAGAGTGCCCATCAGAACCGGACAACAGTAAGGGACGCCGTTATAAGTATAGGGATAGTTTCTCACTTCATGTTGAACAAGATGGTAATGAGAGATTGCTTTCTTTGAAATGGGGTAAATATCAATTTACTTTAGTAATATATTTATTCCTCAGCAATGTTCTGCACCATGACATACCCCAGGAATAGTACGGATAAGCGTGTGTGCTTATATTGTCTTACTCTGATTTAACAATGATATATAGGAATACTAAGAGGTTTAACTTCGCCTATCAATTATCTTTTTTGTGCCTCCTTGTGTTTTGGGGCGGCTATGTACTGTGTATGCGGCTGTTCCTGCTCGACATTTAGAGTTAATTCTTTATCAAACAAGTGGTGCAAAACATAGATTATCTGTAAACAGTTTGCTCTATTATCATAACAATAACATGGTCGTCCATTTGACAATTATTCATGTAGTCGGATATGCGTTGTATTACGGTCTTAGTTCAATACACCATTTTTAGACATGGTAAGATGTTTAACTCTGTATCCATAATTGCACTGGAAATGCGATGGTGCACTGTGACATAAATGAAGCTTGGGTATGAATGCATTATATCCATACATTACAGTAAATGCATGTATTAAGGCAACAACATATGTTTATATACTTTCATTAAAACACTAGACGCATGCCCGCAAAGGAAGCATGGCATATGCTATTCACAGCATGAAAAGTTGTCCAGGCTGTAAAGATAACAATAATCATAACTTTGACAAAGCCAACTTCAACACTAAAGTCATTATCTGAATACATACCTCATCCGGTTGATATTTCTGTCCGTGGTTTCCGGAATTCAGAGATTCCGGTATTCAGAAAAGTGTTTGCATTGAATTAATAATATACAAAATCACGGACCTATATACCATGGATTCGTTACCGGCTGATATCTGTGAAACGATAAGAATTAATAATAAACCCATAATCATTAGCGCGCAATTACCCACAATCCTAAGCTTGCTCGGTTAGTATACAATATCATTTATTGCATAAAACATATTACAATGTTTATAGCAAACAATAATCTATTCTATACAACATGTAGAAGAAATACATGGATTTTCAAAGAGCATACAAATTTACATCATTTTCATACAAATCTCCGTCCGTTTAAAACAAATGAGATAAACAAGTGGGTAATTTTCCGCTTCAATTCTGATGTTTTCATCAAAGTTTAATTTTATTGTTGTTTAATACATTTCAACGCCAATTTAATAGTTCAACAGACTGCTGTGAAAAACAATTTATGTTAAATAATCTTTAAAATAGTGTAAAGAATGGATGTAGATCACGCAAGCAATAATCATGACATTTTTTATGTACACAATTCTGCTATTTTCACCAGCTCAAGGCGTGAAAATCAATATTGAAGTAGGTCAAATCCAGGTTTATAGGTCCGTGACAAAATATATCTTTAAAAAGATGGTCGGCGTTAAGATTTGTTTTGCAACATAACAAATATCGAGATGTTGCGATTGCTGGTCACTCCAGATCAAAATGGATATCGGTAAATTCACCGAAATTCAGTGGATTTTGGTAAGGTAACGTACCCTCTATCGAAAGGTTAACCAATCAAGGTTACAAACGTTGTTCGGTTAAAGAGAAATTGTCTTACTTGTTCACGTAAGATTTGATTGGTTTACACAACACTGATGTATGCAAATAGCAAATCCATGTTAGTAAGGCTGCGCCGAAAAAATATGGGACATTCTTTAGTTTTCAGACGATTCCGTCTAAGTTTAGGATTTTGTTTGTATATGATCACGGACCTATATACAGGTCCGTGATATGATCTAATGCACATATAACAATCGTAACTACTGCTTTCGTTACAGATCACTCCGCATGTAATACGGACTATTTTATTAGAGTTACAGCTATTTTCGAACCGAACTATTTTAAGCATGAACATAGTCAACAATGTCTTCGTGTCAAAGCCAGAGCTGTTGTGTCTGAGGTGTGTATTCGTACTATTTATTTACCACTTACTCTGTTGCTTAAGATTGGTTTGAAAATATGAATGTTTTGATGCGTGCACGTCTTAGTTATAAGCCAATGCAAAATACGATGAATTCAAGGGTTTTCGATTCCACGATACAGATTGCATTATGCTTGATATAACAGTAAATAATTCTACAGGGTGTTCAAAAATACCCGGAAAATTGGTCTGTAATCTTTATGACTTGACCGTTTTTGTGGAAATTTGGTAAGATGCTAGATTAGTTGATTGCAAATTCTACCAGTCATACAAATGAAGTCTAAGCATTTTTGGTTCTTAAAAAACATCGACACGCTACGTCACTATTGCACATCCAGCCCAACGTCATATTGCCAGCATCAAACATGACACGTTTATTATAAAATGTGACAAAATATACAGTTACTTAATAATGTGTTCAATCTTTCTCAAAAGACTTGACATGACATGAAAAACGCTTTCAACAACAATCTTCCCAGGAATCAAAACTGACGTACTGACATGATTCGACGTTATTGACGTCGGGCAGTCACATGACGTGTCGTCATGAGACTGCCTCGTTTGCCCGCCCAATTACAGAAGAAAACTTAAAAGATGGCCGCAAAACAATATTATGAAATCAGGTTGCTGATTTGACGTATTTTTCGCCCATTTAAATTAAAATAATAATAATACAAATGCATGAATGGTACGCCTAGTTTCCGTGTATTATTTGAACACCCCTAAAATGTTTTAACGAACAAACTTACTAAAGACTGGTTACAATTAAGAAGTAAACCTATATACAATGCATATATATATATAGTTCAAATAATTCCACTTGCATAATAGCCAATACACATACGTGTACAAATTATGACATGGGTAGGTTTGAATACTAATTGTAGTGTTGATATAACTATTATGATTGTATTGTCATAATGTACAGAATTGAAGTGTTGATATATGTACTATGATTGTACTGTCATAATGTACAGAATTGAAGTGTTGATATCAGTACTATGATTGTATTGTCATAATGTACAGAATTGAAGTGTTGATATCAGTACTATGATTGTACTGTCATAATGTACAGAATTGAAGTGTTGATATCAGTACTATGATTGTACTGTCATAATGTACAGAATTGAAGTGTTGATATCAGTACTATGATTGTACTGTCATAATGTACAGAATTGAAGTGTTGATATCAGTACTATGATTGTACTGTCATAATGTACAGAATTGAAGTGTTGATATCTGTACTATGATTGTACTGTCATAATGTACAGAATTGAAGTGTTGATATCTGTACTATGATTGTACTGCCATAATGAACAGAATTGAAGTGTTGATATCTGTACTATGATTGTATTGTCATAATGTACAGAATTGAAGTGTTGATATCAGTACTATGATTGTACTGTCATAATGTACAGAATTGAAGTGTTGATATCAGTACTATGATTGTACTGTCATAATGTACAGAATTGAAGTGTTGATATCTGTACTATGATTGTACTGTCATAATGTACAGAACTGAAGTGTTGATATCTGTACTATGATTGTATTGTCATAATGTACAGAATTGAAGTGTTGATATCTGTACTATGATTGTACTGTCATAATGTACAGAAATGAAGTGTTGATATCTGTACTATGATTGTACTGTCATAATGTACAGACACTTAGTTTTTTGTATTTGCTTTTTTGTATTACAGGCTTCAAGAAGGGAGGTTGACAAACTTCATTTTAATTGCTTACGAATACCTTCGAACATTAAGGGTGCGATGCATATCCAGAGGCATTATAGTGGCATTAAACGTAACACATGTTTTCCTGAACTGACTGCGACGTTCACCGAATTCAACATAGGTATGTGAGATAAATAACCTCGTGAAATGACGTTCAGATCGAGGGATGATTACGAAAATAGCCTATCTGCATGTTAATAATAAGCCGAGATAGCATTATTTTGGGTGCAAGTATCATGGTTTTCAGTATAATCATATTTTATTGTATTTGTACACAAATTCATCATATTTACACAAGGCCATCCTTAAAAAAGTGTTTGTTTGCAGTTACGCGACTCATGAAAATGCCACGACTCAATTTATTTTTTCAAGTTCACAAAATCGTTTCGGTCTTTTAGCCATTACAGTACTAAACTAAAAACCTGGTCTCCCACTGTTACAATTCTGGGTCGCGTAACCGCTAATAAACAGTTTTTTAAGGATGGTCAAAGCATTAAATAATAACTGATATATACATGTTTGTATATACAAAAGGGTTAGGCCAGAAATGTTCACGACATTGTTTAAAAGCGTGCAAGGAGCTGAACATTGATACCATCGACATCAACATTACAATCAATTAAGTTGCCTGTATAAGATATATTATTCATTTTTTCCATGCAAGATTTGAGATTTAATGTGTTATACGTATAAATAAGTTTTGAAAAACGATTAAAAACAAATGCTGCTTCAAAAATCACTAACAAAGTTCACAGATAAGAACCAACCTTTACCAGACCAAAGCATTACATTTTTGTTTACATTTATTATTTCATTTCTGTATACCTAAACGAGCCAGACACACTAGGCAAAGTATGTGGTTACCACGACAACGAAGGGAATTTAAGTTGCCATTTCGTCCATCCATGTCCTCTTCTCTTTAATTTCATTTATATGAATAATATTTTCACAGGATGTACGTTTGATAGAACAAATGTTGTGTTAGGTGGGGACTGTCTGGATCTTAGGCTACAATATTTATCAAGCGACGTCGACTTGTACAGATCTAGCATCAGTATAGAAGGTCCTGACGGCTGGAGAGATACACATGACTTGAACAGTCTCATCTATTTTGACCAGGTAATGTGAACTTCTGTTATCTTAGCGACATTCCATACTTTAAATAAGGTAAGTTCGAGTAAGTCCGAGATTTGCGTCTCTTTCCGGTTCTGTAAACGGCGTTTAAAAGTTCTGGTGCCCCAGAGCAATATACCCAAACAAAACATGCTCAGTTATACTATAAGAACATAATTATGCTGTTGCATCCCAGGAATGTGCCAATTACATCGTGACTTCAACTTAATATTACAAACACGATATTAATAATTTAGTAACGGTTGGCTAAATTTACTTTGTAACAGCCCGAAACTCGCTGTACATGTTTATGAGTTTTACTCTGATGGTAGACTGGTACCGATATCTATTGTACTAGAATGTTACCCATCAGTCGGAAATCAGTCTACTATATTGGTAGAATTTGTCATATACACAAGTCGGATACCTTTGACTTGTCACGTTTCAATGCATTCCTCACGGACAACAATGTAGGGTAACGAAATGGATCACCTATGGATGGGAAATATTTAAAATTATCGAAAATTAATGGAATTACCAGACGTTACCAAAAATAGTCGGAAATTCATGGAGAATTACGGACATTGGCGGAAATTGGCCCCATGATGTACAATGATGATTATACGTATATCTGCTATTTGCATATTCATTTTATGTATTTCAAGACATGGATAATGTTTACCATACTTAAAGTGAAACTTTCTATGCTGTTACATGTGCATTACAATATGTGATATATTTCAGACTGAACGTTTTCTATCTCTGCCAGTATACGGGCAAGGGAAGTACACTGTAAAGGTATGGTTCATTATCAGCGAGATCTCATGACAAAACTGACTTTATCACTACTTATATAATTATAATGCTTGGGTTAATACACGTCATCGAGGCATAGTGGTCGAATTGTAGAGCACCCGATTTTAGATCACAAAATCGGACAATGTTGAACTATAAAGGTGCGAGTACTCGTTAGTCACACAGGAAGCATTCGTCAAGAGTGTACAATAAACAAGCGTAGGCTTAAGTAAATCCTCACCATCATTGAAATCATCGCCAGTATCACGCGCCTTATCCGAACCGACTGCAATCTAAGTGGTGGTGAAATCAAAGCGCTGCGAACGAAATAATACATGCAATAATGTTTTTAAAACACTTTGGCTTGCTTTGGTGCTATATTCTTCTATTTAACGTAGATTTATCAAACGACAATATAGTATGTTACATGAATATTTTGTCGAAGGTGTTTGAATTCGAGAATTCACGATTTTGTTCACGATATTATTGTTACTACCGGTCTTTCGTAAAAAAAGTCCATGTATATTCAAATATGAAACATTTATGTTATATCTGTTACCTGTGATCTGTTTTGATTGATATTTTACTTATACAGGTTGAGTTGGTATGTAGTAGCAATGGTGAAACTGGAAGGCGATACTTTACGTTGGAGAAGATGGTTTCTCCAGTATGTTCAAACACAATGGATAGTATTTTAATAGATATAGAACCAACTTGTAAGTATTTTATACAAAATGATATTGAGGAAGGCTTATCGCTAAAATTATGTACACTTATTATGCGATATTCTATTTGTTATTTAGCAGTATTGATGTATACGATATGCAACTCAATGTATTCTATACTTGTATTACTAGTATCTTTGATCTAAATCCCTCTTTTGGCACATGTTGTAAACTTTATTGCGATGCGGTAGATGGCGCTTAAATAATGGATGCTGTACATCTATGTCTAGCTTTCATTTCATTTCTTAAAAGTAGATTAATCGGTGTATGTTACATGTGTTTTTTATTGTTATACAAATAGAGATAATATATCAATTTCAGCTCCAACAGTGTCCTACGAATCGCAGAAAAGTCTTGTTATACTGTTAGTTACATTGGCGTGTGTTGTCGGAATAGGTTTTGGCATTATCACTGCTTGTTTTGTGTTCAATTCTAAACATAGGGAACAAGGTAACCTACATGTAAATTCTATTATTTTACCAATTTGAAAATAACGTATAACTTACATATTTACACGCAGCAAACAACAGACAGCGAGAGAAGCGAATAACTGCACCGAGCTTGATTCTTGCTTTCTAGTATTGAATTTTATTCTACTAAAGTCTGTAAAACATGTGTATCAGCACCTATGGAACGCCTTTGCTGCCTCATTATACAAGTTGTGTGTGTGTTCTGTGTAGTCTTTAGACTGTCATGAGCAAACTCCATTACGCCATGTGTACTGATCAATGTGTTAGGTGCATTCTCCATTTCGTTATGTGCACACTTTATTATGTTATGTGTACTGATCAATGTGTTAGGTATGTTCTCCATAACGAAATTGAGAATGCATCTAACACATTGATCAGTACACATGGCGTAATGGAGTTTGCTCATGACAGTTTAAAGACTACACAGAATACACACACAACTTATATAATGAGGCTGTAAAGGCGTTCCATATTTACCGAGTGCTTTATTCAAGTGTAAATTTTCCTTATGTATATATCCTGGTACTTCAAGATAACTTAAAGGCGGACCTAGTTGCAATTAATGAAGTAGTTTGTAAAGACGTACGATTTGATATACATGTACATTGTGTTGTTAGTATTCAGTTTATTTACGATTCTACAAACTTGTATTTTGTCAGGACAGCAAATGACTAGCACCGGCGAACCATTGGCAAGTGACCGTCTTATGAACATTTAACTGAGATGTAAACCATAATGTTAGCTCAAATGTTAAACAAAGCATGCTACTATACATGTATGTGACCATCTACACTGTATTAACATGGCAATCAAATGTATGTCTCATATGTAAATTTGCGATTTATTACGCGATCATCTACAGTATATTACGCGACCATCTACAACAAACTGCACAACCGTGTACAGTGTAGTACACGATAATCCACAGTTTACTGAATGACCATCTACAGTGTAGTACACGACAATATACAGTTTACTGCAAGACAATATACAGTGTAGTACACAACAATCTACAGCTTACTGCTAGACTATCTACAGTGTATTGCACGACAATCTACAGTGTAGTACACGACAATCTACAGTGTAGTACACGACAATCTACAGTGTAGTACACGACAATCTACAGTTTACTGCAAGACAATCTACAGTGTAGTACACGACAATCTACAGTTAACTGCAAGACAATCTACAGTGTAGTACACAACAATCTACAGCTTACTGCTAGACTATCTACAGTGTATTGCACGACAATCTACAGTGTAGTACACGACAATCTACAGTGTAGTACACGACAATCTACAGTGTAGTACACGACAATCTACAGTTTACTGCAAGACAATCTACAGTGTAGTACACGACAATCTACAGTTAACTGCAAGACAATCTACAGTGTAGTACACGACAAGAAACAGTTTACTGCAAGACAATCTACAGTGTAGTACACGACAATCTACAGTTTACTGCAAGACAATCTACAGTGTAGTACACGACAATCTACAGTTTACTGCAAGACAATCTACAGTGTAGTACACGACAATCTACAGTTTACTGCAAGACAATCTACAGTGTAGTACACGACAATCTACAGTTTTCTGCAAGACAATCTACAGTGTATTGCACGAAATCTACAGTTAACTGCAAGACCATCTACAGTGTAGTACACGATAATCCACAGTTTACTGCAAGACAATCTACAGTGCAGTACACGACAATCTACAGTTTACTGCTAGACCATTTACAGTGAAGTACCCGATAATCCACATTTTACTGCAAGACAATCTACAGTGCGGTACACGACAATCTACATTTTACTGCTAGACCATCTACAGTGAAGTACCCGATAATATACAGCATATTCAACGTTTGTCATGTTACAATCTTGTTCATTGCATACTCAACGTTTGTCATGTTACAATCTTGTTCATTGCATACTCAACGTATGACATGTTACAATCGTGTTCATTGCATACTCAACGCATGTCATGTTACAATCGTGATCATTGCATACTCAACGCTTGTCATGTTACAATCTTATTCATTGCATACTCAACGTATGGCATGTTTCAAATTTGTTAATTGCATACGCAACGTATGGCATGTTACAATCGTGTTCATTGCATACTCAACGTTTGTCATGTTACAATCGTGTTCATTGCATACTCAACGTATGGCATGTTTCAAATTTGTTAATTGCATACTAAACGTATGGCATGTTTCAAATTTGTTAATTGCATACTAAACGCATGGCATGTTTCAAATTTGTTAATTGCATACTAAACGCATGTAATGTTACAATCGTGTTCATTGCATACTCAACGTATGTCATGTTACAATCTTGTTCATTGCATACTCAACGCATGTCATGTTACAATCGTGTTCATTGCATACTCAACGTATGTCATGCTACAATCTTGTTCATTGCATACTCAACGCATGTCATGTTACAATCGTGTTCATTGCATACTCAACGTATGACATGTTACAATCTTGTTCATTGCATACTCAACGCATGACATGTTACAATATTGTTCATTGCATACTCAACGCATGACATGTTACAATCTTGTTCATTGCATACTCAACGTATGACATGTTACAATCTTGTTCATTGCATACTCAACGTATGACATGTTACAATCGTGTTCATTGCATACTCAACGCATGACATGTTACAATCTTGTTCATTGCATACTCAACGCATGACATGTTACAATCTTGTTCATTGCATACTCAACGCATGACATGTTACAATCTTGTTCATTGCATACTCAACGCATGACATGTTACAATCTTGTTCATTGCATACTCAACGTATGACATGTTACAATCTTGTTCATTGCATACTCAACGCATGACATGTTACAATCGTGTTCATTGCATACTCAACGTATGACATGTTACAATCGTGTTCATTGCATACTCAACGTATGACATGTTACAATCGTGTTCATTGCATACTCAACGTATGACATGTTACAATCGTGTTCATTGCATACTCAACGTATGACATGTTACAATCGTGTTCATTGCATACTCAACGCATGTCATGTTACAATCCTGTTCATTGCATACTCAAAGTATGACATGTTACAATCGTGTTCATTGCATACTCAACGTTTGTCATGTTACAATCTTGTTCATTGCATAATCAACGTGTGTCATGTTTCAATCTTATTCATTGCATACTCAACGTTTGTCATGTTTCAATCTTATTCATTGCATAGTCAACGTTTGTCATGTTTCAATGTTGTTCATTGCATACTCAACGTTTGTCATGTTTCAATCTTGTTGATTGCATACTCAACGTTTATCATGTTTCAATGTTGTTCATTGTATACTCAACGTGTGTCATGTTTCAATGTTGTTCATTGCCTACTCAACGTTTGTCATGTTTCAATTGCATAATCAACGTTTGTCATGTTACAATGTTGTTCATTGCATATTCAACGTTTGTCATGTTACAATCCTGTTCAATGTGTTTGTCATGTTGCAGTATTGAATTACTATTTGAAATAACAGGACCTTACTCTCATTGAAAGTGGTAGCCATTTTATAAACAGTTATATAAAGTTTTATAGTATACAGGTCTGATGTTTGAAACCAGGCAAATGGTTGTAAATAATCACAATAAGTCATGAAATATCATGTATAGATGAAGACGATGGAGTATATAAACTGCTACACGATGTTTAACTTTCTTGCTGAGTTACGTGTCGTTAGAACATACACAATCATATATACATTCGATATCAGTTACCAATACAGACAGAGGAATGCATATATACTTAACGCCATTAAAAACGCAACCAAACATTGGGTGCATTTAGATAAAGTGACATTACAAAGGCAAAACATATTCTTATTTCTCAAACATAATTTCATAATTAATAATATAGTTAGAAGTATATCAGTAAAACGGACCGTCCCTAAATGTACCATTTGTATGTATAAAGAAAACAAAAGTAAAATTATGAAAAATAAAACTAAAACTATGGAAAACGACAAAGATGTGAGCAATAGTGGCGAAAGAAAAATGAGAAAGATATAAGAATTAGTCAGTGAAATAGACGGTGAGGGAAATAACATGGAATGTAGAGTCAGACAGGGAGAGGGAGATTGGGTTAAGTCCAATGTCCAATGTTATAACCATAATAGGAGCATCTACCTCTATATTAAATTATCCTTCCAGAAACTTTTATGTAATTGAGAAACGATTCGTTGTGTATTTACCGATGCATATATATTAGCGCATGTTCGTCATCGGTCGGTGACTTTGAGAGCCTTGAATAGCAGTCAAGACAATGTACAGACATGAAGTAAGAATAAAACCAGATCCATTAGACTTTACATTCATTACAATCATATTTGTTGAACAATAAATCAATCAAAACATTTCAGGATTTTATTTTCAAACACCATACTTGTAATCACAACATATTTTTGAGATATTGAGCAATTTTATCCTGTGATGAGTGGCTGGTTTTGTTCCATCATAAGATGCTGAAATAGAAACGTTTTCATTGAAGCTTTTAAAAGTTACATAAACTGCCAGATTCATGTAGTGATTTTTCTAATTATTAGAGTGCTTAGCCCACTAGCATTATTTTGGCAAAGGCTGACAGCTAGGTAGCGCCACCGACCCCCTGTAAGTCGGCTTCCTCACAATACACCCAGGGCGGTATTCGAACCCACAATGGTGAGTGGAAAGTATTTGAAGTAAGCGACCACTGGGCTACGAAAACACTTCTAAACATTTACATGTATATCCACTACTTGGAGAGAATAACGAGTTTGATTTGAAGATCAAAAGCATCGACGATCTTATTTTACTGTTATGTATATGAAATGAAGACCAAGGAATTCTTCAAGTATTTTAAGCCATGAGTAGCCGTTTCGAGCCAACTTGGCAAGATGGAAATTGACAAACGTTTGGGCTTAATGACACTCTTCTACACCCTTATATGTAAGTGTGTTAGATAAATTTCTTCATTCTGTCACCATGTGAGTTACATATAAAGGTTTAAAATATTCTGTACATCATTAACTCTTTGTTTTAACCTTTAAAATTCATAATTAATTCACTCTTTAAAAAATATTAGTATAAAACTAGTAAAAACTTCTATATCATACCTGAATAAGATAGGATTCTAGCGCGTGTCTTTCTGTCTCTGGTAGTACTGAAATTATAAGTAATCCACATGCAAAACATGTAAAAACAAGTATGTCCCATATAATGTTTGACTAAAGATACATGTACTACATGCATATCTATTAACTGTTCGTCTTCTGCCACTCAGCGCTGTAACTGCGCCGTTATAGGTTCAGGTTGTTTCTTTCTCATTTATGTCAACATTTCTATAAAGCACGTCTTCGTTTTGATACGTTTTGCGACTTCTGATATTTCTGACGTATTTTAATTCGATATATGATAACATATAAAATAGTCCTTGAAGCAGAAAGGCAAAATAGAATTTACCACCAAAGGCCAACGTTGGCATAAATACCGGTCTCTCCCTTACCATTCGCAACATCTCGGCTACTTCCATACAGTTAGGCATTGACCTCGATTATGTGTGTGAATATACCTAAAATCTCGGTACGTGATGCGGTTTCCTACACAAATTCTATAAAAGACATCTGATCAGGGAAGCACAGTCCAACATCTTAATGTGTGTCTGCCTCGTATTCCTAAAAAATATCTCTGTCATACGTTCAACAAATACTACATGTACATACATTCACTACGGTAGCCATTTTGGAACTACTTTTCCCACACGTTACTTCCGATGTCTATTTTAAAAGTAGCCGAGGTGATCTGATGGATTCTTTACAGGAACTTCGTAAGGAAGTACATAGGTTCTAGCATTTAGAAATGAAAATTCATACTATCGATAATACGAAGAATGGTAGAGTATCCAAGTTCATCAACAAGTTGGGTGAGAGTGTGGTTCTCTGCTGCCGTCAATACTTTAATTATCAGTTGTTGATCGGGTGTTGACAGTTGTTGAAACTGTGGGTTTGTCTTGGCAGTATTCAGAACCTGCACCAGATTTCGCTTGCCGACCTGAAACATGCAATGGGTGCATATTTTGTGGGTTCTTTATTGTAGAGGTGCCGGTAAACAATTGCATGTGCTTATTGTTCGACAACAAAATAATGTTTACTAAATGGACGCAGCTTTTAAGTGTAGCGACAAGTCGAGTGCGGTGAAACATCCCAATGGTCGCAGCGTTGTAGCGACAACATGGACAAATTTAGATGCATATTTATGTTTTTAAATGAAATACATGTACAATGCATCGCCTGGTATTGTTTAATGTAACACACTGTACATGCTTGGTACTAGTAAATCGCGTGGTTTTTGCATGAGATCATACTCAATGAAAGAGAATGGTTCTCCAGTTCAAAGTCACGACAAAGTTTGTGAAATAACTGAGTTTGGTTCCGCTTGAATTTTAATATTTTGGTCTGCGGTTTATACATGTACAGTCAAACCTGTGTTAAAGACCACAAGCAAACAAAGACGACTATTGCAAAACCTGTCTGCAAAGACCACCAATTTATCTCCCATCAGACCATTTTCAATGATATTTAATCTGTTAATAGAGACCACCAGTAAACAAAGACCACATTTTGCTGTTCCCATGGGTGGTATTTACAGACAGGTTTGACTGTAGTTGATGCTTAGCTATTGTTACCATCTCATTATGGCTATACAAGACATTGGTAACGGATTAGCCAGTTTCTGGATTGATATGACGTCAAGTTTGTATGATTTCCACGTTAATATTACTTTACCTAATAAATACACCAAACATACAAGGTATAAATGTATGGTGGCATATAAATGCCACCAGTTAGCATGATAGCGTTCGCGAATTAATTCGTGTTAACCACTTAATTATTACGATAGTTATCTAGCTATCTAGTTAATATTCGTGATAAATTTTCGGTAAGATAAATATCATACAACTAGAAACAGGCTTGAAAGTGCCCAGAACTTCCACCTCTTACCTTTTTATGATGTATTACACTAGATTTAAGTGGCAACACGAATCTTATCTAATTGTCCACTTATTATGTTACTTAATAACTCAAATTCGCGAATTTCACTTAAGATTCGTGTTACCACTTATATATTAATACATTTTTTGGCTTCTAGATGTAAATGGTAACACGAATCTTAAGTGAAATTCGCGAATTTGAGTTATTAAGTAACATAATAAGTGGTCAACTAGATAAGATTCGTGTTACCACTTACATCTAGAAGCCAAAAATGAAGAAGTGGTAACACGAATCTTAAGTGAAATTCGCGAATTTGAGTTAGTAAGTAACATTTTAAGTGGTCAACTAGATAAGATTCGTGTTACCACTTACATCTAGAAGCCAAACATGAAGAAGTGGTAACACGAATCTTAAGTGAAATTCGCGAATTTGTTTAGTAACATATTAAGTGGTCAACTAGATAAGATTCGTGTTACCACTTACATCTAGAAGCCAAAAATGAATAAATGAATAAGTGGTAACACGAATCTTAGGTGAAATTCGCGAATTTGAGTTATTAAGTAACATAATAAGTGGTCACAACTAGATAAGATTCGTGTTACCACATATCTAGATGCCAAAATGGCATTTATGAATAAGAAGTAACACGAATCTTTAGTGAAATTCGCGAATTTGAGTTATTAAGTAACATAATAAGTGGTCAACTAGATAATATTCGTGTTACCACTTACATATAGAAGCCAAAATTGCATTTATAAATAAGTGGTAACACGAATCTTAAGTGAAATTCGCGAATTTGAGTTATTAAGTAACATAATAAGTGGACAACTAGATAAGATTCGTGTTACCACTTAAATCTAGTGTAATACATCATAAAAAGGTAAGAGGTGGCAGTTCTGGGCACTTTCAAGCCTGTTTCTAGTTGTATGATATTTATCTTACCGATATTTATCACGAATATTAACTAGATAGCTAGATAATTATCGTAATAATTAAGTGGTTAACACGAATTAATTCGCGAACGCTATCATGCTAACTGGTGGCAGTAATATACCACCATACAAATGACATCAAGGTTATAACTATCAAATGCTTACCGGCGCTGTTCCAGTAAGGTGTTCCTCCTTTTCAAGCTCCTGAAACAAACAAGGCAATTTTCAAGTGACCAATACATCATGTGACCGAATTAGATATGCTACATATTGTATTTCTGTTGAACTTTCCCACTTCAATACAACTGTAGGCCTACATATGTTTCCTAGTATGCATACTTGTAGGTTTAAAAAAAAAATAAAGTTGTCGTATGGTCGGTTTTAAAATATCATCATCGTAACCAATTCAATGACTACAGGACGGAACATCAGGTGAACCGTTTTAAAAAATAGGGAAAGAAGTAGGACAGTATATTTAAAAGTGGGAATGTTACGCTTACATAATTGGGGATTTAAAAGGTCGAAGCGTCACCAAGTTTCACCACTGCGTAATGAATTTATCTCACATAGGATGTTTTGTTCCTTGAAATGCATAGATAATTATGTTTTTATTTCTTATTCAATGTAATACAGTGCTCAGTTCACTGTTTTGTTTATAGTTTCAAACGAGTATGCTAATATTTCTTAATTAATATAACTTAATTTGAGTTTAGTCTCTTGTTGTTGTGTACGGTGATGGTTGGTTGCTTTTAATGATTAGTTACTGCCTACTTAGTCAATTTATGTATATACGTTGGAAATCAAGGACCATATAGCGATTAAGGGTGAGGTTAGCTAGCTGTTAAATCGATTTAAACCCCCAGCATTTTATGCTGACAGTTCCAAGGCTGTAATTCGCTATATGATTGTTGTTTCTGTTTATGTTATGAATGTATTTTGTATTTCCCTTTCCCCTATGCAATTCTGTCACGTTGTACAGTGTTCAGATTGTTTCCTGCCGACTTTTGGCCTATTAAGGCCAGTTGTCTTGACTATTGTCTTGATCATTTCGATCCATTAATTCCCACCTCCCCTTCCCTTACTGTCCACTTTGATTCGCCTAGTTATTCCTTGTGGTCTACTGGGCCATTCCTTGCGCCTCAGTTCCTTAATATGTGTACCGTTTGACCTCCTTTAGTGCCTTATGTTTTGTGGATTGTTGTTTTTCCGGAGATCTGCGTGGGGAGGCATTGTCTTATGTATGTGGCTTTCCCTGTAGTTACGTATTCTCTCTCTTTCCTTAATACGGCCTTATATTCCACTCTTCCACTTAGTGTACACACTTAATATCGAACATTTGTCAGACTCCGAGTGGCAGAGTTTCGTTCCTGCTGATGTGAGAGGTTTGCTTTAGAGAGATTATTCGGTAGCGATTTTACTACGAGAAAATTGATTAAAGTTGTTGAAGAGAGGTTGTAGCACAAGATAGGACCGCTCTGGAGAGGTTGTAGCACAAGATAGGACCGCTCTGGAGAGGTTGTAGCACAAGATAGGACCGCTCTAGAGAGGTTGTAGCACAAGATAGGACCGCTCTGGAGAGGTTGTAGCACAAGATGGGATCGCTCTGGAGAGGTTGTAGCACAAGATAGGACCGCTCTGGAGAGGTTGTAGCACTAGATAGGACCGCTCTGGAGAGGTTGTTGCACAAGATAGGACCGCTCTGGAGAGGTTGTAGCACAAGATAGGACCGCTCTGGAGAGGTTGTAGCACAAGATAGGACCGCTCTGGAGAGGTTGTAGCACAAGATAGGACCGCTCTGGAGAGGTTGTAGCACAAGATAGGACCGCTCTGGAGAGGTTGTAGCACAAGATAGGACCGCTCTGGAGAGGTTGTAGCACAAGATAGGATCGCTCTGGAGAGGTTGTAGCACAAGATAAGACCGCTCTGGAGAGGTTGTAGCACAAGATAGGACCGCTCTGGAGAGGTTGTAGCACAAGATAGGATCGCTCTGGAGAGGTTGTAGCACAAGATAGGACCGCTCTGGAGAGGTTGTAGCACAAGATAGGACCGCGCTGGAGAGGTTGTAGCACAAGATAGGACCGCTCTAGTGAGAATGTAGCACAAGATAGGACCGCTCTGGAGAGGTTGTAGCACAAGATAGGACCGCTCTGGAGAAGTTGTAGCACAAGATAGGACCGCTCTGGAGAGATTGTAGCACAAGATAGGACCGCTCTGGAGAGGTTGTAGCACAAGATAGGACCGCTCTGGAGAAGTTGTAGCACAAGATAGGACCGCTCTGGAGAAGTTGTAGCACAAGATAGGACCGCTCTGGAGAAGTTGTAGCACAAGATAGGACCGCTCTGGAGAAGTTGTAGCACAAGATAGGACCGCTCTGGAAAGGTTGTAGCACAAGATAGGACCGCTCTGGAAAGGTTGTAGCACAAGATAGGACCGCTCTGGAGAGGTCGTACAGTAAAAGTACACTGACATTTTTTCTCAGTTTGAAGCATAATGATTATAGCTTCACATACGTACCTGGGTTAAATAATGCATAAATATATGTGCTTCTTGTTCCGGGAGGACTGTAACGAGAAAAAATGACAATATAGAAACTCAATACACATCTTTAGGATGGATGTTGGTATAAAATACTTTCAAACATGTTCAAGGCACAACTAGTGTTTCTAACAGACTAACTGTCAATGTTGAAATAATACCAAAAAAAACAACTTTGTGATACATTACTCATTATGTTGTACTTCGTAGCAAGACATGCTCACAAAACAGAGATTACGTAATATCACCAAACAATAAATAAACCACAAATGAATTATCCAACATAAAATAATATTTTATCTTTTCTCCTGTAAATTTCATAATGTTAACATAATACACCGTCACCCACTAGGTCTGAATGCTCTTTTGCATTGCAATGATGGTGCTTAGTATGAATTTGATTTAATATACAATCGTGGTTTGAAACAAATACGAGAAAAACAGTACAATCCTGCTTTCCGAGGTCAAAACAAATCTTATAAAGTCAGCTGCAAAATTCTTACTATTCCGAATTTGAAAATGTTGACAGGTATTTCGTTAAACTGAGCACTACATTTACTCTACAAGTATTCAAGTATTACAAGATGCAAGTAAGGATAAAGATTTTAATGAAATAAACCCGCCAAATGGGTTTCCTTCTCATGTGACCCAGCACTGATTATTCTACATAGTGTGCAATGTTCGTTTAGATAACCTAGTACACGTTTACTATAAGATAGCATGGTACTGACCGTCTATTAGAGCCAGAACGGTATGGAAGCCAACATGGTCGATATAGGTCTTCAGCTCACCAGCCTCGGTTTCAGCTACCATCTCTATTATCAAAACTTGTTGTTCTGCTGTTAAATTGTTGTAAGCCGCAGAATTGTGGACGGCCTTCAATATGTCGAGTAGCGATCCCATGGCAACGAAAGCGTATGCGGCGATAGCGCATGCAAAAAGTAACTTCTTCATGATTGATGGTCCTTTCCAAACAAAGAAATATATATTTGTTATTATTAATTATGATTATTATTAGTCTTTGTTATCAGTTCCATGAATCGAGCCAATAACAATTTTCATAGATTGTAGTGCCCAATGTTATATGCATGTACATGTCTAATGGAGAGTGTTACCAGCTCCCGTGGCTCAAAGACAACAATGCATACTGGTATGCAATAGTTCTGTAATGGAGAACGCGAGTCTGTTTGGTACAACAGACAGTTCGGGACTATGGTGTTATGTTTCCAGTATGTAAACTACATCTTGTATTGCTGTTTCTGAATGTTACCCCATTCAGTTGAAACTAAGGAGTTTGTAGGTAGGTTCTTCATAACTAGGTACAATTTTTACACATACATACGTACTATATGCATGTACATACTATACAAATGAGGGCGATAACCTACTTATGGCAATTGTTTCAATCCCCTGTTACCAACCACATTATACCGAGGCCGATCAGACGCACATTTATAGAGGAAACGCAAAATATTTAAGATAACTGTGACGGAAATAGTACATGACAGGAGTATGTCGAATCAAAATTGATGTATAACATCGGTGCACGGCGCACAGGACCTCGGTCGAAAAATGTTCCCAAAACAGTATGTACACTCGCTCGAATTCAGTACCTACACTCTCAATAACTAAAGCACCGTTGTATTGATTAATCAAATGGGCAATATATATCACAACTATAATCTGCAATTCTTCAACAGTATAAAAGTCTATATTAGTACGAATGGTGTCGACAATTGATCAGATAGACTTACCTGATATTAGATTCCGATATAGTGACGTTTGTCTTCTCTTTCGCAAAATTATATACGGAGAAACGTTTTGACTACAGTGAAACCTTTCTACGGCGACCAGTAACGTGAATATGTCAACTGTTGTCGGGGGCCGTTGGTTTATTAGACCAACAATTAATTCCCGTAGTGTTATTTTTATACTAGTACAACTATTTGAATTCGGAATCTTTCAATTCAACCAATTTTCTCAAAAAAACTGCCGACACTAAATCAAACATTTACTACATGTGTGTCATCATTTAACATCAGTGTCAAATTAACGAAACATGATTACATTACACTGCATGTTTGCGTTGGTGTATTTGTCTGACAAAGACGACTTACATTGTAATGATTCTGAACAACAGACCATTTTACAAACAGTAGACATAGTAAATTTGTAACTACATGTACATTGAAAAGCCAAGAATCAATGTGTGCATTATAAAACTAATAAATGGCCATTTTGTAAAACATCACAACTTACATACAATCGCTGTAATCATCAAATGTTGGTGACTGTTTAGAGGAGACATTTTATGCCATTTGGTAATAGGTGTGCTGACTGTCAGCAGGTATAAGAAGGTTCCCCATATTGAGAGGTAAAATATAACAGAATGAATGTGAAGTATCGGCTAAAAGATTTGGATGTTAATAGGGGTTCTACTGTATTGACAACTATGTATACGACTGTGGTCAAATCGTGCTTTTCTGTCACGTTTTCGTTGCTGTTTGCACTTATATTTAATGCTTACATTATCTAAATTACATGTATGTCATCACAAAGTTATTTATGCAACTGAACTCTATATGTTATCTTACGAACGAGTTCTATATTACTACACTACTGTATGTTACGGTACATGTCTCGGTGCACTATCCATTGCTGGTACATGTATTCAGTAGAAATGAAATAAAAATTAAATAAAAATGGGGAGTTTTGAAATGCATTATACAAGTTCCAGTCGTTTTTGGCAATGATGAACGGGAAGCTGTTGTATCAGTTTGAAAGTCTTCATTCACGGAATGAAACAACTTCGACTAGTCAAACTTATTATATTTTGTATTCAGAACAGTTGATGTATAAACGCACAGTTTTTGACCAGAGTTTAATTAAAGTAGGTCCTACAGTTACTAATAATAAGATAAAGAACAGTAAACAATGAATAAACACTGATGTCACGACGAGATTTTCGGTGAACCGAGCGAAAAGCGCACGCGAATCATGGGTTAGGTTACGAAGTCGAAGTAGAAAAATCAAAAAAATCACGATTTTGTTGCGATAAAGATATATTTCGTTTGGTTCACTAAATCATATTTTGAGGCAAAAATACATGTAATTAGAAATTATATGTAATATTTGGCCGCTAACCTTGAATCATCATTATGTCCTTTTTAAGGCTCGTCTCTTTATGAAATATAATGAAATTAGCGGGTGCGAGAAGCGTGAACATGAATATTATCAAGTACTGCTCTTTTCTCTTATCCTGTCGTTAGTTTATAATGTTGAGAAGGTCAATATAACGGGGCTTCAATGTTCTCAGTGTAGGATTTTAAAATGGAAATTACTGTAAATAACAAAAACACGCGTGTACAGTGAAGTACACGACAATCTACAGTTTACTGCAAGACAATCTACAGTGTAGTACACGACAATCTACAGTTTACTGCAAGACAATCTACAGTGTAGTACACAACAATCTACAGTTTACTGCTAGACAATCTACAGTGTAGTACACGACAATCCACAGTTTACTGCAAGACAATCTACAGTGTAGTACACAACAATCTACAGTTTACTGCAAGACAATCTACAGTGTAGTACACAACAATCTACAGTTTACTGCTAGACAATCTACAGTGTAGTACACGACAATCTACAGTTTACTGCAAGACAATCTACAGTGTAGTACACAACAATCTACAGTTTACTGCTAGACAATCTACAGTGTAGTACACGACAATCTACAGTTTACTGCAAGACAATCTACAGTGTAGTACACAACAATCTACAGTTTACTGCAATACCATCTACAGTGTAGTACACGATAATCCACAGTTTACTGCAATACCATCTACAGTGTAGTACACGATAATCCACAGTTTACTGCAAGACAATCTACAGTGAAGTACACGACAATCCACAGTTTACTGCAAGACAATCTACAGTGTAGTACCCGACAATATACAGTTTACTGCAAGACAATCTACAGTGCAGTACACAACAATCTACAGTTTACTGCAATACCATCTACAGTGTAGTACACGACAATCTACAGTTTACTGCAAGACAATCTACAGTGTATCACACGACAATCTACAGTTTACTGCAAGACAATCTACAGTGTTCATTGCATATTCAACGTGTATCATGTTACACTCTTGTTCATTGCATATTCAACGTTTGTCATGTTACAATCCTGTTCATTGCATATTCAACGTTTGTCATGTTACAATCTTGTTCATTGCATATTCAACGTTTGTCATGTTACAATCATGTTCATTGCATACTAAACGTGTGTGCTGTTACAATCTTGTTCATTGCATACTCAACGTGTGTCATGTTACAATCTTGGTCATTGCATACCCAACGTTTGTCATGTTACAATCTTGTTCATTGCATATTCAACGTTTGTCATGATACAATCTTGTTCATTGCGTATTCAACGTTTGTCATGTTACAATCTTGTTCATTGCATAATCAACGTTTGTCATGTTACAATCTTGTTCATTGCATACTCAACGTGTGTCATGTTACAATATTGTTCATTGCATACTCAACGTTTGTCATGTTACAATTTTGTTCATTGCATATTCAACGTGTGTCATGTTACAATCTTGTTCATTGCATAATCAACGTTTGTCATGATACAATCTTGTTCATTGCATTATCAACGTATGCCATGTTACAATCTTGTTCATTGTATATTCAACGTTTGTCATGATACAATCTTGTTCAATGCATAGTCAACGTTTGTCATGTTACAATCTTGTTCATTGCATAATCAACGTTTGTCATGATACAATCTTGTTCATTGCATAATCAACGTATGACATGTTACAATCTTGTTCATTGCATAATCAACGTTTGTCATGTTACAATCTTGTTCATTGCATATTCAACGTTTGTCATGTTACAATATTGTTCATTGCATATTCAACGTTTGTCATGTTACAATCCTGTTCATTGCATATTCAACGTTTGTCATGTTACAATCCTGTTCATTGCATATTCAACGTTTGTCATGTTACAATCCTGTTCATTGCATATTCAACGTTTGTCATGTTACAATCCTGTTCATTGCATATTCAACGTTTGTCATGTTACAATCTTGTTCATTGCATATTCAACGTTTGTCATGTTACAATCCTGTTCATTGCATAATCAACGTTTGTCAAGTTACAATCTTGTTCATTGCATATTCAACGTTTGTCATGTTACAATCCTGTTCATTGCATATTCAACGTTTGTCATGTTACAATCCTGTTCATTGCATATTCAACGTTTGTCATGTTACAATCTTGTTCATTGCATATTCAACGTTTGTCATGTTACAATCCTGTTCAATGTGTTTGTCATGTTGCAGTATTTATCTACTATTTGAAATAACAGGACCTTACCCTCATTGAAAGTGGTAGCCATTTTATAAACAGTTATATAAAGTTTTATAGTATACAAGTCTGATGTTTGAATCCAGGCATGTGGTTGTAAATAATCACAATAAGTCATTAAATATCATGTAAAAATGATGACGATGGAGTATATAAACTGCTACACGATGTTTAACTTTCTTGCTGAGTTACATGTCGTTAGAACATTAACAATCATACAGACATTCGATATCAGTTACCAATACAGACAGAGGAATGCATATATATACTTAACGCCATTAAAAACGCAACCAAACATTGGGTGCATTTAGATAAAGTGACATTACAAAGGCAAAACATATTCTTATTTCTCAAACATAATTTCATAATTAATCAATAATGAAATAAAAAATAGTTGGTGTAGAGTTTCATAAAGTTATGAATAAGAATTATCACATAGACAACTATAACTCGCTCTTGACAGTTTGTACTACAAAATGACGCCTAGTTCAAATAGTTGCGTTTTTAATGGCGTCAAGTATATAACACACTACACACAGTTTATGATATAGTAAGAAGTATATTAGTAAAAGGGACCGTCCCTAAATGTACCATTTGTATGTACAAATGTATAAAGAAAACAAAAGTAAAATTATGAAAACTAAAAATAAAAATATGGAAAACGACAAAGGTGTGAGCAATAGTGGCGAAAGAAAAATGAGAAAGATATAGGAGTTAGTCAGTGAAATAGACGGTGAGGGAGAGAACATGGAATGTAGAGTCAGACAGGGAAAGGGAGAATGGGTTTAGTCCAATGTCCAATGTTATAACCATATCAGGAGCATCTACCTCTATATTAAATTATGCTTCCAGAAACTTTTATGTAATTGAGAAGCATCTACCTCTATATTAAATTATGCTTACAGAAACTTTTATGTAATTGAGAAACGAATCGTTGTGTATTTACTTATGCATCTCTAAGAATATTAGCGCATGTTCGTCATCGGTCGTTGACTTTGAGAGCCTTGAATAGCAGTCAAGACAATGTACAGACATGAAGTAAGAATAAAACCAGATCCATTAGACTTTACATTCATTACAATCATATTTGTTGAACAATAAATAAATCGAAAATCTTCAGGATTTTATTTTCAAACACCATACTTGTAATCACAACATATTTTTGCGATATTGAGCAATTTTATCCTGTGATGAGTGGCTGGTTTTGTTCCATCATAAGATGCTGAAATAGAAACGTTTTCATTGAAGCTTTTAAAAGTTACATAAACTGCTTTTAAAAGTTACATAAACTGCCCGATTCATGTAGTGATTTTTCTTATTATTAGAGCGGGAAGACCCTGCTTAGCCCTCTAGCCATATTTTGGCAAATGCTGACAGCTAGGTAGCGCCATCAACCCCCTGTAAGTCAGCTTCCTCACAATACACCCAGGGCGGTATTCGAACCCACAATGGTGAGTGGAAAGTATTTGAAGTAAGCGGCCACTGGGCTACCAAAACACTTCTAAACATTTACATGAATATCCACTACTTGGAATGAAAAAACGAGTTGGTTTGAAGATCAAATGCATCGACGATCTTATTTTACTGTTCTGTATATGAAATGAAGACCACGTAATTCTTCAAGTATTTTAAAGCCATGAGTAGCCGCTTCGAGCCAACTTGGCAAGATGGAGAATGACAAACGTTTGGGCTTAATGACAGTCTTCTACACCCTTATATGTAAGTGTGTTAGATAATTTTCTTCATTATGTCACCATGTGAGTTACATATAAAGGTTTATAATATTCCGTACATCATTAACTCTTTGTTTTAACCTTTAAAATTCATAATTAATTCAGTCTTTAAAAAAACATTAGTATAAAACTAGTAAAAACGTCTATATCATACCTCAATAAGATAGGATTCTAGCACGTGTCTTTCTGCCTCTGGTAGTACTGAAATTATAAGTAATTCACATGCAAAACTAATGTACTACATGCATGTCTATTAACTGTTCGTATTCTGCCACTCAGCGCTGTAACTGCGCCGTTATAGGTTCAGGTTGTTTCTTTCTCATTTATGTCAAAATTTCTATGAAGCACGTCTTCGTTTTGATACGTTTTGCGACTTCTGATATTTCTGACGTATTTTAATTCGATATATGATAACATATAAAATAGTCCATGAAGCAGAAAGGCAAAATATAATTTACCACCAAAGGCCAACGTTGGCATAAATACCGGTCTCTCCCTTACCATTCGCAACATCTCGGCTACTTCCATACAGTTCGGAATTGACCTCGATTATGTGTGTGAATATACCTAAAATCTCGGTACGTGATGCGGTTTTCCTACACAAATTCTATAAAAGACATCTGATCAGGGAAACACAGTCCAACACCTATCTAAATGTGTGTCTGCCTCGTATTCCTAAAAAAGATATCTGTCATACTTTCAACAAATACTACATGTACATACATTCATTACGGTAGCCATTTTGGAACTACTTTTCCCACACGTTACTTCCGATGTCTATTTTAAAAGTAGCCGAAGTGATCTGATGGATTCTTTACAGGAACTTCGTAAGGAAGTACATAGGTTCTAGCATGTATAAATGAAAATTCATACTATCGATAATACGAAGAATGGTAGAGTATCCAAGTTCATCAACAAGTTGGGTGAGAGTGTGGTTCTCTGCTGCCGTCAATACTTTAATTATCAGTTGTTGATCGGGTGCTGACAGTTGTTGAAACTGTGGGTTTGTCTTGGCAGTATTCAGAACCTGCACCAGATCTCGCTTGCCGACCTGAAACATACAATGGGCGCATAAGTTGTGGGTTCTTTATTGTAGAGGTGCCGGTAAACAATTACATGTGCTTATTGTTCGACAACAAATTAATGTTTACTAAATGGACACAGCGTTTAAGTGTAGCGACAAGTCGAGTGCGGTGAGAAATCACAATGATCGCAGCGTTGTAGCGACTACATGGACAAATTTAGAAGCATATTTATGTTTTTAAATGAAATACATGTACAAGGCATCGCCTGGTACTGGTTGATGTAACACAATGTATATGCTTGGTACTAGTAAATCGCGTGGTTTATGCATGAGCAAATACTCAATGAAAGAGAATGGTTCTCCAGTTCAAAGTCACGACAAAGTTTGTGAAATAACTGCGTTTGGTTCCGCTTGAATTTTAATCTTTTGGTCTGCGGTTTATACATGTAGTTGATGGTTAGCTATTGTTACCATCTCATGCTGGCTATACAAGACATTGGTAACGGATTAGCCAGTTTCTGGATTGATATGACATCAAGTTTGTATGGGTTCCACGTTAATATTACTTTACCTAATAAATACACCAAACATACAAGGTATAAGTGACATCAAGGTTATAACTATCAAACGCTTACCGGCGCTGTTCCGGTAAGGTGTTCCTCCTTTTGAAGCTCCTGAAACAAAAAAGGCAATTTTCAAGTGACCGATACATCATGTGAGCGAATTAGATATGCTACATATTGTATTTCTGTTGAACTTTCCCACCACAATACAACTGTACATATGTTTCCTCAGTATGCATACTTGCACGTTTTTTTTTTTAAATTAAAGTTGTCGTATGGTCGGTTTTAAAATATCATTATCGTAACCAATTCACGGACTACAGGACGGAACATCAGGTGAACCGTTTTTAAAGGTATGTCAACAAGTAGGACAGAAGATACCAGTATATTTAAAAGTGGGAATTTTACGCTTGCATATTTGGGTATTTAAAAGGTCGAAGCGTCACCAAGTTTCACCACTGCCTAATGAGTTTATCTCACATAGGATGTTTTGTTCCTTGAAATGCATAGATAGTTATGTTTTTTTATTTCATATTCAATGTAATACCGTGCTCAGTTCACTGTTTCTTTAATAATTTCAAACGTGTATGCTAACTTGCTGGAGAGGTTGTAGAACAAGATAGGACCGCTCTGGAGAGGTTGTAGCACAAGATAGGACCGCTCTGGAGAGGTTGTAGCACAAGATAGGACCGCTCTGGAGAGGTTGTAGCACAAGATAGGACCGCTCTGGAGAGGTTGTAGCACAAGATAGGACCGCTCTGGAGAGGTTGTAGCACAAGATAGGACCGCTCTGGAGAGGTTGTAGCACAATATATAGGACCGCCATGGAGAGGTTGTAGCACAAGATAGGACCGCTCTGGAGAGGTTGTAGCACAAGATAGGACCGCTCTGGAGAGGTTGTAGCACAAGATAGGACCGCTCTGGAGAGGTTGTAGCACAAGATAGGACCGCTCTGGAGAGGTTGTAACACAAGATAGGACCGCTCTGGAGAGGTTGTAGCACAAGATAGGACCGCTCTGGAGAGGTTGTAGCACAAGATAGGACCGCTCTGGAGAGGTTGTAGCACAAGATAAGACCGCTCTGGAGAGGTTGTAGCACAATATATAGGACCGCTCTGGAGAGGTTGTAACACAAGATAGGACCGCTCTGGAGAGGTTGTAGCACAATATATAGGACCGCTCTGGAGAGGTTGTAGCACAAGATAGGACCGCTCTGGAGAGGTTGTAGCACAAGATAGGACCGCTCTGGAGAGGTTGTAACACAAGATAGGACCGCTCTGGAGAGGTTGTAGCACAATATATAGGACCGCTCTGGAGAGGTTGTAGCACAATATATACGACCGCTCTGGAGAGGTTGTAGCACAATATATAGGACCGCTCTGGATAGGTTGTAGCACAAGATAGGACCGCTCTGGAGAGGTTGTAACACAAGATAGGACCGCTCTGGAGAGGTTGTAGCACAATATATAGGACCGCTCTGGAGAGGTCGAACAGTAAAATTACATTGACATTTTTTCTCAGTTTGAAGCATAATGATTATAGCTTCACATACGTACCTGGGTTAAATATTGCATAAACATATGTGCTTCTTGTTCCGGGAGGACTGTAACGAGAAAAAATGACTATATAGAAACTCAATACACATCTTTAGGATGGATGTCGGTATAAAATACTTTCAAACATGTTCAAGGCACAACTAGTGTTTCTAACAGACTAACTGTCAATGTTGAAATAATACAAAAAACAACAACTTTGTGATACATTACTCATTATGTTGTACTTCGTAGCAAGACATGCTCACAAAACAGAGATTACGTAATATCACGAAACAATAAATAAACCACAAATGAATTATCCAACATAAAATAATATTTTATCTTTTCTCCTGTAAATTTCATAATGTTAACATAATACACCGTCACCCACTAGGTCTGGTGGCTCTTTTGCATTGCAATGATGGTGCTTAGTATGAATTTGATTTAATATACAATCGTGGTTTGAAACAAATACGAGAAAAACAGTACAATCCTGCATTCCGAGGTCAAAACAAATCTTATAAAGTCAGCTGCAAAATTCTTACTATTCCGAATTTGAAAATGTTGACAGGTATTTCGTTAAACTGAGCACTACATTTACTCTACAAGTATTACAAGATGCAAGTAATGACAGCAGTGAAATCATTGAACCCCAGGGATTGAAAATGTGCCTTCAGGGCACAGCCATATATATGATAAGCCCTGGACAATAGTAAGGATAAAGATGTTAATGAAATAAACCCGCCAAATGGGTTTCCTTCTCATGTGACCCAGCACTGATTATTCTACATAGTGTGCAATGTTCGTTTAGATAACCTAGTACACGTTTACTATAAGATAGCATGGTACTGACCGTCTATTAGAGCCAGAACGTTATGGAAGCCAACATGGTCGATATAGGTCTTCAGCTCACCAGCCTCGGTTTCAGCTACCATCTCTACTATCAAAACTTGTTGTTCTGCTGTTAAATTGTTGTAAGCCGCAGAATTGTGGACGGCCTTCAATATGTCGAGTAGCGATCCCATGGCAACGAAAGCGTATGCGGCGATAGCGCATGCAAAAAGTAACTTCTTCATGATTGATGGTCCTTTCCAAACAAAGAAATATATATTTGTTATTATTAATTATGATTATTATTAGTCTTTGTTATCAGTTCCATGAATCGAGCCAATAACAATTTTCTAGATTGTAGTGCCCAATGTTATGTGCATGTACATGTCTAATGGAGAGTGTTACCAGCTCCCGTGGCTCAAAGACAACAATGTATACTAGTATGCAATAGTTCTGTAATGGAGAACGCGAGTCTGTTTGGTACAACAGACACTTCGGGACTATGGTGCTATGTTTCCAGTATGTAAACTACATCTTGTATTGCTGTTTCTGAATGTTACCCCATTCAGTTGAAACTAAGGAGTTTGTAGGTAGGTTCTTCATTAGTTAATTTAGTATGTACAATTTGTATACATACTATAAACATGTACATACTATACAAATGAGGGCGATAACCTACTTATGACGATTGTTACAATCCCCTGTTACCAACCACATTATACCGAGGTCGATCAGACGCATATTTATAGAGGAAAAGCCCCAATGATTGAAGAAATGTCAATATAAAATATAGTTTAAGATAACTGTGACGGAAATAGTACATGACAGGAGTATGTCGAGAATGCAGAACTAGTTTTCATTTAATCAAAATTGATGTATAACATCGGTGCAGGCCGCACAGGACCTCGGTCGATAAACGTCCCCAAAACAGTATGTGCACTCGCTCGAAATCAGTACCTACACTCTCAATAACTAAAGCCCCGTTGTATTGATTAATCAAATGGGCAATATATATCACAAGTATAATCTGCAAATCTTAAACAGTATAAAAGTCTATATTAGTACGAATGGTGGTGACAATTGATCAGGTACACTTACCTGATATTAGATTCCGATATAGTGACGTTTGTCTTCTCTTTCGCAAAATTATATACGGAGAAACGTTTTGACTACAGTGAAACCTTTCTACGGCGACCAGTAGTGTGAATTTGTAAACTGTTGTCGGGGGCCGTTGGTTTATTATTTAATTCCCTTAGTGTTATTTTTATACTAGTACAACTATTTGAATTTGGAATCTTTCAATTCAACCAATTTTCTCAAAATACTGCCGACACTAAATCAAACATTTACTACATGTGTGTCATCATTTAACATCAGTGTCAAATTAACGAAACATGATTACATTACACTTCATGTTTGCTTTGGTGTATTTATCTGACAAAGACGACTTTCATTGTAATGATTCTGAATAACAGACCATTTTACATCTACCGACAAGTATTCTAATAAGTAATTAGACGGATGTAACAAACTACGGAAAAGCACGACGCATAAGATTATCAGTTGAGAACATGAGGGTTTCTTTAATGAGGAACAAACCGTAGATATAGTAAATTTGTAACTACATTGAAAAGCCAAGAATCAATGTGTGCATTATAAAACTAATAAATGGCCATTTTGTAAATCATCACAACTTACATACAATCGCTGTAATCATCAAATGTTGGTGACTGTTTAGAGGAGACATTTTCTGCCATTTGGTACATTGTAATAGGTGTGCTGACTGTCAGCAGGTATAAGAAGGTTCCCCATATTGAGAGGTAAAATATAACAGAATGTTAGTGTGGAGTGAATGTGAAGTATCGGCTAAACGATTTGGATGTTAATAGTGGTTCTACTGTATTGACAGCTATGTATACGACTGTGGTCAAATCGTGCTATTCTGTCACGTTTTCGTTGTTGCTTGCACTTATATTTAATGCTAAAATAACCTTAATTATATCATCACAAAGTCATTTATGCAACTGAACTATATATGTTATCTTACGAACGAGTTCTATATTACTACACTACTGTATGTCACCGTACATGTCTCGGTGTACTTTCCAATGCTGGTACATGTATTTATAGTAGAAATGAAATAAAAATAAATAAACAATGGGGAGTTTTGAAATGCATTTTACAAGTTCCGGTCGTTTTTGGCAATGGTGAACGGAAAGCTGTTGTATCAGTTTGAAAGTCTTCGACTAGTCAAAATTATATATATTTTGTAATCAGAAAAGTTGATGTATAAACGCACAGTTTTTGACCAGAGTTTTATTAAAGTACAGTTACTAATAATAATAAGAAGAACAGTAAACAATGAATAAACACAGATGTCACGACGAGGTTTTCGGTGTACCGAGCGAAAGGCGCACACGAATCGTGGGTTATGTTGCCCTCACACCATAGCGATCACCAGTTGCGTATGGTTGCGAATAAAAAATAGTGGTCATAAGTTCCGAACGCAACTCACACGCAACTTATAGGTTTTATAGGTTTGAAGTACGCAACAAGCACGCAGGTGATCGCAGACACACGCAGAGTAAGTTCGGAACTTTTGAACATGTTCAATAATTCTTTGCGAATGCCTGCGATCAATTTATACGCAACAGGGACGCAACAGGGACGCTACGCACGCAACACGACGCAACAGGTACGCAACTCATAAGTTATGAACGCAGGTGATCGCAGGTCCAAATTTGAGGTATCTGGCCAGGTTTTGGTACCGTACATGTTGCGAATGTGTTGTGTGTCTGTTGCGATCCTGTTGCGTGTGTAGCGCACCCCAACCTATTGTGCTTATTCCCAGCGTATCCCCAACCTATGCCCTGCGTATCCAACCTATTAGTTGAGTGTGAGTTGCGTGTTAGTTGCATACTACATGCGTGTTGAGAAATGGTATAAATAGTGGGCCTTTTCTAGATCCGTGTAAGTTGTTGGTGGACCTCTCGCAAAAAATACTGAATCGGCTCCGTTTTTATAGGTTTTGATCACGTGACCGATATTCGCAAATACCACGCAATTAGCACGCAGGTCAAACGCAACTTGTAAGTTTTGAACGCAACTCAAACGTAACTCGTAAGTTCAGCACGCAACTCACACGCAACTCGCACGCAATTCGTACGCCGATGATCGCAGATATTGGGAGATCATAAGTTCAGTTCGCAACCGACACGCAACCCACACGTAACCCACACGCAACTCACACGCAACCCATAGGTCGAATAGGTTACAAATTGACAAAATTGTTGATTTCGGTTGCGTTGGGTGCGTATACAGATATATTTTTACACGCAACTCATAGGTTTTGTTGCGATAACGATATATTTTGTACGGTTCACTAAATCATATTTTGAGGCAAAAATACAAGTAATTAGAAATTATATGTAATATTTGGCCGCTAACCTTGAAGCATCATTATGTCCTTTTTAAAGCTCGTCTCTTTATGAAATATAATGAAATTAGCGGATGCGAGAAGCGTGAACATGAATAATATCAAGTGCTGCTCTTTTCTTATATCCTGTCGTTAGTTTATAATGTTGAGAAGGTCAATATAACGGCGCTTCAATGTTCTCAGTGTAGGATTTTAAAATGAAAATTACTGTAAATAACAAAAACACACGTGTTTTGGGGAATATCAGCAAGATTTAAATCAATTGAAACGTTTGGAGAATCGTAAATCTGATCTTAGATCTATGTCTGCTTAAGCCATAATTAAAAGCATGTTTGTTTGGCATAACCTAGTCCAGCCACGGACGTCACATCTCTATACTGTCGCTGTACAAGTCGGAGTACAGGGACACGTATGCGGGGCTAGACATAACCCTACCTACCCACGAAATTGGCTTCAACTCAAAAGTCGAAAGACCTGAGTAGTAATATATTTAACAGCGTATTATAGGTTAACACTAGTAAGAATATTCAAATATTAAACCAACCAACCAACATTCTGATGGATAGGGTTATACCGAACAATTTTTTTAATTATGGCCTTAGATGAAGGTGGGTTGGTTGTGCACAATTATTGAATGTTTTACTAATACTGGTACTGCTCTCGTTTAAGACGCTGTTATGGCTTTTTATTCATAGCGGTATATCTTACATTACATGCTCATGTCAATGCGATAATCTAGAGTATTATATATGGCCGTTTGCAATCCTTATCTTTATAAAGGCTCTAAAACTCCTTTCCACATTACCAAATAAACGAAAATACTTAAAGCGGCGCGGACAGTGTTGAGTACTTCAAAAGAAACAGACTAGAATCTAGTCACGAACTATTTACCATTTTTTAGACATTTATATTTTGGTGGTAGCGAATAATTTCCAGAAATTTGTCGATAATAATGCTTTTCTTACTTATTCAATGACCAACTCAGGTCCGTTTTATATACATTACTATTGGCTTGGAATACGTATGCCGTCTTTAAATATACATTCTCCAAGTTATGACATAACGTACTGTATGCTTCAAAACACTTGTTATAAGATGTCATACTAGTAAACGTGTATGCTACCAACATATATACCTGGAATACATTTTTATCAAAATACAAATGACTACTGTTTTTTTGGCATGTGAGTGTGACTAGTTAACCACTGAGAAATGAATAACATACAACGATAAAGGTGTGGCTTCAAACTATGAAAACGATGTTCACCTTGTGCTCGTTCCAAAGTTAGACTCCCGATCATATGGTGATCCGTATCATAAACTACGCAATTACTGGATTAGTGTCATATCTCGATTCTTCAATTGAATAAAGATCATATCTGCAACATATCCCAATTTGTAATATCCGTATTTCTAATTGCAGATCGATAGCAATTCCAGACTTTCAGATCCAATAAAGGTGATATCTGCAAATTACTGCAATACGTATTGCAGGTATTTCGTATTCGAATCGCTGATTTCAGGTATTATAAGTTTCAATAGCCCGTGTTATCTTCAAATCGAGTGGGTCAAAATAATAATAGGCCTATATCATTGCGTTGTTATATATTTAGCACTCGTACTGGTTATATCGACCTGAAAATTAGTAAAAGGAACCTCTTCCGAGCAGACTACATCTAATCTAATGGGAGGTAACCACTGTGTGGAAATTGACATGTTCCTACAAAAGTTACTCCCCCCCGACTAATACGGTCTAGATACGGTCCGTGATCTCAATAATGGATTTTAGCCTAGTCCTTTGTGTATTGGTGCTCATTTCCGGGATAAAACTGAACCCAAATTAGGATTCAATATTGCCTCAATGTCGGAATATTTGCCATCTTCCTTACACGTTTTGATTAAAGGTAAGTTGGATGTTATAAATGGGGTTATCTACGTACAGGTCTATGTGACATAGTATTTGAAATTCGCATATATTTCAATCAAATAAACACTGGGAAGCCATTGTCACCAAGTCCTAATTTATTTAGGTTCACATAACACTTGTGTGATTATAAAACCATGTCACTTGTTATGTTGGAGAATATTTTATGTCATCTTACACTGCATAATACACCTCAATGTATGTCAAATCGAGTATAACTTTTCAGAAAGGACCTAAAGTATTGTAAGCATTTTTATTTGAATTTTGATGTTTTGCTCATGTTATTGTTAATGAATTCGAACTTACCCCACCAACCTACACTCTACAACCCTGCAACATCTGTTGTTTCTGACATATATCATAACTAGAAGTAGAAGTTGTCACATTTATATGTGTTATTTGTTATGATAATCATATGAATGTGACAAAATGTTCAGATTTTGCAGGGTTGTAGAGTGTGCATATTGATGGGGGAGGAACCTGGATAGCAACCAGGGAACTATGTCAGTCATTGTGAAAAGTCGAGTACCCATTTCAGTTGAATACAAGCGGTTCTATCGCTGCATGACAATGTGTCTGAAAATGGTAAAACCGACCCTTCTGGCAAATCTTTCAAAATTTGGTATTGTAGATAATTGTTAGATTTGTCAAATTGAACATTTTCTGGAAGATTTTCTTTACTGCCAATGCGGTATGATTCAGCTCAATATCTTAATATTTGGAGTGTTGGCAATGGAAAAATTATGACGACCCCAAATTCCACAATTTGGAGTGTTAGTGTTACTCCCCTTGTATTTATATTATGTAGCATATGAATGAGACTGATCTCAAAATAGATACCCATTTTGATATTGTTGAAGACCCCTTTGATTCCCCTATCACATTTTATGTATGAATCAGGATGCATAATTATACTAAACTTATTTATACTTACAAGCATAATAATAAACCTGATATGTCAGCCCTGGGTTCAACTCAAGCTGTCAAGGGTCAAATGAAATGAAACCCCTGATAAGTGATAGATTACTGTATTGTTACTTTACCTAACAAATATATGTGCATAGAAGTATCCATTTGTAATTTGTAACCACATATTTTTAGTCTGACAAGTTTGCATTCTGTCTGACAAGTTTTCCAAGGTTGTCAGCCATTCGGTATTAGTGTTTGAAGTCATTCGCTATGACTGCTATGTCACATGCTGCCTGTGGATGATACCTGAAATACAGAAATTCACTGGCCCAATCACGACAATGGCACTGAAACTATTTGCTTCCAGGTATAGCAGTTCAACAATTATATGCATACATGCCATATCTCACGCCGTGAGACCTTTCCTCACGTATTTTCATGCCTCCTCACGGTCTAACGCCGTTAGATTAAAACCTCACGTAAATTTGAACCTCCAAGAAAAAATCATTGATCGTGCGAAATTTTGTATCTCGGACATGCTATGATTCTTCGATACTACCCGAAAATGCCGATTAAAGGTGACACTTTGTTGATTGACTTTGATCAGCTGTTGATTTGCGTGTTTTTAATCACCTCAGGCAGTACGTTAAATGTTTGTTAAAGCGGTGATTAAATTTTTAATTGTCTTATTGACAGGAAAGGTGTTAATCTGCTTGTTTTAATGCAGGGTTTGCCTGACGCACAAATTTATGCGTCAAGAAAATCAAAGGTTAGAAAACTGCTATTGGGTACCGTACTTATTCTAATAGATGCATATAAGACTTAAAAAATATGTGATTTTTCTACCTTTATTAAACACCCACTGCTCTCAAAATATTTGGTAGATGTTATAATGTATACAATATTTGCATACCAGTATGACTTGCCTTTGAGTATCATATCTGGTCACTTGTATAAATGACCCCCAAATGAAGCACACTGTCGCCCCTAAAAGAAAATTCAAGGGAAACCCTGTTTAATGCTAATTGATGAAGGAATTTACGCGACAAATTAACACTGTAATTACGCATGAAAACAGTTGGGTGGGGTAATGTTATTAAGTGTTGGTGTATTAAGCGCCCCCAAAATTCGCGATTTACAGTCTCACTTATTTTTCCCAAATCTCACTTAAAAACAGCCCTGCTGAGGAAAATCTCACTTATTGACCATCTGAAAATATGGCATGTATGTATATGTGCAGTTTGTCTAAATCATCCAAGTGTGTCAGCTTTAAATTTTTAATTCGTATTTGATGCAGAAGTTATTATAACTGGTATTGATTATGGCAAATTCTTTTGGATACTATCTATATTGATCATACAGTGAATATGATATTGTTTTTTATAGCCATACACAAAAATATAAATCTGAACATCAATTACATAGTTACATTCACTGAATGTGTCTCTTTTACATATAGTCAGACTGTCTACATGTTACATACCTCTGTAAAAAGATAGAGTTCAGTAGAGTGACCTGTTTTAATGGCTTTCGTACTTCAATTGAATTTTCATTTTGTAATGATATTGTATTGTGGATTTGGTGCAATACTGCTGTAACTCAGTGTCAGTTTTGGTAATGAAATGATTAAGATAGTTTTACAGTGAACCCTTGACATATGGATTAAGTTACATTATGTACTCTTTTCAATGTAAACTCCAAGTCTAATTCCCTGTACACAATATCACTTTGCTGTTTAGTGTAAGGGAGATTTTTATGGCGACACCCTGTGATATGTACCAAATAATGATCTAGAGATCTATTTTCCTTGATATTGTAGTAGGGATATTTTTTTTGGAATTGCTGTTATTTACTTGAAAACTTGTGGAAACACTTTGATTGAGTCATTATTACATTGTACTGATAATAATTAGTTACAATCCAAAGGTACATGTACTACTTGAGTTGTGGGCAAATAATGACTCTTTGCCTCTTGAAGACAATTAAAACAAATGAGTGCGTTAGTCCTGACTTCTGTGTTTCTAAAGCCAGCCTTAAAAGAATGATCGTTGACGTACCTCCTAAAATGGCCCTTTCTCAAAGAAATTATTCAGGTGAATGAAAGGGAAAAATATTTTTGGGGCTGCATATTAATAGTAGAAACTTGAATGACCATTAAAGGTGACAAGAAAGATAGAATTACCTACCTACCTAGGTGGGTAGAGTTTTATACCAAATACATACTTTGAATGGCCTTATCAAAACTAGTCAAGGACTTAGATAATGACTGAATAGAACCACCGGTAGTATAATGGAAGTGGGGTAGAAGTATTGCTAGTTATCTGCTTACTGCGGGGAAATTATTTAATACAAATATAACACTTACAATAAAGTTTGATGTTATTTAGTAGAAGTTGCTTTATAATTTAGTATAGATGACAACATGCAGCCATATTTCTTGCAGTTTATTTATGGGTGTATTGTGCAAAATAGTGTCATTATTGAATATGACATGTTTTCTGTTGAAGGTAAAATTTTATAAACAATTCTAACTTGGAGTTTGTAGTGGATCACTTCCACAATGTGGCTACCCAGTGACACATTTTGTCTGATTTATATATATAAAACAGTATGTGTTTTCTGTCAGAGGCTGACACTGTCCTGTATTGATTTATTGTCAACTATAGTTATTGTTCGATTCTGATGTACCATTTTCATGATCATTCTATGTCCCCAATCAATATTGAGTTGATTGAGTGTTTTGTAAGGAAAGACTATGTTCATCAATGAAAGCATTCCAACAGTTTTTCTTTTTGAATCATCTGGTCAGTTTAACAAACTTTGGAAAGGTATGTGCTGTGAAAGTAATACAAAGGATGGTTAATTGGTACATGTGTTGCAATGGATGTTCCCATATTTACTCACTACTTCTGACTACTATAAAGTAAAGATGTAACATTGTATGCAGCTTTGTTATTCCAGCATATACACGACATATTTAACTTTAGTTACCATATTTCAAATTCTGGCAAAGTTGTGATTTTCTGTTTAAGTACTTGACGTATTGTATGTTAGTCTAACTCTTACGTTCAAATATTGGTTTATTTTTAATACTATTTTGTTTTAAGTTCTATAAAAACTAATATGATATTATAATTAGTATAATAAAAGACGTTATTACGTTAGGATGATGTGTTTTTTTGATACTTGAATGCATATGTTCCTACTTGATCTGCTTGATTTGTGATGCATCATACATGAGTGTGTATTTACTTAAATCCTCTCTGACGAGGTCTGGGATTTTTGGTTGAGGGCGGGAACTTTGGTACTTAATTGCGATGTTCAGATGGCATAATTATAAGGAGACATTAAGTGCTTTTCATCTGTGTTCTCCTATGAACCCCTTAGGTTTAAACGGTCTTAATGTATGAACAAGCAGATTTATCTTGCTTTGTCAATTATTAAGGGGAGTGCACCAAGTCCGCTCCCCCCCTCCCCCCCCCCCCCCCGAATTTGCCATTGGCTTGGGTATAATAAATAAAATACTTTCAGTGTAAACACTTAAAGGGTTTTGATGATAATTTAAAACCAGTGTTTATCGTGATAGCATTCATAAGTGGTCAGGTAAGGTTTGTATTCATATACAGCTCTACATGTAGTGAATAAACACATGATGTGTGTCACCTAAGTAAAGAGGAAAAGAGACATCCATGTATTCTTAGCAAAAAGAAAACTTGATATCTGCTTCAACGCTGTGTTATTTTATTTACACTATTGCTTAATGAGCTACAAGTGGTTTATATAAATGTAATAGTTTTGAATAGTATTGATGGGTTGTTGTCAATTTCATAGAAATCTCTAGTCAAGTAAAGTGTTCATCCAAGAATTGATGAAGTGGGTGTCTAATCTAACATTCCTGAAAATGACATAAATAATTACAAAATATGGCTTCATTGTTTTTCATATTATTGATCATCATTGAATTAACGGTATTTGTTGGTAGTGTGTGGCACTGCCTTATTTCTTATGCTTGCAAGAATGAGCCTCCTTGTTGAATTTATAGGTATTCACTAATCATTACTGACATCACAGTCTCACTCACACTATGCATCAATGACTTGCAGATCTCGATTGATCATTGACAAGTCCAATATTAATACAGTATACAGAGTTCTTAGGAAGTGTGTCACGACAGCACACAAAATGCTGTTCATCATTATTTACCATAGCAACAGCTTGCAACATATGGACAGCTTGATTTCCTCGATATGTTGAAAGTCATTGCTTTGCAAGGTCCATAAATCATACAAATTGGATTTTTTATTGTCTGTGGTATACAGGAAGTGTTTCTGTGTAGTGAATTTGACTTGAAAAGAATAGCTATCCTAATACTATAGGACACAATCACTGCTTTACATGAAGATTCAAAGCTTTATAGTTGTAAGGAACTTAAACTTTTAAAACATGCTTTGAAAATTGGTTTAACTTTATATCATTCCCAAATGGCTGTAAGTAACTGCTGGACATGTTTAATGTCAATTTTTATCCCTCTGTGCTAAAACATTTTCTGGATTTTAAGTATGTATGTATGGTGAATGTATGTTTCAGCTTGTACATCTTAAATCTTTGTATGTATGGCTCTGACGCTGAACCTCTTGTAAGTTCACGAATTGTTGATACATGTACTATTCACCAGTGATAATGTATTATTTACAAATAAGTATAAACTGCCGGGTTCAAGACAGGACTTGTTTTACATCTACTATGTTTAGTAAGGTTGTTTGTGGCTAACTGTTCGTTACGTTTGCAATTTGGTTCCCCGTGTCGTGAATGTGATACGGTGGGTCAGGGATACAAAACAAAACAGTTTCGTAATGTTTGCAAATGTTAGCAGTAACTGAACGCAGGGCTAGTTTCTGGCATGAAAAGGACTCTAAGCTGGGGTCTATAAGTAACACAGCTCAAGGCAGAGAACGTGTGGGAGATATAGCTGGATTTATTGGACACTTTGAAGGTTACTTGATAGATTTCTGTGTTACTACATTTTGGATAGATACTTTCTTGGGCTTTTGTAGTAGAGTGGTTATGGTTTCTGACATCAAATCACTTGCCCCTATGTAGAATTGTGAGGATTAAGGTACTTAGCTGGTTAATGGAATCTCGATAGTTATAGTCTGGTGTCTGCCTAGGGTCTTCCTCCAGCCTAATTATGCTGGAAAGTTCACAACATGCTCCCTAAATATAAACTAATCGAAAAATACATGCAAAATCAAATGGTAGAAAGTTCAGTATTTTGAGTTTGGTTTATACTACTCTATTAATTTATCGTGGCCTTATGTAAACAATTGTATATATATCTTTTCAGATGTAATATGCAGTGAAGAGCATTCATTGTTTGTTGTGTTATGGTCCTAAGAGGACCCGAGCTGTTGCAAATATGTCTGGAGGTGAGTATACTGGTTTTGTTTGTTATTTGCCTTAAGTATGTTAATACTATTTTGTAAAAGCTGGACACGCTTCAACTGTATTGAATACAACAATTTATGTGCTCAAAATACTTTAATCCACCTTGTGCCAAATTGGGTGTATCATTAACCTACAATTTGAAAATCCATATAAAATGAGCCATGTAGATCATAAAAGATAGTTGATGCCTCAGTATGTATGATGGGCCTTCAAAAACTTAGTATCTCTGTGAATGCATTACTGATTGTTGATTACATGAGGCTCTGTCATGGAGGAGGTAATGAATGGTTATGGATGGGATCTTATGGAGACACATGCCTTCTCTTGTTATGGTTGTCGGCAACCTGGTCTCAAATAGTTTTGAACAACCTATTACACCCTTTCTAGAAGATCATGCCTCCGTCATCATCTGTTTATAAGACAAAGCAAGGTTTCCATCTCATAAGCAGACAACAGCATTTCTAATACAATGAAACCTCATGTTTTGTTTGGCCTGTACCAGATATATGCAGTGTGATTGGGATTTGCTTGGAGGTCTCATCAATGAAGGCAGATATCGTACTGAAATCTCATCCAAGCTGTAACAAATTAAAGGGTGACACTATCATAATCATAATACAGGCTCCAACACCTTATTCCAATCAGATGTTATAGAACTGTTGTCAAGCAATACTGCAATACTCATTGAGGGTACATGGGATTCTGTACATTTTGACTTTCAAGGGTTTTTAGTAGGTGTTGTGTTAAAAGAATATTGTGTATACCGTAAAATGCCCCCCACCCTAATTAATGCCCCTTGCCCATTTTTGAAAATGTATTTAATCAGAAAAGAGTGAAAAAAACTTACGAAGTTTTAAATACCTTTCTCTTCTGTATTCTTTTAAATGAAACACTTCCAGTTTATCACTAGTGAATACCGCAAACACATCAATAACTACCGGTACCTTGTTTGAACATGTCAAATTTCCGTAAAAAACAGACAACTATTAAACTGTATCAACACATTTATCAACAAACAGTAAACAACAAATATACAGTAGTCCACTTGTTTAGAGCAACAGGTGCATGACCTATTTTTCTAAGAATGACTTGGGTCACAATGGCTAAGGTCACAATGGCTAAGGTCACAATGACTAAGGTCACGTAGGCAGTAGCAGTGTCATCAGGCAGTAGCAGTGTCGTCAGAATGCCGGTGATATCACAGGTGCCAAAAGCAGAGGCTATGCAGAGAAATTGACAGCGGCTGCGAAGATCAGGTGTCATTTGTTGACTACATGCTAGGGTGAAATTCCCGATGTACTTGCATGAACTTTTAGGGCGAGAAATGATGATCGATTTCACTACCATATGGCCTCTAATAACCCCCCCCTTTTTAGAACATGTTATGCACCGGGGGGTGTTAAAAAGGGATTTAACGTTCTACAATACAATTACATATGACATTTGGTCAATGAAAAAAATTTGTTTTGTTATAACTTGATACTCTATGAATAATTCATGAACACCTTATCAGGTTTTATAACACTGAACAATGTTTTCAGTTTACTGGCTGGTAACTTTGTCAGTCACCTTGATTATGAAACTGGAGTCATGTTGTCAATAAAATTTTCCATTGGTTGGGTAATAAACTGATGTATTGGAGGTTAACTTTGGTTGCCATTAAACTGTTGTGATATGTAGTCATGTACACACATTTCATGGTCTGTTAGATTTACCTACAGTTATATAAGTCTGAAAAAATGGATTGCATTTTTTTTACCTATGATTAAAATCCTTTCATACTTTTTTGTTAATTTACGAAAATTGATGAAATAAAGTTACATTGAAGGCTTCATTTACTGTACTTCAAAGACATATTTTTAACATGCATTGACTTTGAGAGGTGAATGACTGCTTCTTTATTAGATTTAGATATGTTTTAAATTCATGCCTAGGCATGCTCTGTTGCTTCAGTTTGAAGCAATTTTATCATACATATCGAGTATTGTATATGACCTGATGGATATATGTACAGCTCATTTTTTCTAGAAATATTGGTTTAGTGTTAAGGGTGGGTATGTATAGAAGATGTATTGATTGTCATTGTATCTATCATTTGTCTCCAACTTCCTGGTAGACAGTTCTGATTTACACAGATGGGTAACAGTAAGTTTTTTTGTATCATTTTCTGTGACACGCTGGTAGAAATAATTATGTTGATCAGCTGGTGTATTTTGTTATTAGTGTACATTCCATGATGTTTTGATATAACTTGAGTCATTAATTTAGTTAAAGTCTCTAAACTCTAAATTTATGTAATTATGCCGATTATGTTTTATGTTTTTATATTTTAGACTGTGTGAAAACTTTTGTCTGAGTGTAAATGTTCTTACTGAACAATCTTTTCAGAGTTTGTTTAACATGATTGCGTAAAATTGGCATAAAATCTGGAAATAATCTTCATAAGTAAACTTTTGTCAGATGTGTACAAATATTGTCATTGCGTCTGTAAATATTATGTAAAGACACATAATTATATGTACATTTGTATTGCGGAAGTATTTTGTTCCTTTTTTTGTTCAAAATTAATTCAAGTTTATGAACATTGTATGAACATCCTCCCATAGCTGTACTTCTTTGTTACTTGCTTTGAAAACCTGGTAAAATACAAAGTTTGTATCTGATTCCTTTGTATATGTAGCATTCTGTCTGTTGCAGGTGAATTAAAGTAACAATTAACTTCCGGGCAATTTATTATACAGTATAATTATGGTGGTGTATAATTGTACAATGTCACATATCTATCACCTGATGACAGAACTCCATGACTGAACAACAATTAATCTGCCTGTAATGTGATCACACTACTTTTACATTTGTGGATATTGATAAGTGTTTATAATTTGGGTACAGATGAAAATCAGCGACTATGTCATAATTCAGGGTTTCCACTAGGTGCTGAATCTCAAGGGTCATTTTGGTATTTTTTTACCGGATTTTACCATTTATAGCCAAATTGCCTATCAATTTAGAGAAAAATTGACCCTTCAGCCAGAATTTAAAGGGTCAAAATGTGGCAGTTTGGAAATTCCAGGGGTCACAGGGGTCAAATGGAACCCCTGAATCATCACATGAACCCATATTGTACAACATATTGAGTCTGATATTGCCTAAATATAATTATATCATAAATATATAGGACTAGGGGCCTCCATAGTTGAGTTTGTACTGGTCACCAACTCTGTGCCCCTCTGACACTTCTGCAGGTTCGAATCCAAGCCAGGAAACAGAAATTTGAGGAAACCATCCAGCTGACTAAGGGATAGCAGGTGGTTCTACCCAGGTGTCCACCAGGGTGTTCCTCCATCCTAATAGCTGGAATAGTCACTACATGACCCTATTCATGTGGCTCAAAACCCTATTACAAGAAAAATATAAATACATGTATACGATATATACTTAACGCCATTTATTAAGAAACGCAACTATATCACTTAGCCTTCATTTTGTTCCAAGTGTTAAAAATGTTTTATTGTAACTCAAATATGTAAATAATTCCTCAAAAGAATCAAACTATGGGCCTTGTATTCATATAACATAACTGATTTAGTTTAGGAAATAATGTTTGAGAATTAAAATATTATTATTTCTTTATAATGTCACTGTGTTGATGTGAACAATTTTTAGTTGCATTTTAATGGCATGGAATATAATATAAGAAAAATAAGACTTAATAAAGGTTAGTTTCAGTTCTAGTTTTGTCACGACTTACTGCAATAATAAGATTAGTTCATGATATGATTACTCATTATACATGTCAACAAATGTGGCTGAAATACATGTAATTATTGAAAAGACTTCTTGATTACCTTACATGGCGTGTGCATTGTGTAGGGACAGTTTTAGATAGAAAATTTCGTCTGATTTCTTTGGCATATCTTGATTCAATTTCCTCAGAATAATCCTCAGGGATTCTACTGGTATATCTTGTATTTCATGTGTCATACAGCTATAAGGTTGCTATGACAATCAATTAAAGATATTTAATACTATTATACGTACCGTATGATCTATAGGTCTAAATGTTAATTAAATTAGATGGAAGAGTTCTAGGGTATTTTGTGTTGTGGTTTGCGTAAACTGATGATTGAAGTATGCTCCTTTTAATATACAATCTGACCTCGTTCATTTGAATTCCTCGGGTTTGAAATTTTATATCGAATGATACATGGTTTCGAATAGCCCATTTTGATTCGACTTGCGTAAGAGGATACATCGGGACCTGATATTTGATGATTCCGAATAAAGGTTGTCAAATAAACGAGGTCCGACTGTATTTCTACAAGTATTACATGAACAGTAAAACCTCAATAATAAGACCACGCTTGGGATCCTTAAAATTGGTCTTACTAGATTGAGGTGGTCTTAATATCAAGGTTGAATAAAGAGCGGAACATTCAAATTGGACTTGAAAAGTGTGATCTTAACAAGTACCAAGATGTTCAATGTTTGATATGTCTGTACTATGATAAGATAATCTGAAACCCAAGATATTAATAATTGGGTAATTTGTCAAAGTTTTCAGTTCAATCATTTCCATGCCAACTTGCTGTCATTACTATTCACAGCGGAATGTTGTCCTAGATATTGATTTACTCATCATTTTCGTAAGCCGTTAGCTTTGTTGGAGCTGTGATGATTGATCATGACTTTGGTCATGGTCATTGGATGAAATGAATTTTTATGAATTTATTCACATCTTTTTTAGCGTGGCTTCATTGTTCATGCCAAACAGTCTTGGATCAGATAATCTGATTAGGATTAGGTCAGTTTTTGGTTTGGCTGTAATATAATGTTGCCAAATTGGCCGATGTTGTGATTTCAAATTCTTCATAAAATTTTGCTTGAATAACATTTAATTGGTAATTTAATAAATGTTCAATAATCAATTTTGTGTATTTGTGTATTTTCAGTGTCCACTCCTAAGACTACTTATACACCAAAGCCTGATGGAATGAAAAGTATGTATGATATTTTTTATGTAATTTCTGTGTAAATAATTGTTGCTATGTTTATATTTAGGATATAACGTGTTTCATATTTGAGCCAGAAAGTATATTGTAGACACTTATTATAATAAGACCACCTCAAAATTGAGAACAAATTTGTTTAGTCCATTTTCACTATTATGCAATTTATTCAACCTCCATATTTAGACCACCCTGATAAAAATGCCACTTGTCTAGGGTTCCAAGGGTGGTCTTATTATTGAGGTTTTACTGAAGATGCAATATGAATTTTTATAAACATATTCTTTGCTTAGATAAACAACAATTTTATCCCAGGAAAGCTGTGTACTATAGTTTGTCTAAGCTTCGGAAGCTATGTACATGTACTCTGTTTGTAAAACAACACTTAATAAGAAATAAGTCAATAAAAAAGTATGCCTGACTTAAATGACAATATTGTGTAAAATGATCAAATATGTGTGCCTTGTCTTACAACTGTAAGAAAACACTTTGGATAACTTTACTGGTGTATCATAAGTCATATGACTTCAGCAAGTATACAGTATATTGTAGTATTTTACAAATAGAAATGTTTTTGTGATATGAAAATTAGTTTTTGTTTTCACATTCTCAATTTAATGTGTGAGAATATCTCTAGTTATTTGATAGATGAATACTGGTACAATTAATTATTTGCTTTTTAATATGTCGTATTGTTTGCCTATTAGTAATTGTGGGATTTCAGTGGCGTGTTCTATAATCGTATGAACAGTTGTATGCACAACTGTCAATTGACCTATTCAGTATTCATCGGTTTCAAACCAGTTCATACCTGTTCATTCTTTTACAAGCAATAAACGACTTATCCTGACAAAGTCAGTGGATGAAAGACAATGTGTTTCATGAAATCAAATTACAGGGATTGTTCTCCTCGCTTGGTTTGAAACTCATCACGTCTAATCTGGCAGTCAAGTGCTGTACTGATTGAACTCACCAATGTAAAAACGTTGCACCAGGTTAAAGTAAAAAACTGAGTTTTGGGACCAGTCGAGAATGCAGCCTTACCATAGGTCAATTTTTAGACTCTGCTAATAACTAGCCAATCAGAGGCATGGATTTTGAGATAAGTCGTCAAACTCAGATAGGCTCAAACCTGGATCTCTAGATTGCTACTATATTATAAGAATTTTTCATTTTTTGCTAATATGTATATTATATTTCAATTCAGATGGGGAACCGGCTATTTCAAAGGCATCAGCTACCACAGAGTATGAGAAATCTTTACAGATTGTCCTCGGAACAGTGTTTGGTGTGTTTGGATTTCTCGGCATACTTATTATTGGCACACTGATTTATAGATTCTGTAAGAACAGGAGTAGGGATAGTAGACGTGGTAGGTATTTGTTCAGTGTTCGGGTCAGATTGTGTATCAATGGGTGTCAGTTCAAAACATGAAAACATCCTCCTATCAGATCATTAAAGCATCATTTTACCAGAAAGTTCAGCCTCTGATTAAAATTTTACTTTCTGTTACATGTATAGGGCATAATAAGGAAAATTTGTTCTTTGAGAAATTGTCACAGAATTATCGCCATCTTTTAATGAAGGCACATTGTATACAAGGCTCTTCTGATGCAGGAAAGTGACTGTAATCGGCTCTACTTTACTATACTTTTCCGGAATATATTAGAAAATTATGGACTTTTCATCTCTTGTACATGATGTGATTTAAACAGAAAACAAATCATTATTGACCAAGGTGATAGCACATTTTAGTGATATTTAACCATTTTAGTAATCGTGAATTCATTGCACTCACAAAAATGACTGAGACTGAGAAAAAAACGTTATACAGCATAGCTGGCAAATTTAAAGTTCAGCCTTAGAATGTTTGAGAATAATGTAATCTGATAATATATGTACACATATTACTGATAGACATTTTGCTATAGCACATAGGAGTGTTACCTTGATGGTAATAGATGTCCTCACGCATTTTTTTCTTATCATGTCTACGTCAAATGGGTGTGGTTGGGAAAATGGTAGACTTGGCATTTAAATGTCATTGATAAGAGTCTTAATTAGATGGTTGATATATCAAAGGTGTCTCACATATTGTTTCTTAGTAATCATTGTCAGATGGTATGATACAATATAACAATAAAGTGCTGAAGGTAATGGATTTTATGTGACTTTGGCTTAAATGATTGAAATCATTCAAAACTGAAAGCTATTACTGTCACCCTTGTGATAGTGGTTGGCCAAAGAGTTTTGCATGTAAGCAGTCTTTTAAGCAACTGCTGGGCATATTTCTGTTTATCTGTACCCAAGTTGTAAGCATCATGAAATGGCATTAGGGGCTAAGTGGTAATGGCTTGCTGACATCCAGTCTCTTACCTCTCACCATTGTGGGTTCGAATCTAACATGGATGTAAAATTTGAACCTGAAGAAGCTGGCTTTTTGAAGTTTCTTCTGAGCTATTCACCTTTGTCCAAAATGATACTAGAAGGTACATGTGGGGTCTTCCTTCACTGTAATAGCTTAAAAGTCACTGCATTACCCTGGCTGTTAATGTGACAAAAGGCCCTATATGAAAATGGCCGTACAAGCAACGTTGTATAAACATGACATACATTTCACACAGTTATGTCTTTGTTTACTGTGCAACTATGTAACATATTCATGTTTATTTTTGTCTGTACCCACTCATAAAAAATGACTAGCGCCATCTATAGTCACTTGAATTTTAACAACTTGTGACCTAATTTATGTATGTGTACCTGGGTACTTGTTAGAATCTCTGCAAGTATAAATTGGTGTTTCTTGCTAAAGGTGAAAGGTCATGACAATATTTTCTAATTGTCGAGCTTGTTATTTTTGGGTGTTTTAATGATGTTGATTCAGGAATCTAACATTATATTAAAGATGTATCAGTTTATAAACGGATACCGAAATTGAATTGTCAGGTAATTTTTTTCAATTCATTAAACCATTCAGTATTACCAGGAGGATTTAATTCATAACATAGTGTGCAGGTATATGTAGAGACGTGTATCTTGTGAAGTAAATCTTTCGTTACGGAAATGTTGTATGTTTGATACTTATATTTCAGGAAGTACTGATAGAAATCCAAGTTTACACAGATCTGTATCTATAGGTCAGTACATGTAGTTCTATTGTGTAGTAGATTTATCTCCATTTGTACATGAATGCTGTTTAAATAAGTCAGCCTTTCCTAGGCTAGAAATACAATAGTTTCCTCTTTACTATTACATGTATATGCAAAACCAATTGTCTATATTAATGAAGTTTTGCTGCCTTTAATTGATTATGGTTACTAATATCCACTGAGAATGTTATTATTTATAATCAAGTTCTAAATCATTATCACACATATATTGGAACGACAATATTTTGCATTTGTAAATTCCAATTAAGCTAATTGTGTATCGTATATCTTTATCAATAAATCTCATTTTGTGCCCTGAATCATTTTTCCATTGTTATGAAGCTTGTTGTTCAATCAGATTCAAATAGGGTACTGATCCGAAGGTCCTGAGTTCAAATCTTGCGTTGGCGAGGTTGAATCATGAACTCCACAATTAATGAAACAGACAGGAGTACTGGTCAGTAACCCAGGTAACAGTCATAGAGAGGGATTAATATAAGTTGTAAACTTGATTCACAACCTTTAAACTAATATATTGCAGATCTGGAGCAGAAACAGGTTCCAACAGTGTTGTTACTTTACTCATTTGATTGTTCTGCACATGAGAAAGTTGTTGAGTCCCTGGCAGGTTTCTTGATTGAAACATGCAATTGCAACATACATATAGACATGTTCGAGGAGCAACAGATACTCGAACATGGACTCGATGAATGGCTGGTTGATAACCTACAGGAAGCTGAGTTTATTATTGTCATCAGTTCAATTGGTGCAAGACTTCGATGTAGTAAAAAGAAAGTTAGATTTAAACTTGAACCAGGAAAAATATTACCAGATTATTTTGCAGTAGCTGTAGATTATGTTGCAGAAAAAATGAGAGTTGAGCGCTCCAAAGGAATGCCTTTGACTACATTTTGTGTTGCATATATGGATTACTCTACAGAAAGTGATATTCCTCCCCAACTTGAAATGGCATACAAGTTTAACCTAATGAAGGATATTACTGCTCTATTCTGCCATTTGCATGGTGTTAATGGTGAGCCTACTAAAGATGGGGCACCAATCGTGGGTTTGACTCCTGATACATTTGACACATCAGAAATGGGACAGGAATTAAGAGTTGCTATAGATTCAGCCAAAGAATATTATAAGTCCAATCCAGACTGGGTGGAGGATAGAATAGAGCCAATTCCTAATCCGAGCAAAAAATCACGCCATGCTCGTAAAAGTTCTTTGGAGCCTCTTCTTTTGTCCAGTCAACAAGACAGCATGCCACTAGACAGCCGTGGTATTACAGGCGATTTGACTATTCAGCCATTGCCAAAGTTATCGACAGATCCACAGAACTTGCCACTTATATCTGCTCAGCACCGACAGAATTCATTTCCTTCGTCTTTGAGTAGCCATCAGACTTTATCAACACCTCCTGTAAACCAAAGTTCTAAAAGTTGTGATAATGTTCCCCAATCCACTGTTGGTGTCTGTGACCTTTGCGGTATTGAAGGTCACTCCATTGGTAGTTCTATGTGTAAAATCAAACAGTTCTTGCCAACTCAGGAAAACGAGCAGGATGAAAGTGTTAAAATGAAATCAAAATCAATGCCTGCTGTTAATAGGAACAGTTTGTTTAGTTCACAGACAATTTTACACGCAGAGGTTCACAAAGAATGGGATGATCATGACGGACATTTTTCTGAAGCAGATTCGCATGAAACCAGCTCTAATCATGATTCAATTATCGATGATTTGGAACGTGATTTAGACTCGATCGTTAATCCGTCTCATGTGCCTCGAGTCCACTATTCCTTCTCTAGCTATGATAATTTGGCTAGTGTTAATAATGCCAAGCTGACTTTTCCAGCCAAAATGGAGAACATTTCTGAAATTACAAACAAAAAGTCCCTGTTACCTAATCCATGTGTGGTTGTGGGTGACATGGACAATGATCAGAGTGCCAGAGATACTTTAAACTTCCTGTCACAAGATCTTAAAGGTCATGATGTCATACAGTTGGAAGATATTAAACTATGAATAATTAAGTCTCTGTTAAAAGTTTGATTTTTTCGTTGAATTATTGTGTAAAGTCATGTACATTTATACATTGATTGTGAACTCACTTTACAATTAGCTCATGTACAATATGTTAGGTGTTGTGGACATTGCAAATGTAAGGGATGATTTCCTTCTTTCTGAAATGATAGATATATTAACTTTAATGATTGTTTGTTTCACTTTCTGCAAAATACTTCATTGTCCAACAACGAAAATGGAAACGTTTCTATACCTTTTTGTATGATAATACAATAATACATGATTACTGTATGTCTTGGCCACAATGTTTTGTATAGTACATGTATTTATTATATGAAGGACTAGCACATACTTGTCTTCTTCCGGTTCTACTTGTACAAATATAAACAGCTTCATAATTAAGTATATGTCCATGTTTGTTTGAGATATTTCTATTAACTGGAGATGATAGTTTCTGTTCTGTATTTTGATATAACCTTTAATTTCCTTATTCATTTTTTTTGTATATCATATTACTGGTATTTTGTAAATAGGCGTGTGCAATTAATCAATGCAAATTTTAATGTACTTAACAATCTAACTAGTATAGATGCTAGTGAGGACAATGTTATAATATTCATGCCTGGCATGATACGTTTGAAGAATATAAAACTAGCAGGCTTTAAGCTGTGCTGTAATTATTGATATCACACCAGAAAAAATAAATTATAGATATGTTACCTTTATCTATTTGTACAAATATAGATATATATGCTACCTGCTGCTATTTTTGAATATCAGGTGATGTCAATGCCGTTAACTAAGTATAGATGCTAATCATGTCTATGTTCAAAATGGCAAGGCAAAGTTGACCTGTTTGCATCTTTGTGAATACATTGTACATCATGATAAAGATATTAATGAACCATTATTGATTTAATATAATATTTTATCTGTAATTGGACCCTATATACCTAGCACTTATGAATATTTGTACAAGTCCATACATTGTCAGCCAGGAAACATGAAGAGTGACTTTCAATATATGTATAGCAGGCGATAATCAAGTGTCTACTGGACGAGAACGGTTATTGTGCACTTAGTGAGTGGCAAAGATTAATGCTTGCCCGTTTAATGTTGTCTAGTATACCATTTCTAATCTAGCGTTTGTACATCGACTACCAGGTTTATCAACTGCGTGTCACCTGTATTCTTAACAAATACTGGGTTATATTTTTCTACTAGACAACTTGATAATCATGAATGCACTAAGATTCATTAACAATGTATAAATATTTCTGCAATGACAAATACCTCTACAGAAGCAGGCTTCATAAGATATTTATATGGGTTATAAAACACAAATATGAAAATAAAGTAAAACCTCCATAATAATACCACCCATGGGACTCTTGAAAGTTAGTCTTAATATTGAGGTGGTCTTAATATTAAGATTGTCTTTATATTGAGGTTGAATAAATATCGAAACCGTGGAAATGGGTTTGAAAATTGTGTTCTTAATTTTGAGGTGGTTTTATTTTTGAGGTGGTCTTTAAGTGAGGTTTTACTGTAGTTGATATTTTCTGTGTTATTTCATTACAAGAATCTTATCATGTATTATCATTCAAGTGTACCTACCCTCCAGTGTTCACTGTCGAAATCTTTGTGTATTTTTGCATGAAGTTACTAATACCTCCATTTTGATTTCAGGCAATTTAGACTTATGCAGGGTTGTGGTAATGTTATAATCCAATTTTGTTGCTAACGAATATTGATATCATCTAATGAATATTTATAGATTTAGTTATTGATCCATCATATGTATTATATAGGTTAACATAATTATGTGCTGTTATCATATCGAGATGAACAATATGTTCACTATAAATGTTTTGTTGAATGAAAAATAAAATTATTGTATCTCTCAGTGTGAGAAATTGTGTTGTTGAATAAGTTGGTGGTATGCAATGTATTCCCATGCTTGGGTCTAAAAATTATCTTTAAATACAGTTGTTCTGGGCCCGTATTCATAAAGCTCCTAAAGACACAATTCCCCTTAGTTTTATAAATTTTCTTTAGTTGTTTTATAAATTTTCCTTAGTTTTATACATTTTCCTTAGTTTTTTAAATTTTCCTTAGTTTTATAAATTTTCCTTAGATTTTATAGAATTTTCCTTATAAAATATTGGAAAAATTATTCAGTGTTATTTTAAGGAGATTTTATGAAGATAAGGAATTTTAAATCAATCTTAAATTCGTGATGGAGGAAAGACATGAATTCATCATTTCGCAAAGTATACTTCTGGACAAGACTCGCAAAATTTAATGTCGCAAATATATTGTGATTTACAGTAGTATGAATTATGCACTAAGTTGATGCCATGCAAGACAGTGGAGTAATTTTATTCACTGGGCTGCTGCTGACTTTCGGCTGCATTCACCCATACCGTAACCTCTTATTAATAAACTAGGATGGCATGTTGGTGTATGGGTTGTGCGCTAGACCCCTGGGCCCAGGATTATAACGAATACTTGCAGTCGGCACTCACATTTTAACATTTACTCTTATTTGTCTGAAAGTTACTCATATTGAATGTGAAAATTTTGAGACAATATTAAATTGTGCTGAATAATCTTTGTGGCCCATTTTCTTTGATATTTAGAGTGAAAATGAGTTATGGGAGTAATTATTTTGTCCGAGTAAATTTTGTGTTTTCGAGATTTAAGTGCCGAGTGTAAGTATCCGTTATAATCCTGGGCCCTGAAGGTATTCAGGGTTGATATCCTACCATGGGGGTGAATGATCTTGGATCTTCACAGTCAGTCATTCACAGTGATTGATATTTGCTAAGATAACTTGCCTCACAATTGAAGTAAAATAATCAAGTTAATATGATAAACATTGAAGCACCACCAAGTTTAAAATCGGTGCAAAGTGTAATAATAGATACAAGTTGGAGGTTACTATCATAAGAAATATTTCACACCACTAGAATACTTGCACTCATGATGCTATGGGTCTTTCCTGTATTTCCTTACTCCTTCAAGTTGAGCTCAGCTACGCCCCTGATTCAAACACTGAAGTATTTTGATATCTCCTGTTAAATTTTGATTACACATGTGACATAAATACGGATGACTGGCATTTATAGCCGTACACATCAATGTCATCTCTCAAAAAACCCTCAACGAAATATATGGTTGTTTTTGAATCCCCTTATCTGGTTTATTGTAGATCACTTCCGTTTCTTAGTGTAAGCACAGGAAATCCTGAACAAAGAACAGGAAGATTGGTAACATATAAAACGTTGCAGGCCAATGTAAATGTGAACTAGAAATGTGTCTGTAGGATACAGATGCCCCCACTTGCAGCCTTTGTCACAAAAGCAAATGCCATTATTCTGTTCATAGTTTGTGAATGTGTATCAAAAATACCAAGTGAACAACTGTACTGATTATAGAGATAAGTCACTGGCAATAACTTTGCACTTACTGGGCGTAATCATACATGAAACCCCAGGTGCACAACTATACAGGTTGGTGAGCCTTCTTGTTAAGTTTTATGACTGGCTCATATTGTATTGGAGATATACCCGACACAAGATTGCATACTCTGTAGGCTATATTTTAACGAAATCAAGGGCCATAACTTTGCCCTTACTGGGCACAGCATGCAATCATGAAACCCCAGGTGCACAACTACATAGGATGTTGAACGTTCCTGTAAGGTTTTATGACTGGCTCATATTGTATATTTTAACGAAATCAAGGGCCATAACTTTGCACTTGCTGGACACAGCCAAACATGAAACCCCAGGTGCAAAACTACAAAGACTGGTGAACATTCCTGTAAAGTTTTATGACTCGGGTTGATATTCTTTTGGAGATTTGATTGACACAAGATTTTGTGACGGACAGAAGGACGGACATACCAAAATGTATGGTTTATGAGTCTTTTCCTTCTTTAAAAAAAAGCCCATTAGCAGGTGATATTATGAGCTTTTCACATAGAAAACAGTTGTAACAAAAAAAGCCCCTTACCCTAATGTCAGTAAAACCCTAAATGTTTGCCCGGACAGACGGACAAGGGCAAATCTATATGCCCCCTTTCAGAGTGGGGGCATAAAAATGGGTCTCCTTGCATGTACATTCGTTCTAATAAATTGATGTTGAATAGATAGTTCCCACATTTACCTCCCTTGTTCTGAATTGTCGGCCATATTGATAAGCAAATTTTCTTTCAATTTTATAAGGGAATATAATGTAAACGATGATAAACTAAGTCAGATGCAAATTCTCTTGGTAATTTCTCAATTGTCACATATTGGAAATGACTCATAAGGGCTAGTCAGTATTGCCTATCAAAATGGCTGATGATTAAAAATAAGGGAGGTAAATATTGTAGACTATTGTTTTCCCATGAAAGTGATTACTTCCGATTGCTTGTGGACCCTGTCACCAAACATAACAACTTGATAACTGTATTCAGTAAGATGCCCTGTTGGAGATATGATGATCGTCAGGTACCCACATTTCACTATTCTGTTACACTATATTCAATAGATAGAGCAATAAAATGGTCAGTTGTGGGTATTGGACAATAATGATGGATTAGAATGATAGAGATCAGGATTCAAGTTCTAAAGGTCTTGCTAGTAGAATTTCACTGACTAGCATTTGCTTGTCCATTAACTCAGTTGTCAGTTTAGTGATACCGGATGAAAAGTTAACTTTTAAAAAAAAATACCATGGTATTTTAGGTTGGGAAGAATGCCGATATTGTGTCTTTGACCCCGTTTCTTATGATGCAGCAGTCTTGTTGTGTAAATGTTTGACTCAATACTTATGGATTTACACTGCTTCATACCTTTTTAAGGAAATAAAAGCTGATACGATGCTGTTGTGGAATACGTTGATCTTCTGTTTGCTTGCTCCATGCTGAGAAGTCTTTTGAATGTAAATATATTTAGTGTATGATTTAATTATACATGCATATTCTCATTGTAAAGTAACCAAGTTTCAACTAGCAATTATTCTGCACACAGTCATCTGTACAACCACCATCTTACAGTGCTTTGATTCCACATAAAAAACTCGGCTTTCAACAATATTCAGAGTGCTGTAGTAATTACATTGTTAATTTGTTATAGCAGAATATCATCCAAGGTTTAAGTTTTCAGCAGTTGAAATTGGAAGAAAGACATGTGCATTGTTTTACGACACAATAATGACAATTTAAGTGTTTGATCAATGTTGTATGACACATGTATTGTGATAACAGAAGTATTCAAATACTATCAAAAAGTACCCGGTCAATTCAATGACGCAGGATAAATTTCATGCTGAAGTTTTGTAAAAAGTCAGCAAGCAAGCTATGACATTCACTTAAGAACCATCATACAAGTGATTCAAATGCAGTACCAGTACATGTTGTGCTATATAAACGTTTTATTGTAAGTTTTTTAAAGCAACTTGTGAGAAAACATTGTCTAGAAATTTGAAATTTTGTAACCAATAATATCTGCAGTCACTGTTTCCCCAACCTTTGCTATGATGTACCGTTAAACCTCACTTATAGACTACCTCAAAATTAACACTAGGTTCAAGTCCATTTTCACTGTTTTGCTCTCTATTCAACCTCAAAATTAAGACCAATAGTTCCAAGAGTAGTCTTATTATTGAGTTTATACTGTATTTTGAAATAAGGCATTAGTGTGACAATGCTATCATTGTAAGGTCTGTCCAAATTACAATCATCATTACTGTGCTTTCCTGTAAAATTCTTGACGATCAGTATTTGTTGCTTTTGTCAATAAAACTTTTTTTAATACTGAATATTTTCATTAAGGAGAATACATGAATTACAAATGATTATTAAAACACTATTTATTAACATGGTATAAGAACAACAAGAGAAAGAAAACATAAAATAAAACAAAAACTCGAGCAATCAGTCTTTCAGCCTTTTATTTTTGTCATGTTTGATTAAAACTTCGCTAAAACAAATTAAGCAGCCTGCATACGCCAAATCACAAGTCCAAAATAAAGTCTATAGAAAAAACAAATTAATAACAAGCAGGCTGTTGTTGTTGTTGTATCTACTGAAGTTCTTTGTCGAAATGCCACTCCCCAAGACCAGTTCCGACACGTTTCAGGTTGGTGATACGGTCGCTGATTTCCTTGATGGCGTCGACCTGTTCCTCAAGGTATTCACTCTCCAGGAAGTCACACATCTGTAAACATACAACATGGATGTAAGCAATAGAGCAAGTGAATAGCTGAAATGTTTCTTTGTAGCGTTACAATGACAGCAAGTAACTGTATCCAAAAAATATCAAAAATATCCTGGTTTTTTTATAGCTGTCCCACAGAAGCACATTTTGGCCCCATATCCCATATGTAAAAGAAGGTCCATTTTTCCCAATCACAGTAAAAGTCCCAAGGAAACAAAAAGATTGTATTGAAGAAAAAATTAACCAATAAACAAGCAATAACCGAAAAAAGACTAGATCATCGTTTTCAATTAATTTACCACATCATGAATCTTAAGAGACAGTGAAATTACAAGATGAAAGTTGTTATCCATTAATTATTATTGACTGTTGGAAAATACTTGTTACATTACTACCAATTTCGATAATTTACTGCAAAACAATCCCAATTTGACCAGAGTCCCTTGTCCCCAAAACCCTATAAAAAGCCCCGAGATCACACAGTATCTATTATTCTATACCATATTTCATAATACAACCGCTGTGTCTGTTAACTTTCCTCTCTCAAAAGTACATACATATTGATTTTGATTTGATACGATATGTTTCATGCCACAAAATCAAACACATACTGATCATTTGTTCATAGTGATTGATTAACAACTTGCATGCCTATAGCTATCTAGATTAAATATACATTAGTCCAGACTAATTTAATACAAGGAAGATTAAAGAACATTATACACATACAACTGAATGTATAACATTTCATTATTAATTGTCTAATCCACCAAGATGTTTGGGTATCCATACCAGTTTCCTAAGGTTCTACAACTTAAAAAAAAAATACAAAAACAAGTAACGTTAAATTACCTCCCCTTAGATATCAACTTCAGCATATTAATCTCATTGGCAAATTGTCAGAGTAATAATATTGGAACATACCTGAGCATCTCCATGGCTGTCAGAAACCTTATGGAGATCCAGAAGAGACTGGTTCACCGTCTTCTCCAAGGCCAAGGCAGCTTCCATAGCTTCCAAGCCAGATCCCCATTCATCACGATCAGGTTTCTGTACAACAAAAAGGTAACAGTTACCATCAATATCTGCCAGTAGCAACCCAAGTATTCCTTGATACTGATTTAGAATTGCCAATTTAATAATAGGGTAGTGTAGAATAACTCACGACTGTATCCATGGTCAATTTATCTTAACAACACCTATACCATTTAAAAGCTAATAAATTACTCTTTCCAGCAGTATATAAATTGTAGTACAGGATTTAAAAAAGTTGACTTAATTACCAATAACTACCGGATAATTGGTATAATAATATATAAAAAGTGCCAGTAAAAGCTTACAGTACTTAATAGAAATGTAGAATTTTGTTCAATTAACTGAAGCAGGTTAATTCTGTATTGTCCATTAGGCCATTCTCATCATTCGAAGTAATAGCTATGAAAACATTGAAAGACTCTTGCACCAATAGAATAATTTAAATTCCTTAAAATTGATGTTCTTAACGGGTCAGATGACAGTTTAATCAACACATGATGATAAATCTCATTTAGAAATGGAATTTAGCATATAAGCCTAATTATGACTAATGCTAGCCTAACTCTATTAAGAAAGAGTACAGGGCTATGCAACCTCCCAAATGAGTGTAGCCATTTATTATAAAAGCAGTTAAAAGTTTTATTTTAAAGTACAAGTCTGTACCTGAATGGGTTGGAGAACGACTCGACCCCCTCTCTTATTCTGGTACTTCATGAACTTCTCAGCATGTCCCCTTTCCTCATCTGAGGATTCCTTGAAGAATTTTGCGAATCCCTTGAGCGCAACATCATCACGATCGAAGTAGTAAGACTGTAAAACAATAATTAGAAATACATTCATGAGCAATTGTGCATAGCCAAACAGACCTTTTTTGTCATTATAGAAATGCAAATAATATGGGCAGGATCGGGAAAACAGTGGCATACATCGTCTCGATAGCGAAAAATTGAAACAGACCAAACATAAAATAATTAAAAAATTGTTACACTTGGCCCATACATGAACCTATATTTTTGTGAAGTTCATAGTAGCCTACAATCATTTTAGACATTTAAATACACAAAAATAATTCAACAAGGATAGTGTACCAAATCTCAGCAGTAGTAAACTATTATCCATAAACAACATGATTACAATAGAACACCTAAGAGTTCAATGAGTGGTCAAAGACAGAGTTCTCTATTTATACTTGCAGACAATCTTTCAAATTATGCGCATACCATTGGCTGTATGTGAGATTCACTCTAGTGTGCCGGTGAAGGATTAAATGTAGGGAGTACACGACCTCTCGAGGACTTTTAAAGTAATTATAACTATTATCAGTATTAAAAGTACATGTATTCAATTCATTCACCAATACAATCTTGTACAGCACTCTAAACACGGTCGTATCAGATTCACATCAGTTCTGGGTCACTTCATTCGAGCACTTTCTCATTGTATTCAGTAATTTAAATGGAAATCTACCATGCTGGGTTAAATTCAAGGCCTAAATAAATTATGCGCATGGCTTACATAGATTTTGTCAAATAGCCAACAACGCCAAGCAATGCACATTTGCATACAATCTGGCCTCATCAAATATTCATGAAGGCCAGAAATCCCGTTTACCAACAGTATCCATTTCACCCAGTCAGTTCAGTTGTATATCACATGACTGGTGAGTCAAGATTTTAATTTAAGATTAAAAAAAAATCGATCATTGCAGGTAAATAACATTGAAAGAAGGTTACTCAGTATTTCCACAGATCTATAACAGGACTGTTACGGACATGTATATCTACAGACAAGTGTAGCTTTGCGCAATATTTATGGTAGATCAATATATAGAGGAGCTAGTACACTAGCGTTCATTGTCTTCAAGTGACCTTCACGTTGTATGTTCTGGAATGTTCTATATTTAGCGCAACAATTTGCTCGATATCAAACTGCTAGATCAACAATAACAAGTGAAACGCATTCGATACGATTACAGTATCCTAGGTATTGCGTCATGCTATAATCTTAGGTTACACACGAGGTAAATATAACACAAATCCCCATAATAGCCAAGTGGCTTGTAAATGACCATTGGCTTCTTAATGGCCGTATATTTATGAAACGTGTTACACTATCTCCTAGCTCTATGTGTATTCACGTCACATATTCCCCCCATTACAATATCCTACACACTGTGCACGATGACACCGCGTGACATTGTTAATTATTCATTCTGAAGATCCTATTGACAAGAAAATAAAATAAGTGCAACAGTCCAAAAACATTCTAACCTTTCTTTTGTAATATTTCGGCATAATTTGTAGTAGAATCTAACACAATACAAAATGATTTAATAAACGATATAAAACGGTAGTTGTACATACCATGGATTGGTAGACGTAACTGGCATACAGTTCCATGTTAATCTGCTTGTTCAATCCAGCTTCACTCTCTTGGTGGAAGTTCTGTCGAGGTCTTGAGACAGCCATTTTCAGTTAGTTCTAGGCGTTGACCGTAAGGTGGTAAATTTTTACAATTTGTTTGAAGGATTTTGTTGATATTTGACCGTACGTTCACTGACGCAGCAAGACAAATAATCAGGTTATGACTTTACACGGCTTGCTCGCTGCTTATATACTGCCGTGGTCACGTGACGGTATAGGATCGATTCACTCGGAACACCTCGGAGATATAAACACCTGCCGGATACCGCCGAGTAGTTACGATTGGGATCGGGTCAACTACGTCTAGTGTTATTCGAGTAACGAAGTGGTACGGAAATACCCGAGAGCTGTCGAGAATGCGATTATTTGTGTAAACACGAGGTCACGGCGTAGACTAATTATATTGTGGTGTAAAACGTGACTTCCAATGAATGGGATTTGGTTGTTGGTAATTTTTACATCATAACCGCGTCGCTAGATTTTGAAATATTTTTATCTGGATGACTTTGAGTCATGTGCGTAAATGTTCCATTTCATGAAGAATAGCACGGACATATGGGTTTATAAATATGTCTATGGGTTTATAATGTCCGTGAGAATAGTAAGCAGGCAAGATCTAGCTCTTGTTGACAAAACTTGCTCTTGGTCAAAACATTCTCTGATTAGTCGGTTTAACCGATCTAGATCCCTACCAAAGGCCTGCCTTGCGTTCGGTTAAGGCTAACGCTCGCTCGAGTAACGAAACTGTGCACGCGTTTTTCTACTGAACGCACTGTTTGCCAAAAAGTGCGCGCCCACTGTGTGCCCCCACTCGCTCACGCAACTCCGAGGTAGCACGCGAAGTTGAGAGCGGAACACTGCGTTCAGTTACGCCTAACAGTCGCTCACGTTTTCTTTTGTATCCCTGGCCAACCGTATCACATTGTATGCACACGGGGAACCAAATTGCAAAATAAACGCACGGCTGGTTCCCTGTCGTTACTGTCTCTGGGACAGAGAACCAGAATTCAAGCGAGGCGGTCAATATACTTGTTAGCGACGCGAACTATGAGCGGCTTCCCTTTGCTGTAACAGAACGCAAAAAGTACGCGCCCACTCGCTCGAGCATCTCCGAGCGAGGTAGCTAGGGAAGGGCGCGTACTTTTTGGCAAACAGAGCGTTCGGTTGCAAAATGCGTGCACAGTTTCTTAACTCGTGCGAGTGTTAGCCTTAACCAAACGCACGGCAGTTCTTCGATTGCCGGTGCGAAGAACCACTGGCCACGTGTCGGTGGCGATAATTCGGATAGCGGGTTTATTACATAGCATGTACGTAGGCCCAACTACTCTGCCATATAATGGAACACTGGCATGGATTCATATGTATATGATTAAATATTTAGTAATTCGGTCTTAACACTATGACTATGTCCTAGATCTAAACTTGGACCATAATCTAGAGCAAGATGTATGAACACAATATAATATACGTGCGAAACATGACAAATAAGTCTCCGCAAAATTTCTGTTTTCTTAATTCAGAATAACCAGGTAGATGATATCCATGTTACCGCATAATCATCAAATTGAGCATATATATTTTTCTACAAATCTCATCGTCGACCTTAAATTGTACGTATTTGGTCCGTATTTTAATTTTTACACTAGTAATACTTAACGCAGGACAAAAAACTAGCATTCATGGACTTGCCACTATTCGATACAAAATATTTCTTAGAACCGGACCCCCTTGGTGTATATTGCTGGATCCACGCGCGTGCAACGATTGCTTCAAATACAGCCGATTTGACAACAACAAAAACTGAAATCGATCTATCGATAAATATAAGTACAAATCAAAATAAACCACTCTGTTCTATGAGCTAGATTAGTTTTCGTTTTACCCAACAATATGTTTCGTGATGTAAGACTATCCGTATGTCACGTTTTAATAGAATACATGTACACACTCAGAAAAAGTCGAATGTCATACATTTTTAAAACACCTCACCTGAACATGACCTATTATAAAGTACTTAATGATTGTACGTAGGAAAATTCTCTTGATAAAATGTCCCACTTCGTCGACTAAGGTAATATTACTTGATATACAATAATAATATTATGATTACATACTTCAATGCTCATTGAACATGAAACAGTTGAGAATCGACATGATATTAACAAAATTACTAGATCATGACTGAATGTTAGGTTATAAAACAAGCCTTTACAAGTAAAAGTTCTCAATATTGTGTCTTGAGATGTATTCAGTTTGGACTTTGAATGATGAACCCTGACGCGTCCGTTGTGAGCGGTCAATATCGACGTAGTATCTGCCACGTCAACGGTCATGTGATTTGTTGCATCATTGCTACATTACATAACAAAGCAAATCACTCACCGAGATACTCCCGACATATTTTATAAACGGGCTCATAAGCACAACTCATTGTAAGATACATACAATATTAGAATGGTAGGCGACCTCGCAAAATCCTCGTAATGCGTGCCTAGAAAGGCATGGTAAGTGCCAGTACTACCAACACAGCATCAGACTCACGTGGTGGGTACGGGGCAACGCGGCAATGTTGTTGTCGTTGTTGTGTGACAATATACACAATTAAGAATCAGTTACAGTTTACAAGTACATTGTAGATTGTTATTTCCTTTTATACTTGTAACATCCAAAGTCTATGTATGTTTAAAATCAAAGGTTCGGTCTAACTTTATTTCATTAAACTACTCAAGTTATAAAGTAAAACTCTTTATCTGTGCACCATCTAACACAGTGGATAAGTCGTCATTTTTTTAGATCCATTCTGTTTGAAGGGCCAATTGTCGAGGATGAACATGACCTGCCCCATCCATGAATGCAACCCGGACCTCTCGGGCAACAGTTCAGCGTTCTACCAACTAAGCTAACGGGACCCACTATAAACGATAACTTGAAAGACATGCTTTTGGTGTTTTAGTTTAATTACATTAGAATGAATAGATACACTCTGGATTGGTATAAATATGGAATTTTCCCTCTAATCCTGCTGTACAAATAACAGAACGTTAACATCGTGCTCCGCCATGGAAACTAAGACGGGAATTAACGTCTGACTGAACATCAATGGATCTAAAATTTAATATTGTTTGTACCGCGGGTAAAACCCCACTTTTAGCGAATTCCGGATTTCGTCTATTCAACGCCAACTGGAGAAGAGGACTATTGGTGGTGGAGTACAGCGCCCAAGTCCTGAGACGAACAAAGTTGAGTTCCCTGCATTGAGCGGGGTTTGATGAATCTGGTGTATGTACAGGTAAGTTACCAAGGAAAAAATATTCCTGTGTGATCAGTGTAAGTTGTAAGAACTTGTTTCTCATTCCATGTAAAATGGATAATTTTAAACTAGAAATATATCGCCACGTGGACCAACATGATCTAAGGTGAAATAGTTGTGATAACTTATTAAGGAGAGAGCTTTTACAAAACCATTCAACGTTGCATTTCTATTACAAATATGATTTCACTTGATCTACCAGGGGATTGCTTAAATAAACATGATTCTGTAATATTAATCATATCAGTTTTTATCAATTAAGACGATACTTGACAATAAGACAGGTCAGCAGGTCAGATAAACAAGATACAAAAGTTATACAAGCACATTTCACGAGTGTTCTCCACTTAAATACAAGTACTGATAAGACTGTTGTCTTAAAGCTGTTTTCTCATACCTGGGATTGGTACGGATATGGCTGTAGTTTTCAAGCTATCGTCTTATAACTAGGCTTGTTACTGACATGACCGTAGTCTTAAAGCTATCGTCTTATAACTAGGCTTGTTACTGACATGACCGTAGTCTTAAAGCTATCGTCTCATACCTTGGCTTGGGACTGATATGGCCGTTATCCTTAAGCTATGGTCTCATATGTGGGCTTGGTGATATAACTTGAAGCCATTTTCTCATACCCGAGCGTGGTTTCACAAAACTTCTCAAATAGAGGTATTACTCAAATGAAATATTTGTTTTTATTGGGTTTAACACCTTTTTTTTAACATGTTTTTAGTAATAAATGGCAGTCAGCTGACCTAATCAGTTTCCCTGGAATTAACTTTCCTTTCCGCAAGCAGTGCATAACTTCTTCACATGAATCCGAGGTTGAGAACAAATGACCACGCCAAATGTCATGACCTGCCCTCCTGAAGACTCAAACCCAGACCTCCATTGTTACAGCTCAGTGCTCTCCCAACCGGGCAGGCTCAAGTGAAATATTTCATTTCTCATACAATGAAACTTATATGACGAAAAGTCCTGTTACAGGTAGCGATCACATTGCTGATGAATTCTCAACACATGGCACGAAGAAAAATCTGATTGTATGCAAGAATATAGTTGTCATTATCCTGATCTTGTTTTCAGACAATCAAATGATCAGTAGAAGTTAGAGAAAACGTGACATTTTTTATCGCACTGTTTCATTTCTAACAGATACTGGGGAGCGGTCATACATGTTAATTGAATACAACAGAAAATGAATAACACATTATAGTTTTCATAATCAGTTTAATCATTAGTTAATTCATAATTACTTCAGTTTAATTAAATTCTAGCAACAGGTTGTGAAACAATAAATAAATGTTATTACCAATAGAAAGGATTGATTTAGTAGCACAGACTAAAACAGTGCCACTGAGGGGAAACATAAACCTAGACAAAACATTGACAATATTTTTAAAACAATCAGGTTTATATATTGGCACTGTTTAGTGTAACTAACAATTGCCACATTAAAGCCAAAACACAGACCACTACAAGGCAAATGTAAGGGAAACTCAATGTATACCACATAACACACAGTAAATGTCATAACTTAATGTTAAGATCAATGTCACAGAATGAACATACAGAAATCAAATCAAGAATTCGCCATTAAACAGATTCAAAGAGCAGAGTTGATGCAATGTTATTTCCTGTATTGTTAGTAATGAATAGCTACACGAATGTATTCATCAAACAGCGACAGCGTACACTGTATCTCCATGTAATGTAAGAACATCTTTCACATTTTGTACGGTAATTTCATCTTTCTTTCCAGGTTTCCTGAACAACTTCACTTGACTTCCAGACTTCCCAACTAAAACCTGGGTCTGGAAAGATACATAATAATTATGAGTGACACCAGCGTTAAAGGCAGATAATACAAGTAGTCGGACTTTGTTCATTCAAATTCATCGGGTCCAAAATTATATTTAGAATAATACATTGTTTCGAAAAGCCCATTTCTATTTGACGTGCCTATGAAGATACATCGGGACCTGATATTAATTTCGGATGATACCACGTATTTGGACAGAAGGGTGGCGAATAAACGAGGTCTGACTGTATATACATTTATTTTCTCTAGCTTCCAAAGAAGACATGTGCAAAGTAGATCAAAAACACCGCATTATTTCATTTCATCCCATACCTTATTTACTGAATTGGTATTTAAATAACAAAAAACAATTTCCCAAGTAAATTACGCAGGCTGTAGAAAGACTTTTGAGCCAGACAGTTGATCTAATAAATATATCTGCTTGAATCTTGCAATATCAACTTAAATGGAGTGATTAATTAATGTTGTCTTTCAGCGACTCATTTCTTGTTTAAAAACAAAAATATGTTGGACAATATGACTTTTGCTTGAACAGAAATAATCTGAAACACATTTTAACTCACAATGAAGAAATATGTGACTACTTACTTGAGCCAGCAATTGCGCAACTGAAGAAGTATCGCCTCTTGGATTTTCTAACAGTAATGTCCCTTTGCAGCTCTTCCCACCATTTTGAAATTCTACATTGGTAAAGTGGCAAACAGACGTAGTAATAGCACTTGGTGATGTTCCAGCACAGTCTCCCGTACAAGGTGCAACATACAATGTTTTTGTATTCAAATTGATAACTTTCTGCGAGGACTGTAGAGGCTTTTGTAGACTTGAGTCTTCGTAAACTTCAACTTTTCTTCCTCTAACACCGAAAACCCTTTGTACCTAAAACAGTATAACAGTACAATTGTATATATTCACATAATAACAGGCCTGCTCCTCATATTTGTTCCTTTAGATGGATCTCCATTATGAACAAGAGATGTTTGTAAAACATTATGCCGACCTTGACCTTTGACTAGTGACTCCAAAATCAATAGGGTTCCTCTGCTACCCAAGATGAATGTGTGGACCAAGTACATGTATGAGGATGATAGGTCAAAGGGTTCTTGAGTTATTGATCGGAAATGAAAAGGTAACGGACCGACTGACAGACCGACATGTGCAAAACAAAATGCCCTCTCTTTTTCGAAGGGGGGCATAAAATTTAGTGCATACAGGAGAATGACCTTTGAATCAATTTCTCAGCGCTTTAATCAAAGGAGAATGTCAATAAACAAACAAGCCTGTTTCTGAACAGGACACAAAATAAAAGCAAAAAACTAGAGCTATCACTGAATGTGAAGTCGGCCATCTTGAATGTGACTGAAAAAATTATGTCATGCACTACAACTCATCATGAAGAATATTTGTGTGAAGTTTCATGAAAATTCTTCAGAAGCTGTAGAAGTGGTTTGCTCCACAAAAGAAATTTTCTATCATTTTCTATCATTTTCGCTGTTAAAAATCATGCAACCGGAATGCGCTGAGGATTTGCACAACTAGGCTTGTTAAAAATCATTTGTATGAACTTTGATTGTAATCCTCCCACTGGTATAGGAGAGTAATAGATTCATGAAAGGCTGTGACGTGACCTCATGTAGGAGAGTAATAGATTCATGAAAGGCTGTGACGTGATGTGACAGGATGCATGATTCCTATAAAGCCCCACTTCTCTTTGTGAAGCAGGGGTAACATAACCAATTGTTTAAATCCCTTTTCAGCATTATTTACCTGTAGTTTAAGATCCTCTACAGATAGTCCATTTGCACCCTGAGGGTTTTCAAGTAGTACAGTAGCCTGGCTTGAACCCTCAACACCTTCCTGACAGCACATACCACACAGCTGAACATTCACAAATTTACATGATGGTGTCACACCATTCTTGGCAGGTGCTGGAGGGAGGGTCTGTCCAGATGTTGCCGCGGGCGATGGCTTGCTGCCACCTCCTCCCCCTCCTCTCTTCACTATGGTCATCTTGAGGTCACTTGATTTGACCTGGAAGAAGAGTATTTAAGTCTGAAACTTTCTACATTGTGGACCAATTTTGAAGTGAGAAATAGTGGCCAATTAATAAAGATCAATGATAAAGGGTAGCTTATTTATCTTTCAATAAGACAATATAAGTCAGTGAATTACATGTGCCCCAGAAAATGAGAATAACCTTAAAGATAGAAACAAAACAGTTAAAACAAATCTTCAGTATGTATTTTACATACATGTACATCAATTCTTTTCATGAAAACCAACCTAACTTGCTTTTATAGAAAATTTCAATCCTCAATTGTTTTTACATGAAATTCCATATTTATCTCAGCCTTCAGCAGATCAGTTATACCTGTTTAAATGAGTTGTGTTGAATAAGAAGTTTCTTTAACACATGACCATGCCTGTTCAAATAAGAGCTGTTTGTAAAACACCAATGCCCTATGATAGTTCATCTGAGGCAAGTGGCAAACATCTGATACTATTTCACTACCATATGCACAAGCAGAGAATGTTCTTGATCAAAAATCATTTTCAGTCATACAATTAGTGACCTTGACCTACCTACATACCCAAACACAATATGGGTCACATGCTGACCTCAAGAAATCATCCTATGACCTTCGACAGCTGAAGACCAAAGCAGTTACTATCTATAGATAAATGCTGAACAGCTGAAACATCGCCATGTACAAAATACAATACAAGCCCCTCGTCTTATATCATTCCGACCAAAAATCATGTTAATTTAAAGACTTACATTGTCTGTATCTTCTATGATCACATTTTGTCCAGGAGGTACGGGGTATGCTTCCAATGGTTGTTTGATTGTTGTCAATATAAACTCTGAGAAATCTGTAATTATTTTGCTAAGTTCTGGTGTGGTACTGTAGTAGACAGTGATGTCATCTGATGGCACCAACCCAGCCTGTAAGTGTACAATAAACATTGGTTCTACTTCAACATTAGCCATGTTTATGCATATATTTTTTAATTGGTTTTATGACTGTTTTTCAACAGTTTTTGGCTATAGAAGGTGGCAGTTGACCTAACCTGTTTATTTCTTCTTCCCATTTAAGTGCATCAACAAACTTGTACGCACTTGTAAGCATGTGAATCACTATAACCACTGAGCCAACCGGGCATGCTTTAAGCATTATAACTTATGTGACATGTTATTGACTTTAAAAGCAGACTTTCAATAGGTTTCGGTGACAAACAGAGGATTACTTTCCCCCGGAGTTTTACTTACAGCAATACATTTGGTAATCAATGCAGCACGTTTACCTTACCGTGATTACAGATAACCGTAATAAATCATTTCTTAAATTGTAATGTTGAAGATTAAATCAACAAAAGTACGAGACTATGCCAAAGACATTGTATATAATGCCTTATGCAAGGTTATTCCATAAATTAGTACTTGTGATAATATGAACTTGCAGTAATTTTGCAACAACATGATACCTTCTTTCTGAGTTTCTGAATACGATTTATCACCTCTCTGGCCACACCTTCATCTAACATGGACTGATCTGGACTTACATCCATCAAAACAAGCACCTGTAATCATCAATTGTTCATTAACTATCTTACAATAGTGACATTGTAATTGTTGAATATTGACCAAATTGTATAAAACAGCATACATACCTATCTAGGTACCAAACTCTAAGCCTGGCATATAAATGGATTTGCTCAACATTCAATGATCTCAAATCAATCAATACTTAGTGTATTCCTAGCTAAGAACCGCATTTCAGAACAGCATGTAGGCAAGTATTCACTGGTTAAATACCATGAGCTTTCCAATGCAGAGTCAATAACATAGTTTTCAGCAATTAAATAGACATCAAGTCAAATAATGGATAATGCATATGCTTCACCAATACAGCAGTTTTTAACCATTATTATAAACAAGTACCTGAGGGTCAGCATGTGCATCATATCTTGATTTTCCTTTCTCTCCATCAAACTTGTACATCAGGCGTAACTCTCCATCAACAAGTACATGTCCATTTACAGTTATCTCCCCTTTCTTCTGAAACTCCATCAATTGTGCATCGCTAAGAGCCTGAATAGCTTTCATGACCTAAAATATAAAAGTAGTGTTAGGCAAGGCATTTAACTGACCTCACACGAAACAAATTAAAAATGTTTGACAAAAAAAATTGTTAATTTCTACAATAAATTATATCAGTTAGTTTTATTTATCATTAGCATTATCAGAAAATTTCAAGAGTTTTAAATACTATTATCTACTTACACTACCAAACTCCTTTTTCAGTTTGGATCCCAGCACTTTATGATCTGGTTCAGCATGAAGCCGGGCACCATACGCCTCTTTGTCAGTAGTAGTTGTTAGCATCTTTACATTCAGTTCCTTCAAACAAATTGAGAAGCAAATGTTAATATACAGCTTAACATCATTTAAAGACCACTTAATTTATACGACCCTATTTTCAGACCAGGTTTTACTTTTTTCTATTTTATTTCAAACATTTGAACATCTCTGAATATAATATACATGCAATCATAGGACCATAACTGATTTGTCACAACAGATTTGTTGGAAGGGTAACATGGAAAACGTGTAGTAAAGTCAAAAACACATGTTGGACTGACATTTGTTGGAATAACTCCATATTGGACCATAAATTTATCAGTGAGCACAAACATATGTGGCAAAAAGAAGTGTACACTTCTATCAGGGCTAATTTATGCTTATGTAAAATATCAACGGTAAGATATTGGTGACATAATTTTCTGAGAGACATTGGTAATCATAATGTGAGGGGACAGAAATATTGAATACATATACCTCAATGATATATGGCTCTAGAGTTTTCATATCTTTCAATGTTTCTGCATCGCCAGATATAGCAACAACTTCCTTCAGGGGATACTGAAGTACAAAATATATAGCACATAAATGTAATTATGTATACATTAAAAGTTATGCAACAGGTTATATCAGTCCACAAACAGATTAAAACAACAGCTCCACACAGTCTTCAAAATTAACCCAAGCTAAACAGCCAGGGGAAAGTAAATCCATCCCATAAACTGTATGTAGACCCAGTAAGTTTATCTTTGAAAAAATAAGTTTTCAAAATACTTTTGCGGACTAAAACCTCTTAGAAAAGATTAAGGAAGATTTAAAAGTCATTCATGAATAACTTTTTCAGGCTGCATAATACATGTTTCTGCAAAAATGTTAAATGTCAATACAAATTTAACAATATTTATTGTTTAGTTTTTGAAATTACTTATATTTAAAACACTAATCATCAAAAATGTGTAAGTTAATGTACATACTTTCAGAGGTAGCGTATTCCTATCTCTGACAAGACGTCCAAGTTCAATCACTGACTGCATGCTGGACACTGCATTCTCTATGTGTGTATCTATCAGATCCTCCCTGTAATATTAGAGGGATATATGTTGTCCTATCCGATTCGAGGATCCTAACAACTAAATGCACATGCAAAGTAAATTCTCTACCAGCCAAAACCTTTTTATGATAACAATATTAAATGAATGTCTCTATACATCTTTAAACCTTCTTAAAATCAGTATCCATCACTATTTGCAAAACAACACTTGCAGCTATTTTACATGGTGAACTTCACCACTATCATCAAGTGGTGGTTTAGCAAATGGTAAATTTATTTAAACTGGGCAGAATAACAAGCATTATGGTGATTTCATGACCAAAACATACAAATACAACAAGATCAGTGCTAGCAAAAATTAAAACTGATATTATCTGGATGGTACAATGATTACCTTGATTCTGGGATCATAGTAAAGTGTACACTTCTAGTATCTTGTCCTTTCACAGATTCTGGATCTACAAAATTTCTCAAGTTCTGATACATCAGCTCGGTGATATATGGTATAAGTGGAGCCTGAAAGATACAGTATGATAAATGGGTACAATGTAGGGTCAGCATTGAAAGAAGTTCAAACATACTCAGTTACTCAATTGTCAGAAAAAGGACAATATCAGAATAACAGAAAAATTCACTTTACAAAGAGTTGAACTTAAGTCTAGTGAAGTTTCACTGAAATCCGACTGAAATCCGACTAATGGTAGCTGAGAAATAGTGCAGATAAAGTATTCAGGAAAAATTACGAAGGGCCATGACTCGGTGAAAATTTATCCGAGCATGATGGCCGATGATATTCACAACTAGGCTTGGTACTATTAAGTTTCACTGAAATCCAACAAATGATAGCCGAGAAATAGTGAAGACAAATTTTGTCTACAGATTCACCGAGCAACCTATGGATAGACGGACAGATGTGACTCCAATGTAGCCCCCAGAAATGAAGTATATAAGTATAACAAGTGTACAGTATAAATAAATAAATACTGAAACAGTGAAATCTTACCATAACTTTGGACATGGAGAACAAGACAGAGAATAATGTAGTTAATGCATCAAGGCAATCCTCTGATCCACCGTCCCCCTTCAATCGCTTTCTGTTCATTCTTACATACCAGTTTGTAAGTTGTTCTACAAACTTCACTAGACGAGGCATCACAGTATACAATCTGTAGGCTAGAAGTCAATAAATCATGCATAAGTGAGTGTCTTACAGAACCATAATATAATGACAATGAATTTCACTATTCAATACAGCAGAAATATACATTTCTAAATACATGTAATGATGATTTACTACTGTTGTATACAATAGAAGACTGAGGAATACTTAATAAATACAGAAATTATTAATTGGTCAAGAACACCCAATTTATGACGTTAACAAATCATGATAAAGGTGAACATATTTCTCTCTATGTGTCCTGTGATGGATCTCGTGCTACGAGTCAAATAAATGATTTCATAAAAAGCTACTAGCATTTATAAATACATATTAAATGTAGTGAAAGGGATATTTTGCAGACTTGATTACCTTGCATTTCTTGTCGGACAAATCTGATAAGGGACTGTGTGAAACTTAGTATCCATCTATCCATATAGTTCTTAGAACTTCCCAGTTTCTCTGCATGATATACAAGGGACACACCCTCTTCCTGCAAACAATAAGAGTTGAGTCTACATTTTGTACCCCTAATCTAAGAACTATACACTGTGAGTAGAAAATTAGGGTTGAATTTAACATACCAGTATATGCCGAAGACGCTCAAGATAAGTATACTCAATCCACTAATGTAAGTTTTAAACAATAACTAGCAGTTTGTTCAATTACAACTGCTGGTACTCTGCATCTTGTGAAATAAAAAGTAGGAGAAAGTAAAAAGCAGGTTGTGAATTCCTTGCATCTTAAAACTATAGTAATACCTCAATAATAAGACCACCTCTGGGACCCTTGAAAACTGATCTTATTGAGGTGGTCTGAATATTAAGGGTAAATTTTAATAAATAAAGAGAAAATGGTGAAAATGGACTTGAAATTTGTGTTCTTAACCTTGAGGAGGTCTTACTTTTGAGGTTGTTGTGAGGTGACGTTTTACTGTACACAGTGTTAGTGAGGAATGTTGCCATACAAATACAAGATTTTCGAAAGAGTATCAGTCACTTACTCTTTCCAATCTCTCCACATTCTGCATCAGGAATCTATATGCATTGTACCATGGTAAGAAAACATCTTTCAATATATCCTTAACACCTTCTTCTTTAAACTTGAGAGTATCAGCTCTGACAGCTGGTGAGTTACACAGATATAACCTGAAAGTTTACATGAGAAATATGATCACTGATACTCACATAGTTCAGCTTGTAACATTAACACCTTATTTATAGTATTTGTATGTTAAAAAAGAACAACTTTAATTTTACATGAATTTGCAACATCTTTGTCACTGAAATTTAAATAAAACAGACTAATTAATGGACATTTGTGCTCCAACTTTATGTCATGCTTTACCAAAATTACACAATCTTTGTCATTTATAGTCATTGTTATTCATTTTGATTTAGTTCTTTTGCTCTGAAAATAAAATGTCTTTCCAACTCACACTGTGTTGTTCTGTCCTTTTGGTTGATGGCATTAATAAAACTGCCGAGGCGGAGAGACCCAAATAGAAGAAAAACTTACATTAAATAGAATACAATGCATTGTAAAACCTGTATAAGTTTAATTCATGTCTTCATCACTTACATAAAACATGCTGAAGAAAGAAGATCACAGCTAAACTGGTACCAGGGGAAATGAAATAGCAGAGAAATAAAACAACCAAATACGTAGGCATACCTGAGAGCATCAGCCCCATATTTATGTACCACTTCCAATGGATCAGGGTAGTTCTTTTTTCTTTTACTCATCTTCTGTCCATCTCTGTATAACATACAAAATGGTAACAATTATTCAACATGAATACAGAAACATTATAAGCATCACCACTTAATCTAGGTTTGGTTCTATACCAAAATGTGTCAAATTCTCAATATGTAGAATCAAGTACAACAAAAGCTGATAAATTCAACCGAAATCATGTTAGACGGCTGTATAGTAGCTTTATCACTGAGCTGTATTACGCTAGACTGGTTCCAAATATGACAAGCTGAGAACACAACAATCTTTACTAAACAGCTTGATCAGTGAAGGAAAATATCTTTTCAAATTTTAGACACAAAGTAAAAAATTAATGGCAAATCATGATACATTTGATCTTTCAGCAAGCAACAGCTAAAAAAGCAATTAGCATTAAGTCTTACAGGCAGTGTCAATAAGGTTTGGTTTAATCTGCTCACACAGACAAGTAATCGGTCAGCTAGGGGGTTCTGGGAATCATAGAATGCAACCATTGCAAATTTAAATTGGCCCAAATGCCATTTGAATGCAATTTCTGCCAGTGGCCAGTTTCTATTGACAATACTGTATAGGTTATATTACTTTTTTTCAATACAACAAAACATGAGAGCACAGAGAGGAAAGAAATACTTACGAAGCCAGAACAAGTCCATTACAGACAAGGTTCTTGAATGGAGGTTTTCCAAACAGTAAAGTAGACAACACAAGCAATGTGTAAAACCTGAAAGTTATTATAGAAAATTAAATCCATCAGTAGGACTAGCATCAGGTTGGGGCGCACTGAAAAATATCTTCAATGGGTTGACAAGTTTTTAAATAAGCCTGAATCTAGATGAAGCTCAAAAGAAAGTTCTTGAAACTAGCAGTAGAACGATCTCAAATGGGAAACACTAAACAGGCATGTATTACCAAAAACCATTACTTACTTTGACAGAGTATCAATAATTCATTAATCTCCACAGATATACAGTAGTTATATAGTCCTAGCTCTTTATATAACCTGATCAAAAGATGTTGAGACTTTCCATTCCAGTAAAACATAAATTCCAGTAAACCCAAATTATACAGTATTCTCATCAGAATAAACAAGAGCATTGATCAGCAAGCCAAGTTGCATACTTACCATCCTCTGGTCTGATCAATTCCTTCAGCAATAAAATCTGCCGGGAATGAATCATCAAATTCCTTCTTGCGCTCAAATGGATAATGCACTTGTGCATACGGCATGCTACCACTCTCAAACCAGCAGTCAAACACTTCCGTTACACGTCTTAACACACCTTTCCCTAATTTAGATGGAATGGTTAATTTGTCAATGCTGAAATAATAATAACAGTAAGGATAAGAACCAGTTGACATAGGTTTAGTTTCTTACAAAAGTGACATGAGATGACTGTTTTTTTTACTATTAACAGTAAATTTTACCCAAACTTATATTCATACTATTTAAAATCAGATTTAGCAAAATTGATAAAAAGACTATACTGGATTAACACCAACATGTAATTATGTCAACATTTTATCCATATATACAGCAGAACAACAGTTGTCAGTAGCATAGCAACAATTTCTATAAAACAAGCTGTTAAACAATAGCTTGGAGTCATCCAACAAAGCACATCAGCACATTCTAGGCTGAAACTAATTTTCTTTGATAGAAGCTAGTTGAAGTTTTGCAACTGAACTATACCCCTTACAAAAACACATCAGAAATTGTTCAAAACATTTTGTAATCAGTAAGCTGTAAATACACATATATAGTTTATCTTACCTTTCCCTGTGAATATCAGTGATATCACTGACACCAGTGAGCTTTTTGAGTTCTTCTATTGAACCAACACACACCACCTCCTCCATATCATCTGACACCCACAGTGGTATCGGTGTTCCCCAATATCTGTTACGGGAGATAGCCCAATCCCTGGCTTCACGTAACCAGTTACCAAAACGCTTCTCTTTAACAAAATCAGGTACCCTGAATCAAAGCAAAACTGACGATTGTAAGCAGGTTTCACAAGAAGGGTAAAATAATGGATAGTCACATGCTGTCTTGTGCAGGAAATTGATGAACAAAATGATAGAATCTGAACAAGTAAGTGAAACTTTGATTCAATTAATGGGATACCACGATGTAGACTATATTATGCTGCATTCAAGCCGACAAACAAAACAAACAATATATCAGTGAGGCTTGATTTCCAAACAGAGAGCCATGATAGCCCTATATCACTCATCTGAGTTTATATTTTCCACTTTTTGCATGTAAGGAACAAAACCTCACCCTCTGTCAACCATGTTATTAGACGGAATACAATGATTTATACAATCTTGTAAGTGGACCACTTGTATGTTCTTCTATATTTTGTATCAAACATTTTGTTTAAATTATGAATTAGTAAGTTATTCCAAAAAAGCACTATAAACGAAAATAAAGCACTTATATTTCCTGAATAACGGAGTGTGCAACTCGTGGCTTTTGTCTAACTACATGTAACTTACCAGTATGTCTGTGAGTTGTTATTTAGCAACTGTTGTTTAGCATGTTCTACTCGGACAAACCAACTTGGTACGGCTTTATATATAAGTGGTGTCTCAGATCTCCAACAGAATGGGTAACTATGCTTAGTCGAGCTCTGATGTACTAGACGTCCCCTCTCCTTCAAATTCTTCATAATGTTTTTATCAGCATCCTACAAGATAGAAAACAAGCATCATAACTGTAGTACGGTATAATTAAATACAGAATAATGGAAGAGAAGTCATGGCTTGTCAAATTTATTGAAAGTGTTTTATGAAATGGATTAGAACAAGACTTTGGATAATGTTTATCAGTTTTTGAAAATGGTTTTAATACATTCAGTTAGTAAAGAAAACTAATTTAATATTTTATTCATAAAATATATACTAAATAAATGTTTTATCAGTACTTCGATGATACAATAAATGTAAACACTATACGAAAATCAGGCTTCTTCATCACTTTGTCATTATTATTATCATTATTACCTAACACAAATATGAAAGGTAGATTATTGAAAACTAGAAATGGAAAAATAACAAGCAAATCATACAATATTTCAAATTTAAGATGTGAAATGCTTTATTTGACTGGTTTATAACTAATGTACTAATGCAAAATTCAAAACTAACTTATTTTTGAAAACTAACATTACAATTAATTTTAAACAGACATATACAGTGTACATTATCACCCTTGACAATGAAAGTTGCCTTAGAGATCAGAGGGAAAGCACACTGTATAGAGTTTAATCTAATACAATGACAGCATAATCTTACCTTGATATATTGTCCTTGGAAATCGGTAACCTCAGAAGTGAATTTTCCACTAGGATCCACAGGACATATCATGTCCATATCCTTAGTGATGATACCATACTTCATGCCAACACGTTGATCATCCTTAAAAACAATGACAATTGGGTCAGTTACATTATAACACTCCTACAATTGTATGGAATTAACTAAGAAAGCCCTTTTACATCCTATTAACTAATTACCATTCAAAATCAAAATACGATGGTATTACATAGATAAGACCAAAATAAAACTTTTGTCAGTTTTTACAATAATTATAGTAACATATTACTGCGTTTGCCTAAGACAGCCACTCTATATCAGATGTGAAAGATACCAACACTTTGGATTTCAATTTCTTGTTATCATCAGACACAACAAAATTTTACCAGACACCTTACAACTGATCTGGTTGTTTTAAGACATACAAATGTAGCTAGAAACCTACTTCTCCAAAGTAAGGGGCCTGGTGAACCACTCCAGTACCACTCTCAGCAGTAACATATCCATCACATAATACACGGAAAGCCCCAGTCTTCTCTTTCATCTGGAATATACAAGTAAACATTAGCAAAACTAAGAATGATTGCAATCAAAAACCAAACATACATAGTTAGCAAATTCTACACTGTAGAATGGCAATGGACAAAATAGTCCGCCATTTTATAAATATTTTGGTTTGATAGGTATTTATTTTTAAAACAACACATTCGTACAGCCCTTTTATTATCACCTTTCGTAAAGATACGAAAGAATCTTCAAAAATTGTTAGAACATTTGTAAGATATTGATGTCAGTGAAACGCTCTTTTACGTCCATGAAGTTTGTATGGTAAGATTTAATCAATTTTCAAATAACTCTAAATAACAAAAACAAATACAACTTAAAATCGAATAATATACTGATGAATTTGTATATATTACTTACATATTTGAAGTAGTCAAAGATCGGCACATATCTCTTGTTTTCAAGAACCTTTCCTTTAAACCTGAAGAAAAAGCACAAATATTTTGTATTGTATCATATTAATGATCAACACATACTCAGACAGGGCAGTCTGATAAGACAAAAAGAGACATGAATTGCTGACTTTTCTGAAATATTTTTAGTGTGTATAAAATGAACGCATCAGGCCAATTTCTAATAAGGTTACTGTAGGGAAACAGGCCATAGTATGTAATATGACTAATCACTATGGGGTAAAGGTTTATATTTCACTTTTAAACCCTAGCTTTTGGTAGACATATCCAAAACAAGAAATGGGCAAGGCCCACAAACCAGGTTTTAAACCTAATTATTTGTAACCAAGGCTCTATTTGTATAATGAATACATGATGATCATCTATGCTGCAAAGGTACCAGAGGTGATACATGCATACACACACTCACACTTAGATATATTATATATATATACAACAACTATACACCAAGTTTGATGTCAATACACCCACGCATAGCAAAGATATTAAATGGAAACTGATTTTTAAATTGTAAGTGACCTTGACCTTGGACAGAACGAACCCAAAAGCAATCCCAAGCGAGCTATCCACATGTTCTTACTATACACCAAGTTTGATGTCAATATGATCAACGAAACTAAACATATTAGCCGGAAACCAAATTTATATTTTTAGTAACGGTGACCTTGACCTTTGGCAGAATGAACCCAAAAGCAATCCCAAGCGAGCTCTCCACATGTCCTTACTATACACCAAGTTTGGTTACAATATGATCAACATAACTCAAGTTATTCTTCGGAAACCCCAGTTTGATGCCCGCCCGCCCATCGACACACACCATTCTAATAATACACATAATAAGTGGGAGGGCTAAAGACCAAGGCTTATCCCCATTAAATTACCCATTGCTGTTTTTGATAGTCAGACAATTCCTTACTTCCCCATTCCCATAGATATCTGCCCTAACACCTCCTCAATCTCCCTAATAGTAGCTTGGTTTTGCCCTGCGATCCGTTTTGGGAGGCAGTCCCTGTAAAATCATAATTTTTCTTTTACTGTACGCACATTTTACAGTTTTCTTTAGTTACTGACTGGACACATGCTAACTTTCTTACGCGGAGCTATGTAAAACATCAACTGACAAGAAGCTGTGCACTTTTTGTTTCACAACTATCAAACAACAGTTATTAAAGATTTAGTGTCACAAGGAACAAAATCAATGATGCAGACTAAAATCTGATCCTAGCTTGTTCCCTGTTGGTATTTGATTAATTGTTAGAGCAAACTTACTTGTCAAGCACAGTGTATTCCTCAGGCTTCTTAAACAAAGCTTCAACTCTAGCTTCCATCATAATGTACACTTTCCCAGTAGCATTGTCTAGAACATAAAATACCCTCATATAAATGCAGTGATAAAATAATGATTCCTTTATTCTTCTACAAACAATACAAAATGTAACTACAGTAGACATTGCTCGAGCGACCACCTGTATTAAGGTAAGCCGTCCATCAATAGATCGTGAATCTCCGGGTATTCCGTTCAACATCGGTAATGTGATGTCACAACAAAACAAGCATGATTTACGCACGTCATACCCTGCTTGCATATAAGGTGTCAAAGGTAACGTTTTGGAGAAATTCAGCCGTTTCTGCTGTTATGTCATAACTTTAATCTTACATTCGTGTTCATTTTTTATTGAATTTATTAAACTCGTCATCTAAAACTGATAAAAACTCGGCAAAGCCTCGCTGTTATCGTTTTTAGAAGAATATTTGAATAAATTCAATAAATAATGACCACTCATAAGATCCTATAATTCTTATCTACATTTCGTATATATTAACAGTCAAAAAGACACACAAACTGTAAACAAACATTTATGACACAAGGAAGAATAATGGCCAGAGTTATTCAAAGAGCTTCAAGATATACTAGGTCGATTTTATAGACGATTTTTCGTAGGTGCTTCTCATTTGGGAATTGTTTTTCTGATTGGGAAAGAAACATATATTTGGCTTTGGGAATGGGTCAGATAGTCTGACTTGTGGGAACTATGGTTAAAACCTTATTTATGTGTTTGATATGATCTGTGAATGTTATTGTTGTTTTCATGTTTTTCGGTGAAATCTCATAAAAATTATAATCTTTCATCAACATTCAACAAATATCCTCTATAAAACATATTTTCATTGTTCAAATTGTCGTTATGTATGTATTTCATAGTTGTTTTTGGAAAGTTAAGTCAAAAACTTGGTTTGAAAAATGCAACAAGTTTTATTTTTAATGATAAATGCAACAATTGTCATAAACTGGTTGATTTTTTATCAAGTTAAAAATGGCAACAATTGAAATTTTAATGTTGCAAACAAATGATACATTTAAAATTGTGTATACTAAAGCAGATTGGAAGTGTTCCAAGGGAAAATATGAGAATTTGAAAGAAATTATGTGACTATAATTGGTGCACCTCTTCAATGTTTAAATTTGTAAATACCCTAAAAAACGTGATGGTATCAATATAAACTGTCACAATGCAAAGAAAATAACTCGGTAAAAGTGTTTTTTAGAGTTATTTCAAGTCATATAGTTCATATTAAAAAGTTATGTTGGTATAAATACTGGTCAAGTGTTTTAATATGTATCAGCACTTCATTTTATGATGGGTCATTGAACAATGAGTTGCCAAAATCGTATCCAGAGGCCCAAATGGATAAACTTCTAAGCAATGTCACCATTTTATGTCTACAATTTTCAAATAATATTCCAAACTTTGAATACAGTCCCCAATTAATCTCACTGTCAATAGTCTATGAGTCACAGGCTGTTGCAACATTCTGTCAGGAATCTCAGTGTTTCAACACAGTTGATTTTGACGATACATTCAAGTACAGATTTGCAACTGAAACTACAAAATGGCTACAAATCCTGAGCAGGTTAATCTATTAGCTTGCTTTAAACACCATTTAAAGTATGACTTCTATTCACCAATTGTGAAAATGAGAGCTGCCGGTTTGTAATGGTGATAATATCATAATTGTTTGCTATTGGCAAATTGCTTTATGTGCATTGTATACAGGTACATGCATATAAATGTGGTATCACCTCTGTTGACTCCATCAATACAAAATGCATTGGATATTGATGTTTTATAAGCTGATTTAATATACTGTAGATTACATTTAGGATATATCTACCATAGCTTTAACTACACTGACTTTGATCATGATTTATTTATAATGCATTAATAAATTACATATTATAACACAACATTACAGAAGTAGCCCAGCACATTTCTTTTAATTAGCCTGTCCAATTTGTTGTTATAATGAATTATTTTTACCATTCACTTTTAATATATATTTATACTTCATTATGTTACTTTAATTTGCATTTCAGACATAAGAGTGCAAGTACTCGCAAAGTACTCGTAAGTACTGACCATTTTGCTTCAGTACTTGAGTAAGTACGATTACTTGTACTCATAATTTCAGACGAGTACCGAGTACTGCCAAGTACTTGAAGATTGGTACTCGAGTAAGTACTGGTACGAGTATCACATCCCTGATGCATGTTGCCATGTCTTGTTTGAATGGGAGAACTTTTATTATATCATTGAAGGAAAATAAATTTGGCAGTGAGATAGCTTATGACATCAGAATAAAAAACGTGTTGCACTGACCTTTGACCTTAACATAATCCATGGTAGGGTTAACACACAATGAAAGGTTACTGGGTAATGTCCAGGGTGTGGTAGTCCAAGCAATCATAGAAACATCAGGTGTTTCTTCCAGAGGAAAACTGATGATCACTGAAACACAAAAAAAAAATCACAGCACTACAAACAGATACTCACAACCTCTCGAGAGCAGCCTCTCCGAAGCAACAACCTCTCTTTAACAACAGTTTTAAGGTTTTTGCTCTCAAGAGGCTGTACTGTATGAAAATAAGAGATTCAAATGGACAAATACTAAACATCTAATAAACAGATAGTTAATGATGTTTCAACAGAAACTAATCTTGTGCACACAAGATCAATACTTAGTAATTATTAAAAAAAACTACATTGCATAAGATAGGAAATTATGTTTAAATTAAATGTATCATGCTATAAATGCTATCTTTGAGTTACAGATCCTGCAATTAAACATTTATATCCACTCACCAGCTGGATCTACCACATCCTTGTAGTTCTGTCCAGATTCAAAGTTAGATAATGGTGTGTTACATGCTGTAGAGAAAGGCATCACCTGTAACATAAGATTATCAACAAATACATAACATGGGGTAAGAGGGAAAAAGAAGCTGCCAGACCTGTTTTACTGTCATATCTCTTTGTACTTAACATTGCCTTTTGCTCTCTGATTAAGCAGGAGTTTTTATTATCCTGTAAACATTATAAACACTTCAAATCAATCACGTACCTGTTGGAAATGTATATTGTTAAGGAGAAGAACGATACGACATTGGCTAGTGAACAAACTTTTTTATGCAAAATGTTGTATACTGTATTGAATTATTATGTTGTTCATAGTATGTAAATATGTTTAAACTAATTAAGTATCCACAATGCACTATCAAATTTAATTACCACAATGACATGGTACAAAAGAAACTTTAAAGTGTGCCTATGTCTTATGTTCATATTTAAATGAGATTTTACATGCCAATAATCACAGATATATTGTCACTTTCTTTAATAAAATAGAATTTATACTAACCTTAAACCCTTTGTAGACAAGCCCTTTATTGAAGAGTTCCTTGAACACCCACCAGATAGACTCCATAAATGATGGATACATCGTCTTGTAATCATTCTCAAAGTCAATCCATCTTCCCAATCGTGTCACAATGTTCTGTATATAAAATATGCATCATGCTAAAAATTGACAGTATATAGCCAGATTCAACAAAGTCAGAAATAAGATCTTAGATCTGTAGAATTTGTCTTATGGTACCAGCATCTGTTAGTATGAACAACAGAACAAGCCTATGCATGCCTGAATGGAGCCAAAGTTGTGTTTTTTCACTGTTGGGAGAAGGGTGTCATTACCCTTTGGAGAGAAATACGTTATTTTGCCGATGGAGGATTTGATACTTAAAGCTGTAAGGGTTTACAAAAATGAAATTAAGAATCCAATACCAAGATAAATAACTCAAGAGGAGGGTATGGAAATTTTTGACTTTTTTAGGGGGAAAAAATACAATTTTTTGGGGAGAACAGGGCCACATTTGGCCTAATATTTGCTCCCCTAAAAAACACTGATAGTGATTGAGTGGTAGAGCACTGACTCCTGACTGGAAGACCCTGAGTTAAAGCCCAGTGTGTAAGGGTTTAAACACAAACTTCACAATCCATTACTTTGGAGTTAAGGCCCAAGAAGCAGTCACTGAGTGAGATAAGTACAATTGATGTTAAAATAAATTTAACAAGAGCGCCAACTGTCACAGATTACGCCCATCCTAAGTCAGAGCTCAGAGATAAAAAAAGACAAATTTTAGGTAATTTCTATAATCAAAGGGCGATAACTCCCGAGTGATATGGCTGGTTATCAACTTGTCCAAGATATTATGCCCATACCCATTCTGACCAAATTTGGTGATGATTGGACAAATGCTTCTAAAGTTATTGATCGGGCAACTTACTGAAAAACAACTGAAAGGCATTTCTAAAAACTAAGTACTAATTTCAGAAACAAACGAACAAATTCTATAAATGGTAGATATGACTGTCAATGAAACAGTGCCCATATTCATTAAGCTCCTAAAATCTAAGGAAGTTTATAAAACTGAGGGAAATTTTCTCCTTAGGAGCTTTATGAATTCGGGCCCAGATGTATTATTTTCAAACTTCAAATACACTACACATACTACATTACCTCCCAGTCAGATGAATATCTCATCACAATTTTTCTGCATTCCATGTTGTATGCTTCAATTCCCATCTTAGCAACATCTTCAGGACCTTTGATACCCAAAGTCTTATCTATTTCATATTCCTACACAATAACATAAAATAAACATATGTACATTATCGAAATGAAATTATACAAAAAGCATCAAAATTAAAACACAAATCCTTCACGCCATTATTCTATACAATAAACATAAATATCTTCCACTGCTTAAGAATTAATTATTATCAGTTGAAAGAGCAAACCAAAAATTATGTTTTTATCAACAAATGGTACCGAGTTCGCCAAATGTATCTGGTTGCCTGCCATGTCGAGTAAAAATTAATTTGGTTTAGTAACAAAAATGGTAATTTTACATCAAACAAAAGGGAAATATTTAATCGGTCTGACAACAACTGGATCTAATTGATGAACTCTTGACTGTATTTCTGATGGTAATGTCAAGGTCACAGCTTAAGATTGGGCCCCATGTAGAGCCTTGTTGAAGGTCCTACCCTCGAACAGAATGAAGACAATTTACTATAGTAAGAGAGCAAAGTGAGGTCTGTACAATTGTTTTGGCAAAAGGAGAAGATGTTTATCAATTAGAGATAAATAAACACAAACCACAGGTAAACCATGACAATCCCATCCAAAGCGTCTCTCTACGTGAAATCCACTTTGATGTGCCCATCTTGTAACAACATCTTTGATTGTACCAGCAAGAATATGGCCATAATGAGGAAGTCCTGTGGCAAATGGAGGACCATCATAGAAAGTATACCTGCAATGAAACATACCATCATTATTCATAATAATACAAGTGGCAATATTTTAGAATATTCATCATTCAACAAAATCTTTCAGTATCTGATTTTGATGGCTGAAACTATGCACACCAGTAAGTTTATTTCATATAAAACACTTGTGCCCAATTATTTTAATTAATGCTCCAGGGAACGGTCCACTTATGCACAAGACATGAAAAAGTTCCGACATTAAGATTCTACTGCCATTTATAGGCCAGTAAGTTGATGCATATACAAATATTTCTACAAAATAGCAAGGGACATATATATCTATACTTGATATTTATAAAATACTGGTATTTCACATCAAGAATATGTTTAATAGACGTAAATTTGCCGATGGAGGATTTGATACTTAAAGCTGTAAGGGTTTACAAAAATGAAATTAAGAATCCAATACCAAGATAAGTAACTCAAGAGGAGGGTATGGGAATTTTTGACTTTAAAAGCGGAAAAAAATAAAACAAATTGGGGAGAACGGCCTAATATTTGCTCCCCTAAAAAACACTGATAGTGATTGAGTGGTAGAGCACTGACTCCTGCCTGGAAGACCCTGAGTTAAAGCCCAGTGTGTAAGGGGTATTTATAAAATACTGGTATTTCACATCAAGAATATGTTTAATAGATTTAACATTTTCATATATGATATCATTATACTGCATCCCAAAATCTGACAAAAGTCAGACTTTTCTTATGCAATTCTTATGGAAATAATCCTATACCAGTAAAATATCTAGTGACCATTTTGTATCGATATGCATTTTGTATCAGTATAGATGAAATATTTATCTGACTAGCATGCAGTCCATACTACAAAATATTGCCGAGTTGTCGGGCCTTTTTCTGTCCATTTTGGGAAAATTAGCGTCGTAAAATTTGCCATTTGCGAAAACTTTAATCGCTTTTTATATCAACCAGGGGTTCCGTTTGACCCTTGAGTCGATCCTTTGACTCCTGGATTTTCCAAAAAAACATATTTTGACCCTCAGGATTTTGGCTGAAGGGTCAACCTTTCTCTAAATCATAGGTATTTTAGTTATAAAATGGTAAAATCTGGTCAAAAATATTAAAATGACCCCACGAGTTTCAGCACCTAGTGGAACCCCTGTATCAACAGTCAAAAAGACACACAAAATGTCCACAAACAATTATGACACAAGGGACAATATATTTAATAGCCTGTTATTCAGAGCTTCAAGATACATGTATACCAGGCTGCTCTAGTAGACGATTTTTTTTCTGATTGGGAAAACCCCATATATTTGGCTTTGGGAATGGGTCAGATAGTTTGACCTGTGGGAACTATAGAAAAAGGCCTGGTTGTTTATATTACCTTGGCTTTCCTTTAGAAAGTTTAAGAGAAGTCTTAAAAGCTTCTATCTCATTCCAAAACTTCAAGATTTTCTCCTCCTCGTCAGGGAACGAGATTTTCTCAGGCACAGGTTGTGCCATCTTTCCTGAAATAAAAACAAACACTAAGTCATTTTTCCACATTTCACCATTTTTTTCACGAAACTGACCATTTCTCGATTTTCTGACATGATGTCGTGCAGGGATATAACTACACATTTCCAAGTGCGAATTAACAAATCAGACCAAAAGGGCAAACATTCAATACATGTATTGCTAATTTGGCATATTTCAATAAAAAAAAAATTATGATTCACTTTAACTGTAATGTTCTCTCCCAAAAAGCTTTTTGACCACATAATTGAAGCTTAGAAGTGTGGAAGTGAACAAAAATAATTGGTGCACACAAGAAAATTGATGTGTATAATAGCAACAGCTGGTCAACTCGTACCTTAGTTAACTGGTACCTTGGTCAAAACGTACCTGCTTTGGTCAACTCGTACCTTATCTTTGGTCAACACATACCTGTTTTGGTCAACTCGTACCTCTCAATTTTTTATTACTTTTTTATTATTGAAATACTTTCCTTTAAATTGTATACTAATGCATATATGTTATAGTCTTTTTTCCAGATATCATTAAGGATTGATATATATCAGTTATTGTGAAAATTTTGCAATGAGTTTAATTAAATATTTTGTGCATTTTTTATGATTAGGATATGACTTGAATTACGAAGGTACGAGTTGACCAACAGGCGTTATCTGCCGTCTGTTAAGTAATGATGAACGTTACTGTGGTATTTTGATATGTTTACACTGATCATAATTGAGCCACACAATACAGGAAAAGCTTACTTTTAACTATTATTATTAACTCTATTAATAATTGTTTGTATGACTTGTATATGACTTGTTTTACCGAAGGTACGAGTTGACCAACTGGTATAAGCTGCCGCATAATAAGTACAGACGAACATTACCAGTATAGTTATACTGTTAAAAATTGTTCAAAGAATACAGGAAAATACAGTAAAACTCAACGGTTTAAAAAATGTAGGTACAAGTTAACTAAGGTACATTTTGACTAAGGTACGTGTTGACCAAAGTCGGTACAAGTTGACCAAGGTACGAGTTAACTAAGGTAAAATTGTTCAAAGAATACGGGAAAATACAGTAATGCTTATTTTTGAAAGAATAACTCTTAATACTAACGGTTAAAAAAAAAATGTAGGTACAAGTTAACTAAGGTACGTGTTGAACATAGTCGGTACGAGTTGACCAAGGTACGAGTTGAATAGAAACCGTTTTTCGGCGCAGCCGTACTAACATGGTTTTGCTAGACAATTTCTCTTCAACCCATCAACGTTTGTAACCTTGACGCATATTGGTTAACACTCTCGATAAAGGTTACGTTAATTACCGAAATACACTCAATTTCGGTGAATTTACCGAAATCAACTGAATTTTGGTGAATTTACCGAAATCCGTCTTGGATCTGGAGTGACCAGCAAGCGTAACATCTCGGCATATTTTTATTTTTCACAACAAATTTTAACTTTCAAATTGCGCCGACCATCTAACATGGTTTTGCTATTTCCATATCAGTGTTTTGCAAACCAATCAAATCTTACGTTTACCACCAAGGCAATTTCTCTTCAACTGAAAAATATTTGTGACATTGACGCAGATTGGTTGACATTGTGTATAGTGTATTTCATGATTTATCCAGTAAGTAGTGTAATAGTGTTGTTAGCCTGGAATACCTGCCCTTACCATTACATTGTCAGTGTGCAGAGTATGCCGAGGACCAGACTAATTAGTCATCACTACTGGGAATAGTCCGGTGTTGTAATAAAATTAAGAAGACTTTCTTGGTGTAATGTACCAGTCGCGATCATTTATATCGTTTTTATCAGATACATCGCTATATAACAAGTTATTTGAATGTGTGAGTTCACAACTTATGCATTAAGTGATATTGATGAACTATATTGAAACAAACTATACTGTGTCTATCACTAATCACACTATGCAGTGATCTCCCCTTGCAGGTCTCAGAGTTTCTGTAGTATAGCGTAGTTGAATGATTGACAGTTGAACATTTCAGCATTTGTTTATGTTGTACACCAAATTTTAACCTTCTGATTGCAACAAATTTGCATACTTCAATATGCGCCGACCATCTTTTTTAAAGATATTTCTTGTTTTGTTGTAAAACCGCTTCGAGTTCGATCCATACCATATCAAGACATACAAACCTACGATTATACCATCTGCATCTGCCTGGCTGTTTTTATCAGTTGGGTCCGACTGTCGGATGGGTATTTGCTATAACTGTTATCAAATACTTATACTTTATGTGTGCCCGACATCTTTCCCATCTGGTTTCAATTGGGCTTTTTCACACATATAAATAAGCAAATTTACTTTATCAAATATTTAACCCGCTGTCCTAACCATCTTCTTATTTGTCACTTAGTAAGTACACGGTCACCTACCCCAATATGCCAGAGCCTGAAAACTTATTCAAGCTCAAATGCCATCAAATATTCTAGATCTAGCCCTGCAGATGAGTAGTCAGTTCTACCAGAAAAGTGACATTTGTGCCTTTACTTCAAACAATAATCGACATCAACAAAGGACGATGCGATGTGAAGAAATGACATTTAATAACATACACAACATATTTACCTAAATCTTCTTGACTGAATAAGCACGCAGTGAATGCAATTCAATTACTAATCCACACGAAATTTATCAACGAAATTTCTCAAATTTAATAAAAGTTTGCATCATCCACATGTACCGGCGGTGCAGAATATTTACCAATCGTATAATTTACAATTCGCGTTAGAGTTACTTCCCGTGAATTTGGACTGGCTCTCACATTTTCCGATTTGAAAATTATTTGATCTGACTGAATTTGTAAACAAGTCAATATTGTCCTTAGCAACAGTCAGACGTTTTCCAGCTTTTTTGTGCAGAATGCTGCATCTTAACTAAATGTACGTTTACCTTTGTATTTTTTATGTGTGATATCATTTAAATCGTTATATTGGATATATTTGTGATTACCACATGTTGGAATTATTAGTAGAAAGTTGTTCGCGAGCCTAATCTGGGATTTAGTTTAGCATCATAGATTGGATAATGGATGACTGATAAATATCGGGCATCCCAGAGTTTCTCCATTTTAAGTTTAGGCCTACTGTTCACAAATTTGATGATAAATGTTTCTTACTTGGAGGTGCTTACTATTTGTAGACGAACTAGTTCATTTTAGTGCTGAGATATATTATGATTTTGACACTGGATTATGTTTGATTAGAACTGTTATTTATTTTGATAATATCATTGAAATGTTTTCATTAATGGTTGTCAGCTGTTTTTCATGTGATTTCTATTCTAAAGAATCATCTGATATAATCATAACTCCTTGAAAAATTTAAGGAAAAGACCTGACAAAATAATAGCAATATATATTTTTAAGTTAATTAATATTGTAGTGGTGTGGGATATTAGACGGCAATCTGGTAAGCTCAGTCTGTAGAGCGCCGTACTGTTTAGGCTGGACCTCCACATCAGACACACTTTTCCCCCTTGATTTACTTCAATAGTGGCAGCGGTATTTGAAGGCCCACAGTGGTCGAGCATCAAATACCGGAAGGGGGAGGAGTGTTGTGGTGTGGGGTTAGACAGCTGCAGGTTAGCTCAGTCAGTAGAGTGCCGCATTAGTGTTTAGGAGTCATGGGTTCAAGCCCCACATCGGACATACTTTTCCCCCTTGATTTACTTCATTATTAATGTTGTAAAAAAAAAATTGGTTCCTTTGGGCAATTTTGCTAAATCTGTTGTAAATCAATCAAGGGGAAAACAGTACACATAATGTGGTGCTAGAACCCTTAATCCTTTAACACTAGTATTGTGATCTACCAATTGAGCTAACTGTGCAGTTTTAATGCCACACCACTGTACTCCTCCACTTCCAGCATTCGAGGTTGAAACACCATGGGACATTAAAAGCTGCTAAATTTGTCATTTATTGTACATGTATTTGATTATTGAAACAATGATTCCTTCCCACTGGTTTTTTTTTATTAAATAAATGTTATGTTGAAGCAACTCCATCATAACATGAGTTAACTGTAATCCTTTCATAACCATTATTCTTTTTTGCAGAATTTACAACATAGTATAAGGGTCGCAAAACAATAGCTGTTTGCCATGGCTGATTCACCTACTAGGTCTAACATTGGTTCACCTGATGCATCTGTGGGCTCAGGGAAAAAATCAAGTAAGTCATCTTAAGCTTGTGTATGTTTTTTATATATTGTAATTTGTATCATTTCAAGAGTTATCAAATATAATATCATGAAGTCTTTTATTAGCATGAGTTGTTAGAATCGGCAGAGGGATTTTTAATGTATTTTTATAATTCATTTTAACATATTGGAAGCATACTGATTTACTCCTTTGTAAACAAGAATAAAAATTCAATATATATATAAGCAATCAGCATTTATTAACTGTTTGAAATTAAAAATCTTTCAGGGCAGGAAAACCAGTCCAGACAGTCTGGAAGAGTTACTTTCCCAAATTCAGCAAAATCAAGTCCAAGCCATTCAGTGCTAAGTGGTAAGTTGAACTTGAATACAACTGCCTTATTGCTTTCTTGGAATTTAACTCATATGTTCCTGTTGTAAATTTTATTCATGCCTTGAAATTTTTATTTGGAATGTTGTTTTTTTTTCAGTAAATATATTAAATACTGTGTTATTATTACTCATGTTCTTTAAGTGTTAAATATACACATGTACATATATGTTAAAAATTGTTTCATTCTTATATGTTTAATTTTATCTGCATTACAATGACTATAGACATTATAAGTTTAACAGTATGACCAATAGCTTGTGCTTATTTTGTAGATGACACTATGCCGGCTGGAAATCCTTTTAAGATGCCTCCAGATAGTGATATTTTCCTCATGAGAGACAAAGAGAGACAGAGGAAAAAACAGGTTTGTCCAACTCATTGAACATTGTGTTCTAGAAATGAAAGCTAATATTAATTAACCCTAACTACAAATGTGTTGAACACAAATGATTGAATATTGTTTACCAAAAATGATATATATTAAACCTGTATACACTGTTCTTAAAAGTGATCAAAGATAAAGCATTTCAATATGATTATTGTACAGTTTATTCTTTTGTAGACAGATTTTTACTTTAACATATTACCAGGTTCTTTGTATGAGTGAGTTTTGATGAAGATCATCATGATATACGGTAGTGTAAAATATTCTTATTAGCATTTTTTCTTAACTACAGGAACGTTTAAGACAAAGGGATTTAAAGGTACATGAAAAGACAACATATGCATCAAAAGTGAATTTCAAGACTGCACAAATGATAAAACCCACAGATTCTGATGAAGAAAAAGATGAGGAGGAAACAGACAAAGCTGTTGCTGTGAAAGATGATCCACAATTCACAATCGCTGTTACCAGAGGTATAACTCAGACTAAAATTCTATTGTATGATTGATAATGATTTAGTTTTAAGTACACTGTTTGAGATATTTGATATAAGTAATCACTTTGATGACATTATTGTATGATTGTAATACGTCATGTACAGAGCTATCTCTTCTGAGCAACCCTATCTTGAGCAAAAACCTCTCTACAACAAACAACCTCTCTACAATGATATATCAATTTTGCACACACTAAATTGGCCATATGCCTTGATAACCTTTAGGAGCAACAACTTGTCAACAACAGCTGATATTTGCTCAAAAGGGTGTAAATGCTCTGGAGAATAAAAAAACACAGTGAATTGCTCTTGCATTTGTTGAGCTGTCTTTGTGATACTAAACAGTCCTGCATTTTATTTCACAGATCGTCATGTTGAAAAAGAGTCATTAGCAGAGTACATTGCCAAGAAAAGAGAAATGTTTCTAGTCCAGGTAATTTTGAAAACTGAATCTTTACATCACAAATTGAGATATTTATAAATGTTAACAACTTGTATTATCCATTCAATTTCATTGCTGGTAATGCTTTTTAGTTATCTTAGTTCCACTGTTCAAACATGATAGATTCCTGTTAAGTATTGTAATAGATGTTGTAGACTGAATTTTTTGATTACTGATAGAAAATGGTCGTTTCAATAAATAAAAAATTCTTATAATCAAAGTAACTGAAACCAAAAATACTACTAAGAATATTGTTGAATCTTCAGTATTCTCTTGGTGTAAAAAGAGACGAAACTCAGAAGTTAGAAGAAATTGCTCAAGCAGAGGAAAGAAAGTTGGAACTTGCTGAACAATATTTGGAAGAAGATGCTGCCATGTTTGATGAATTTCTTAAAGAGAACGATTCTAATTCTGCTGAAGCAATGAGAATGTAAGTCATCTTTGTGACGCCTGTGTGAGATATTATATCAGTACTGGTTTATAATCCTTTTTTTTAATACTTCAATATTTTCATGTAGTTACTATCGCTTACCTAAATTATATCAATCAAATTATGTCACTTTCTTGCCATTGTATGAGTTATATATCTGTGTTTATCTGTGAACTGTCAACAGTTTCTCACAATTAAGCCATAATAGGAGAATGCTAGAAGGACCACATAAGACGGAAATGTTGGTTATACTTTACCAAGTCATATCAACTATACACAAGTATGTCCAATTTCAAAGCATGAATTAGGACCATATGTAAAATATATTGTATAGAATTATATGTCATAGGAATTCATTTGAACATTTGATTTATTACAGTGCTGAGACAGAGACCAAGGCTAAACTGGAAAAAGTCGCAGAAATCAAGAGAATCAATGCACATATGATGTCTATCAAATCAGAAATTTCAAAATATGAGGATACACTAAAAGAATATCAGATGTACAGAAACTTCCTGGAAAACCTTACTCCACCTGTAAGTTTATTCTGAATGATTAGCTATTACAGTATAACTATGTAGTCTATATTTGTTGGTGTAAGGTTAAGCTGAATAATTATATTTTGTTAATCATTAATAATGTATTTTGTATGAATATAAATGTACTGTTGTTTATATTGTTTGTTGTGTTGTCTGTGCTGTATGATAAAGAATTGTAGGTCAAAGTCAGCCAGCTTCTGTCTATTCAAGAACCTGTATTTAAGGGGTACATTCGTACCTCGTTTATTTGACACCGTTCTATCCGAATACTTGGTATGATCCGAAATAAATATTAGGTCCCGATGTAACTTCTTAGGCATGTCAAAATGAAATGACTATTGGAAACAGTGTTTTATTCGAAAGAAAATTTCGTACCTGATGAATTCAAATGAAAAAGGTTCAACTGTATATTTTTTTTACTTTTCTAGGAAATTAAAACTGATATTGATGCACGCAGACAGAAGAAACGAAATCAAAGAAGAGCGGAAAGAGAGATAACAAAAGCAGCACAAAGAACTACGTCAGATTTAGTTCCTGAAAAATCGGATCTTAAATCAAAGAAGAGAGCTGGTAAAGGCATCCTGGATATTGCAAAGAAAGGGTCAGGCACTAAGAGGTAAACTTTTTTCTATACTTGTGTCGATATATGAAACAGCAACTCTTATTATCTCATCAAATTTATCTTGTTGTTGTTACATTTGGCTGAGAACTATACCATAAGAGGCAAAGGTATGTCTCCTACATTAATGAGTTTGAATTAGCTTCTATTATTTAATAATGCATCCACATATTGTCTGGTAATCACTTTGTTTCTTTCAGATCCACGGAACAAGAAAGTACAATTTCCACGGTGACTGAATCTGATGATGACAGTGATGAGGTATGTTCAAAATTACAATATTTTAGTTTTCTTCTTACATGATAAAAGCTTACTCCCAGTTCTTTTCTTTGTTTCATTTACAACTTACTCGCTATGGCTGAAATTCCTTCATTGCTTTAATGGAAGTGACTACCCGAGATATTTCTTTTTGCTTATTGTCTTGGCAGCAAAATGTATCTCATTTATTTCATTTAGATTTTTGTTTATCATGGCAGTAATTGAGCTGAAATACCTTGTTCTGAATGATTTACAGAATAGATATATCCTTCAAATGATGTTACCATATTGAAAATACAATATTTGGTAATGCATTTTCGCACAGAAAATATTTGGCGTTTGAATTGCAATCTTTACATCTTTCTATAATTTTATGGTTAAATTTTATTATTATTTTAGTAATGAAACTTTGTTAAAAGAAAGTTACAGAGAATGGTTTAATTGTAAGAATGATAATGAAACAACAATGTTACAAATTAAGAAAACTTAACAACATGATCTTTTGTTACCAATACTTATATAACGACATACACTGGTAGATATTAGAACTGTTTATTCAAACATGTTACTGTTTCATCCTCCCAGAGTTATAATGACAGTGATATTGACGTTCCCACAGAAACTGTCGACAGTGATAATAGTGACCTGGTTTGTTTCGTTGTCTCACAACAACAACATTGTTCTGTTGTGTATGTATTATATGAAATGTATGCATAAAATAGAGAATACCGTTAACAGAATTGCATATTTGCTTATTATTTGTTTTGTGATCACATGTTACATCGATGTATTTTATTTATTTTCAATGCCTGTTATGAACCTAGTATTATATAGATTATATTTGCAACATGTTTGGTGTTTTGTGTAACCTAGAATTATATTTGGGTGGAAAAATGTATTTATAACTTTTTTTCATCCACTTAAGACATTCAACTGTCATTGCTCAATCATATACTGTTGATCATTCTTTCTCTATAATTTGACCACAATGAACTTCAGTTAACTGAGACAAATTCATCAAGTACAGTTATTCCAAGACATTCAATATCAGATGAACTTTGGAAGGTTGTTAACAATTGGTTATGTAAAAAATAAGGTTTGGACATGTTCTACCCTAGTCAAAGTCTTTGGCCAAATTTTACACATTTCACTGAAAAAATTACATATTACGGCCATGAAATGTGGTTGGTCATGTACAAATGCCTGTAGTCGTAGAAGTATGTCTAAATTGTATTTTTTACTCAGTGTTTGCCTGATATGATATGTCCCTGAACATTATCAAGTTTTGTTTGCCATTTTTTAATTTCATTATTTTATTTATTTTGACTGTTAGAAGACTTTTATAACATGAAAGCATGTATTTATGCATCAATGTTTAATGTTGGAAAGTTTCTTGCATGCCATTTAGTTTTATATTTATGCATTTGCAAGTGAATACTGTTGATATTCAGTTATAGTTTAAATGGTTATAATATATCTACATTATACCATTAGAATTCATTAAGTGATGATGGGTTATTTTTGCTAGAATTGATAATATTAGGACAAAATAACAGCACAATTTCATAGATTCACATGTGTTTATGTTCCTTTGTGTAAACTTACGTAGTTCTGTTGTAAAAATCAAACCTATTGGTCACTGAAAGTAAGTAAAATGGAATGGTATTAGTTGGGGCTGAGAAAACTCTATACATGTATTAATGAAATACAACTTTAGTGCATAATAGTTATTATTATTCAATTCTTTAAGTATTCTTTCCAAACTCTTTATATCTGTATTGTTACATCATTTGGTAATACACACTACTACATATTTATTATATATATCTGTGAAAATATTCACTTTTAGCTCTTACACAATTATGTATGCAATTACTTCAGGATCTAGAATTATTCTTCACTGACCCACAACAATTACTGGATATATTTGCTGAATTGGAGGAACAGAATTTATCACTTATACAAAATAGTCAGGAAACTGAGGAAGCCTTAGAAGAAATGAAACAAACTATCAAAGTTACAAAGAATAAAATGTAAGCATTCTTGATTGATAATATCAGGTTTAGTACTACCTATAACAGTATCAAATAGATTGCTATCAAATATTTTACAAGTAGTCAGTTTCATTCATTTTAAGAATTATATTTTTTTTTCAGTAACTTTAAATCGTTTGTCACAGTTTGTGACCATGAGTCATCGGATTTGTCCAACAATAAAGTTGGGTGACTATACCTTGCTTGATGATATTGGATGCTTAATAATCTTACATAATTATGGAAACTGTCATTATATGTTCTATCTTTATTCCAGGGAGAAAGAAACTAGTATATTAAAAGAACAGATTGACAAATTGAACACTCAGATAAGAAAAGAAGAAAGACGAGCAGAAGAGTTTAAAATTAAAGCAAAGTGAGTGAAGAACTGTATATGTGATGCATTGAACTGATCATACCATGGCAAATAATTTGCTGCTAGGTTTGACAATGCACGATACTGATTGTGGCATTAGTTACTGTTTCAAACCTTTTCAATTTTTAATGTAAAAAAATTAACTATATTATCACATGTTCCTACAGGACTGTTCTTGCTGTTGTTGGAACATGACTGTGCTGATGAAAATGGTAATTTGTGGGTTAATACCATTAAAATTTGAAAAAAAATCAGCTTTCACTCGATGCAAACTTGTAAGCAGATAATTTAAACATACATGTACATCACATTTTAATATCAGTTTCTGTTTTGGCTGTTGCCTGTAAATGTGACATATTTGGCCATTTTTTTCAGAGCACCTTTTGGGAAAATTTACGTTCAATTTTGGAATTATATTTGATGTATTTGAAGATATCAACAAGTAACTGCTGAAAAAATGCTCTGTGCTAAATGTCAAACAATTATGTTTCAGGATGTTTTCATACGGTGAATTTAAACAAGAAGATCAGGAGAAGATGTTGGGACAGTTGAACAAGAAAGTGGAAGAAGTCTACCGTAGTTGTATTGGAGACAATGAGGCAAACATTAGGTTAGTGGGCAAATCTGTAAAAATAAATCTCATTCCCCATAAATCAAACATACAACTGTTGTATTGGTGTCATGATTACAAGTTTGCTTTGAATACTATTGTACTGGTAGAAAGTCATTTGGTAATGACTGTTTCAGAAAAGTTGCTATTTGGTAATACCAGAATGTGTTGTGACTTACGATGACCTGGGAATCCTATGTTGGCATTTGTATTTGTCTGATGGTAAAGACAGGTTAAGTTAAATATTTTTAAAATAAACTTGATATACACTCAACTGACTGACAAAATTGTTTGTGACAACCATGGAGTCATTGAAGTATCCCAACAGTGAAATCATGATCATGGCAGTTTCTTCTAACGAAGGTCTAAATGTAACTTACAATTCTATAATGGTATTCAAAAGTTAAACTGTAAGCAATACTAAATCATGACTCCAACCAACAGTTCTTGTGTTGTTTTATGGCATTGAAGTTGATAACAACCTTTTCAAGATTATAAAATAAGTTGAATCTTGCATATACAAGTTGTGACACTTTGCAAAATGGGGCATGATAATGACTGCCATATCTGAATACAGAATGTTTATGCCTGAGCCAATTTATGAGACAATAAACAGTTATGCTTTTTACATGCATGATTATGACTGCCATATATCTGAATACAGAATTTTTATGCCTGAGCCAATTTATGAGACAATAAACAGTTATGCTTTTTACATGCATACATTATTGATTATATTAACTATTTAGAGATAGTAACATTTGATATTGGCTTTAAACTGACCACACTGACCGCCTCAAAATTACAGACAATGGCATGAATATCATCATTATTTTAATCCAAAAATTGTTCAACCTTATATTTCATAACATAGAAGATATTAAATCATTCTTCAAAACATTTCAAGTTACTTAGTAACCATACACTATAAATGCACATTTATTGAACACTATGATTTAACAAAGTGTCACATACTTCATATATGTTTATGGGGTTTATGTCTGAACTTGGCTGTGATTCCAGGATGTTCAATGTTCGTGGAAAAAATGTCTTTTGTCTTAGTTTATGACCATGCATATATATTTTATGATGTCAGGAAATTGATAAAAGACATTATTTTCACTGACTTTGTGGTATTTTACAAAACTTTAAGTTTACACTAGCTGTGAAACATTAACAATGTGTTTGGCAAAAAATAACAGTGTAGTCTACAAGAAAGTAATTGCATTTTTCTACAGAATGTTTAAGAGTAAACAGTGAAGCTTTGTCAACCTTTCTTCATTGGCCATGAAACTTTTATTGACCGCCACTTTTCCTGCAATACACTTGAACATTTAATAGTGTGATGGTTGATGATCATATTATCATTTCTATGACTTCGGTTTTAGACTTAAATAATTCTCCTGTATGATTATGAAGAATGCAATTACTTTTAATAACATTATAACTAAATGTAGCTGTGTGATTATGTGTAATTAATATTTATTAATTGCCTTACTTATGCTTTATCTGATTGAAATGCTAATATATTTTGTAGATTATAGTACTCATTAACTTCTTATAGTGAACAGAATTTCAATACAAGGGTAAATGCACATTATGTTTATGCGTATTTTTAATAAGATTCATTAAAGCTACGATTGAATGAGACATTAGCCAAGAAAAGTGAACTGATTAAATATCAATATTTCATACAGGTCACTCATAGAACACAAATTGTGCAGTTACCATTTGCTTAGTGAAATTTTACGGAACAGTTTAAGTGACAGGTTCAATCTCTTTTATTTAACTTATTGGAATATGAATTCATTTATTTTAAAATATTGATTATATTTTGTTGGATCAAAAATCTAAAATGTGTTATAATGAAACATGAACAATTATCTTTTTGAAATGAATCAATTTATGTTTTAATCATATATTACCAGTAAATATAATTAAGAACATTGAGATGTCACTTCGAAGTTCCGTAGCATTCTGTTTATTTGATGTGATTAAATTATTGGTGTTTTAACCTATTAACATGCTGCTTTGAAACTTATATATATTTATATGTAGTAACTTATACTAATATATTACTAAAAATATTGAAAGTCATGTTTCAAGAGAAAAAAGTATATTTATTCATAAAGAAAGGATGCCCTTATGTAATATATATTTTGATTGAAATAAAAAGCCTCTTCTTAGATAACTATACTCAATGTATTGTTATGTTTAATAAGATGCTTTAAGAATAATTGGACTAAAAAAGTGATATTACTTTATTATACAATAATTATACTTGTAGAAATAGCTTTAATCTAACATAGTTTTATGTTCTCTTGAAGTATGGCTGAGACTTACGTCATAATCTCCATGTCATGATCATTATCATCAAATTTATTCAAAATGTCATATTTTATAGATCATAATGTGTGTTTTTGCCGGGTAGTTGCTCTGAATAAGTGTCTTGTCCTGACTGTTATGCCCTCAATATTTCAGAACTGAATTTTTTCTTAATGTGTTTTAGAATTGAATCATGATAATTAATTTAATTAATTTTCTCGTTCATTTCACCATAAGGAACTATTGATAGCTTTACAGGTGTAAAAGGGTCAAAATTATGCATACACAAAGATTGGGAAGTCGTGCTAAGCAAGTATGTTGGTTACTCAGTAACTTTTATTTACAAAGGAAATTACTTGTTCATGACTTTTTGTGTTGTGTTTTTATGAGAACAGGCGTGTGACAATAATTGTTATTCATCAGAGGTCCTTTGTTTTTCATTTGTGTTCCAAGTCCAGTTCCAGTTTGCCTTTTTATAGTGTTATCTTTTGATGGATGTTCATTCTTGTTTCTGTTTCTGTTCAGATGTGTTCAGTTTTAAATGTTTGTTTGTACCCAGTATTTGGCCATTGTCATTATGGTAATCTGATCAACATAATGATCATACCTCATACCCATCTTACAGTTATTTTTATTCCTGGTTATTTTATGCTTTGCAAGTTCCTCCAGTGGACAGGGTCCTGTCAATTTGTCAGGGTAATATTATCAATGATGTTGTAGTAATGGTATCAATCACAGTGCTGAATGTGTCACCTTGTTATCTTGTGAGACATATAACTGTTACATATCACTGTGATGAATGTCACCTTGTTATCTTGTGAGACACACCACTGTAACATATTTCTGTGCTGAATGTTCCCCTAGTCAGAATGTGAGATCTGTGGCTATTGTTTGCAATAGTACTGATAGTGCACCCTTGATGTACCGAATAGTAAGAATATGTGTAATAATTCAGTAATTGTCATGTTATTATATATATTTTTATTCAGCTTTTGACATCACATTGGTCACTTTTCCAAAAAAATCATGCCTGTACATTGTTACTATGTACAATTCACACTTAGTTTTCATTTTACACTTCACTTTCTATTCACATCATGTTTTGCCACATCTCGTTAGAGCTCTTGTCACTTAAACACTTAAAACGAATCTCAAAATCAGCATTAATGAACATTTCTACTAAGCTAAAGCTGTGTTAGCCAAAAATGTCTCGGAGAATTTGTGACTAGTTGTGTGAAAAAGTCATCTGGAGTATTATGTAGCAACTGAAAGAGATAGTTCTAGCATCTGTAAACACTTTCCCTGTCTAGGTTTGTTATCTTCTGATAATTCTCTAACTCTATTCTCCTGTCTATCTTGGGTACAAAATCTAACCTAAATGATCAGGAGACATTGCTATGCCTCAGGTAGGCGAATACATGACCACAAATTCTCAAGTGTCATTTTGCATAACATTGATCCTTAGCTGATGTGGATTGTAATTGCTTTTTGAAGTGGCACATGCTTATAACCAGTAGCTATACAATTGTTAGCACCTAGATATCTCCATTAAATTTATGGCTAAGTAGATCAATTTGTTCTGGAATATAAATCAGCCTTTAATGAGCAATTGACCTTGACTTTGCTCTGTAATCTTGAAAGGTTGAACAGATTTGACCCCTGACCCATTATGTCTGTGCCTTAAATGTCATCATTTATATAACATGTCTGTGTCTCCTAACAAAAGTATGTTTGTATTAATTGTGGTGATGTTCATTGGGATAAAAAATTGCAGAGATGATAAAATGTTCGCCAAAACATGCTCACGTAATCCGAACTGAATTGAAGCACCTGTTTTCCAAATTAATTAAAGATATTTTGTTCAAGAATATGCAGAATAAAAAAGATCTATTAATAAGAGATTAGAAATTTCGCAAAAGGTTTATTTAAGTTTATATATTCACATGTTAAGACACTCGTCGGAAATTACCAGAACATAATCTTGTCCAATTTACTTTTGTCTAGGATCTTGTTCAGATTTTGTCTAGAAGTCCTATTTATGGTAAATAAGTACACCATATCTATGGTGATATAACTGGAACTGCATGTTGTTTGATGTTGTGTTTGTATGTAACAGAATATGTGCAAGTGCATGCAATATTCTTAACTTAGATTTAGATTTGTAACTAGTTTTTTTAACCATCTGTCTGAACCATCTGCTAATACCATAGTCCAAAGATTTTTGACAGGAATTGTCAGACTGAAAGTAGCATCATAAAAAGTACTGTATTAAATGTTCAGATCACAGTTTTTATTTTCCAGTTCACTCCAGACAATTCAACAAGATATTGCTAACACTTAGAAGTGAAGCATTTGTTTTTGTAATCATAAATGCATTTTTTTCAGGTGATTTTGCAGTTTCAGAGATAGAGATCAATACTTCCTTCCCATAGTTATATGTTTGTGTTTTGTAATTTGTATTCCTTATTCATCGTTCATCCTTAGACATGCAAACTTGTTATAAAAGACCAATACATTTGTAAATGGCTCGTTCTAAGATTGTTTGATGACTGTCACTCGCTATATTACCTGTTGTTTACACTGCAGACCATCTATCATCAGCAGTTTACAAGATCAAGTCTTGACCCACTAGTAATTTCCTTGAAATATTATATTTTTTTAACATATATTTATGTTATTGGCTGGATAAATTGCTTGTTATTGTATTAAATGGTTTCAATTGCATTAAATTGGCCTGAAATTAGTAATAGGCGTTACAGTCAAATAGCAATCTGAGAAGTGGTCTTTATGTACAGGTATGAATGTCGTATACATTCTGATATACATATTCATTTTTGTTATCATTTATTCAAAATAATACATCATCACTATTGCTGCATGTGCATCTATTTCTCCCTTAAGTACTCTACAAATGTTGACTAATATTGAAAACCGACTTGAAGAATTGTTCGAACAAATTGAGACAATGCCACAAGAAAAAGTGGAAGCAGCAGAGAAGGTAAGTGACCTTATACACCTCATTGAACTTATTGGTGATAGAATTGATTTGCTAAAATTGTCCCATGTGTATGAACAAAATTCATTTGGACTGGGCATTTGACAACAGGCAAACAGGGATAGTCTGAAAAGGGCTGGCTCTATTTGGGGAAGTTTGAATTTGTTTTTCATTTGTTTTTCCCAGGTAAGGAATGTGTGATTGATGTACAAATGTACTGGCAAATCAGTTAAATAATGTGAATAGTTCAGGGTTTGTGTGGAACTATTGTAACTACATCTTTATCAAAACTAGTCAACAACAATTTAGTGCCAAAGTTCAAAATATGAACTAAGAAAAATGTTTTGTTAGGCTACTCTGTGAATAAAACCACTTTTGGTCAGAGTCTGGAAGGTTGACATGTAGGTGGGATTTCAATAAATTAATTAATTGCCTTTTGCTGTAACAAATTATGATTGTCAACCATAAGATGATAACCATTTCTAAACTTGACAGTTTGATTGAAGCTCATATCCTTAATCATAGGCATAGCATCCACCACACACAAACATTCAAGAATACTAGTACAAGAGTTTCTAAATTATGTTCATTATGTTTCCAGGGATTTGGTTATAGCAAAATGTCATATAATGTGTTTACACACTGTAAACTTGTTTCAATCTGTCTGTACTTGTGTGCATTGCTTTTAGTAGGTAATGTTTTCTTGAAAATGAGTGAAAGAGCATTTTGCACTTTAGGAGGGCCTCACATCAAGCCTCTCTGACCCAGGAGCATCACTCTGTTCTTGGACCCCATGTTGGCTGCTCATAATATTTAGTAAAAGTTGTGATATGTGCCAAAAACCACATTGCCCAACTATGGAAAACAATAGTACATTGTATATGAAATTCAATTGCTTATTGAAGCCAACTTTGCCAAGTATAAACAAATAAGTACAATTAGTTTACACCTGTTGCATTTACTCATAATTACATTATCTAGGCTAAAGAGAAGGAACGTAGACTCAAATTACGAGAAGAGAAAATGGAACAACAAAGACTACATCAAGAAGAAAGAGTCAGAAAAGCATTGGAGAGAGCCAAGGCTGAACCAAAGAAACAGGTACCGTAATAACAATATAAAATACACCACAGAATGTATGGTTTTGATAAGTATGAACGTAAAAAATAACAATTGATTCCAAAAGTTCACTCAGGTCTTACATGCTGCCATACATGCATCAGCGATGTATGGTACATATAAATATGATGGTAGTTCTCTTGTAGAACTGCTGTAAGAATTTAAGTGTTAGAAAAGCAGCAAAGTTACTAACAATGCTAGAATAAGAAATCTGATAATTTTTTGAACATAGTGACAATTAGTTTTAAGATGGGTAAACCACCATAATATACAGACAGTTTATTCAATATTACAGTAGATAATTATACTAAGTGATGCTCTTTGATTACTAATGCAGTAATGGATTTCAAACAAATAATTACAATGGTAATTTTTTATCCATACACAGACTGGAAGAAAACTTGTGTTCCGATCTGAGCCACCCAGACATAAGAAGAAAGAAGATGATAGAAATGATCAACAAAGTAAAGAGGAGGAGGAGTTAGCTTATTTCTTCACGTGGTAGTCACATGACTCGATTTAGCCAATCAAACAACCGAAAAATTAACTTTTGTATACTCAAACAAAATAAAAGGCATTAAGAAGTATTAAAACAATAAAACTCAATTTGATGTGATGTTTTAGTGTTGTTGCAGGTCCTTTTTTTCACTGTAGAGCTAAAAAGAAAGTTGTATATATGTATTGTAGTGATTAACATTTCCAATATTTTCTTGGATATTACTTATAGTTAATAGATGATAAGATAAGCATTACAATATGAAAAAGTTGAAATACCAAGTAATTTGTGTGCAATGAATTACTTTATTAACTTTATGTTGGAAGAACAATCTTATCTTGTTGAATCAAATACTATGTAGCTGTTTTATTATTGGTCACACATGTTTTTGAATTTGCTTGTAACCATTTATCATCCATTGTTGGTGCTTAAAATACACAGAGACTGAGCTTGGTAACACAGCGTGACTGTTTTATTCACTTTTATAGATTGACAACTATTATCAGCATTTAAAATATCTTCATTATTTGTCTGTAAGGTCAAGGTCCATTTTTGTTGTATCAATTAATCATGTTGCAAAGGTATTGTAAAGCTAGAATTGTGGAAGTCAAGCTAGATATAATAAGAGGCATTTCAGAATGATATTAGAGAACTGTTAAGTGTGGAAGCTATTGTGTATGTGTTAAATATGGTACATGTAGTGTGTAATAATGCTGGATGAACGACTCTGAAGGAGGTCACAATTTGCTGCATAATTAAGGATACAATTTTCATATTTTGGTTGGGAACTTCGAATCCAATAGTGTAGACTCCACAGCGGAATATGATAACACGGGTAGTCAATGTTGATATGCTAGAATGCCGTGAAATTCCAGTAAATACAGTCATTGAATGCCATGGATGTGCCCGAAGAGTTATGAAACTCAGATTATAAGAATGTATGGTGAAATGCCTCTCAGTGTTTTCGTGATGTATGCTAAAAATTGTAATTATTTTGATTGAATCATGTTAATGTTAAGATTTCTGTTAATGACATTAGCATACTGCCATTGCTTTGTATGTAATACATGTATACTGAAACTGTTGTTTAATGAAACAGTAAAATGATGGTTTAATGATATTTATGACATTGTGTATATTATCCATGAATAACATTTATTTATGATAAAAAAGTAAAATGAGAAAATACCCGAAATAAAAACATCAAAACTCCATCCAGTCTTTTTGTTTGTAAATGATTTTGTAAGAAATATAGACATTTCAGTATTGTATAGATGACTTAAGAAATGAAACTTCATCCACATCAAATCCCTCTAAGAAGTAGAAGATTTTACACAAATCTGGGATGACATAACCAATTTGCAGTGAAGTATCTACAGATTGCTAATCTTATGGGCTAAGACAAGAGACTCTAAATCAATCAATGTGTACCTTTGATTTACGCTTAAAAATAATTCTTCACATTTTGGACAGTTTGTAGCACATATTTGTAGCAAAATTTACACAAGGCCTATCCACCATCAGGTGAACAGATAATCCAACTTCAAATAAGTAACCAGGAAATACACCAGAGCAAAAATCCAAAAATGTCTTTAGTATAAAACTTTTATTGAAAGACATTTGGGTATTTAAATTACCAACAATACTTCAAATACATAATGTGATATACTAAGCAGCACCTCCAATTATTTTGTCTCTATGACCGAGTGTGTACAAGCTAGGTCCAGTTCTGCGTATCTTAGCACTTCCTAAACATACATCACCTTCGTAGAAAACCGCATACTGTCCAGCATTCAAAGCTCTGATAGGTTTATCTACCGACACGATCAATGAATTTCCTCCACTTAATGTAAGAGTACAGTTCACATTTCCATTGTTCTGCATTAAATGCTGATACCTGAATTCACAATCAAACATTTGTTCAGTGAGTAACTGTCTGGGTGGTTTATTAATCCAATACGCCTCTTCAGTGAATAATGTCTGTGTGTATAAAGCAGGATGGTTGGTACCTTGAGCCTGTAATATAACATAAAATGTATGAGAAAGGGAGATAAATCGGGGTTGAGTACTGGCTTCCTGATCTGGAGGTCACTGGTTTAAATCCAACAATAAACCAGGAAGGTGTCGTTGAGATATTATTTTAATATAAGTTGCATGAAATTATGTTTCACCACTGATACATCAAATAAATAAGTTCAAACCAAGCTAAGAGTCATCCCACTTCTAAAATAAATCATTTCGTACTTATTGATAAAAGCTTTGGAATATAGTACAACCTACATAGTTAACTTCAAAACAAATAGGGTAAAATAGAAAACTAATTAAATTAAATAATAAGAATTAGGCATTAACTGCACTATATTCACCAAGTTCATCAACCAAAAATTTGAACAATATATTGACAACCATTAACTTACTAGATGTATAATGTTAGTATTAACATCTTTCTCTGCAACAAACAAAGCTTCACTAAGTCCACCAATCAAAGCTCTCTGTCCTTTTGTCCAGTAATGTACACCTGCCAGTAATACAGAAACTACTTGTATGCGAAGAACACAATTATACTACTGTGTATAAGTCGTGAATTGTCTACTCATTTATCATTTATTATATGGCTTGTGCACATCACACAAAGCTGTGAAGTGTATATTATATACCCGGTACACATATTATATGCACATTTATTGATTGTACTATAGAACTGCACTCGCAGTTCCTCTGTCATCATTACTTCCAGGTAGGTCAACAAAACTACATATTGACTTCAACAAAAGTCTATAACAAAATAATGTAACTCCAAACACTATGTTCTGTAATTCAGTGATTAGAATAATTATTAGTTCAAATGTCCAAAAAACTCATACCGCTACATTCATTTGCACTCCAACCTTAACCCATTAAATTTTGTTCAAAAATCATCAATACACATTGGCATTTCAAGGTAAAAGTGAAATTGAAATTACAACAATAGATTTCTTTCTGTAATAGAAATAAAACCGCTTACAAAATCCAATTGTTAAAAACAATATACGAAAAAATTACTTCTACAATGTATTGACAATTACCTTTATGTTGACCAACTATTTTTCCTGTCTCCAAGTCCACAAAATCTCCTGGTTGTGGGTCAATGTATTCTTCTATAAAGTCTCGAAAATTTCTCTTACCAATAAAACAAATTCCCATACTCTAAAAGTAAAAGATATTAAATACTATTTTATTTGATACACATCACAACCAAAGACGGGACAGTGTGATTTTCAAAGAGATATTTTTGAATTTCTGTATATTACTTGAAATGTTCAAGCTCAACTGACAAAAACCAACAGGTCACTGTGTAGATATATACAACAGTTTATCACAAGTCTCAGGTACACTGCCTCAAGTTTTGAAATTTAAACAATGACTGAAGTAGAAATGGCATGAATAAATGTACTGAAACCAGATAGGCAGGTCATGGGTTTGAATATTGCCTTTAGGGAAGGATCAACTGTGACCTCTGGGATCCCTAAAACAGGTGTCAGTACTAGTTAGTATCCCAGGAAGCAGTCAATTTTAATATAAGTTGTAATAGCCTTTGACACAACTGATGTAAGATGCATAAGTTTGACACAATGTATACCTCCTTCCTGTTTGCAATACGTTCTAGTCCTGCCTCACAAGCTAACTGTTTTACATCTTGTTTTAGCATATCTCCAACAGGAAATAATGCTCGACGTAACGAAGTCTGTGGAATCTGTGACAGGAACAGTGTCTGACATTTTGTGGAATCAACTGCTTTCAATAAATCTACACCTGAAATAGAGTAATTAGTTGTGTAGTGCATGATTGCATATAAAGATAAAGTCTAATCAAATAAGATCATCATTTCTCTTCAAATACTCAAATTCTATTCTCCACACATAAATGGTTAATTTTGAACACTAAAATTGTCATCGCCACATGAGTCGCTCATTTTCATACATGGAGAACAGTTGTGTTAAACACACAAACCAACAGTTTTTCACAAAATAAGCAATACATCAACATGTGACAACATCAACATAATGCACTCTACAGACATGATTGTTGATCTATGAAGATGAATGCAACTTCAGAAATATATATACAGAAATCATGTTTGATGTAGCCAGTTATTGACAACTAAACTACCAAGTCCTGGACCAGGTATCGTGAAATATTTCAAACAGATGCTCAAGTACATGTAGTTCAATACATAAATCTTATCTTTTACTTTACATAGGACCAACTCTCCTAGAACCAGATGTGTGAAATTGCTTAAATGTAGTCTACAAGTCAGATTTCTAGAATTACTACAACAAGACAAGAACCATTTGGTCCCAAAAAGTATGAGAAAGATCTCATTTTGAAATCTTTCACCAACTGAGGGGGTCAAAATATTCATGAGTAATCAAACAGTAGAACAACTGATAACAATGCAGTATGATTGATTGTATCAATAAGGTAATAATCACCTTGTCTGTCATCAATATTATCCAGGTTATATCCAGCACTGCTCCGTACATAATGACCAGTAGCAATAGCATCCGCATTCAACTTCTCCAATGCATAGTTATAAAATGCATCAAACTTTATATGTTTGTTACACAATACGTCTGGATTTGGTGTTTTACCTTGATGAAGATCTTGCAAGAAATTACTGCAAAAGAGATCAGCACATAAATAATGAAGTATAGGCAACAGAGAAACATATCAACATGGAGAATTGCATCAGTTTTTTAAACTGTCGACTTAGATTTGTCATTATAAAACATGCCAATTTGTAACTGCTGAATATACTATGAAACTTTCGCTGGTATTAATTTCTCTGTTTCATGTATGTTTTCTGTTCTGTAGTTGTCAGGCTGTGAACGATTACATGTGTGTCCTATTTATTACGATTAATTTTACATTTTCAATTATTTAGAAAGGTTTTACGTCACTGTTCTGTGTTCAGAGGTACCTAACAGTTATTTTCATTGATTCCAATTAGCAAAATCATCTGCAAGGTGCTGTAAGTCACATAACAGCCAGGGCGATGAAGTGACAACTCAAGCTATTTGAGTGGAGAAGACCCCAGACGGACACCTAAAGAAAACCACCAACCTTATGCAAGCCAGCTGGTTGACTTCCTCACAAATTTTATATCCCGGTGGCCTAAAACCCACAGAACTATAAGCGCTAGACCATTGAGGCCCCTATAAACAAAAACATCTGTACCTGAACACTTCATTCCAATACTCCTTTACAAAGTTCACTTCATACAGTGGAATATTCAAATGTTCACAAACAAACTTTGCATCTTCCCTGTCCACATCAGACATACATACACCGTGTTCATTTGCAGAATCCCAATTCTTCATAAACAACCCAAGAACATTGTAACCTAGACAAGTATACAAAAATTAACTTAAATATATTGCTGATCAGTAAATAAAAACATGTTTATCAAATTGCGCCGATTGGTTAAACATGTGAACTCAGGAAAATAGAAATCAAATTGTCTAAACTCTTATTAAGCACTGCAAATGAAGAAAGAAATCCCAAAGTAAAACATACTTTTACTTTACTATAAATATCTTGAAATAAATTAAATTATTATTTGTTAAATAAAAAAGAGACTGAAGAAGATATCCTGGTGTAGTGAGCATATATTAAGTTGCCAGTTAAACACATCAAAAATAGTAGCTATCTCATCTCTAGAAATTCATTTATATACTCAATGAATGTGAAACTTCGCTATAAAAACCAATTTTGTCGAAAATGAAGCATTCATAACTCAATAAAGAACCTGGTAATCCAAATTAATTAAATGTATGTGTTACATGAAATAACCGAATAACAATTACATGTACAAAACAAATATTTAACCTTTTAGCTTCAGTATGAGAGCAGACACAGCACTATCAACACCACCCGATATTCCACACACAACTGTCTTCACTTGAAATAAGCTTCTGTATATTCTCATACTTTGGAAAGATGATTTAAAATAAGTACTAACACTGTAAACAAAATGTCTCATTCAATCTACACAGACTGTCTTCATGCTGCCATCATTATGCAATGATTTATAGTTATTCTCCTGTAAAGTAAAAAAAATGATGGCCAGTTGGTAACAAGCAGCATTGACTGTGAACCTTTCCCCAATGATCTTGCTACAAAGGTTTAAGGTACAGCTTTTTTCTCCACTGGTCTTCATCAGTGCAACTAGATGCCAGACATTGTTACTCAACTTACCGTCCTGACCAAAGTGAGTCGGAACGCCAAGTATATGGCCTAAAACAGTCATCCAAGACAAAACCAATGATAGTTTGATACCATGTAGAGATTTCCTCAACGTACCGGCCCCCTTTGGTAAATTGGTACTGACCTTGAAGAGATTCTGGACAGGGCCATCATGTGGCCAGTGAGTGGCCATGACATTTACAACCCGCATTGAAATAGTAAGAGATCTATAAGAACACAGTTTTCAATGCGGGTTGTAAATTTCATGGCCACCAAAGACCTAAATACTTTGTGGCCACTCACCGGCCACCTATGGACAGGGCTAGATGCCCACCACTAGGTGTATACTCACATTTTAAACATCTTTCGAATGTGCACATCAACACGCCACACACCTCACATTGTGTATTGTCAAAAGAGCATTAATGCTCAAATGTAAGACACACACTTCACTGGAAGGAGACGGGGGGGGGGGGGGGGGTAGCTACAGAATATCGGTTAGTTTGTTTACAATAACAAGAATATGGCAGCCAAAAATAATCTGGAAATGCATTCTGTTTGTTTCATACGTGTTCTGTTTTTCTTCTGTGATTAATTTAGTAAGTGACAATGACATTATACCTACCAATGGTCAAATGATTAGGTAACAGTCCCGTAAACTTTCATTCACGTTTTAGTCGGGCGCCATCTTGTTTCCGGTTAGCGGACGATATATTTGATGCAAGGGAAACAACTCCTAAACTATATCAAACATGCCCGTAGTAGTTACTTCCCCTACAGTGAGACAACATCTGTGTGATAACTTAACAATTCTATAAGCTAAAACATTTATTCACTTCCAACCTCCGAGTACAACTAGACATTTATACCACAACAATACAGTGTCATAATTTGAACCTATAGTCTGTTTCTTCATTACTACATCCTTCCCCCTAAAATGAGAAAGCTGTCTGTTTTTGTTTCCTCTAATCAGTTCTGTAACCCGAGTCCTGGCTTGGTATAATAGCTCCAATATCATTGTTTATCCTGTTTATGAGTGTTGTTAACATATAGAAATGTCAAACACCAGACTTTACACATGAAACAATGGTTTATATAGATGAAATTTTGCCTCAATTTCTGAACAAACATTCCACAAGTAATTACCGTACTTCTACCAAAATTTTATAGATTTTTATGTGCGACAGAATCAGTTCTTCGCAGTTCACAAACATCCTTTTAACTAACACGTACAAATAGATGTGAATAAATGATTATTGATGATATGAATCATACAAGCGTATATCTTGTCTGTTCTGTCACTAGATTTCTTCATGATGACATCAATGAAAATTAATGTCCTCAACTATGTTTCACAGTACTAATGATGATAAGGGATTATTATGCCCTTTTATACACACATATCCATTTTAAAATGTACATTACACATAATCCTTCAAACGAATTGGTGGCTTCCGGTCACGTTGTGGTCATGGATACTGTTGTTGCTCTGGAGTTCGCTGAGTTGGTGATTGTAATACTGAAGTATCTACGTCTTGGGTAGATTTTCCCGGTTTTTTTTATAATAGTTGGTAAATTCTCGTATTGATCCTGCTGTTGAACATGTGTAGCAGGAGTTAGAATTGGCAGTGAAACGTCCACCAATTCTGGTTCGTTTGACGTCATTAAACAATGTCTATCACGGATATGATCCACGTGATTCTTTAACGTATGACCATCGTGAACTTTAATTTCATATGACATTGGTCCCGTCTGATTTTTAATGGTCCCCTGTGTCCATGTCTTTCTCACACTTTCCCAGACAAAATCCCGATGACCTATGTCAAAAGTTCTCTCTTTTGCATGTGCATCATGATACGTTTTCATGTCTGCTTGTTTCTTCTCAACTTTGTCCTTGAAGCTTGGCACGACCAAATCCAATCTCGATCTGTTTTCTACCAAATAAAAGTTCACTAGGACTCACTCCCAGTGTGCTATGTGGTGTGATTCGGTATGTCAAAAACACTTTTGACAAGCGTTTTCAATTCTGTGAAAGATTTGTTACCTGGTTTTACTGGCGAAAGTAAATTACAATGTACACATCAATTTGTACGTTTTTGAACCAACCACAGATTACAAAATCGCCTTCATCTTGTCCGTATCCATAATTTCATTTGCCACAAAATAATATTCCAAACGCTCAATATATTCATTCCACTCTTCCTCCCCTGGATAAAATTCTTTCAACTGTCCATACACGGCCATTTTTCTAAAAAAAATTCCTCGTCGCCAATACGTGATAACTTAACAATTCTATAAGCTAAAACATCTGGAAATGTGTGAGACAACACCTGTGTGATAACTTAACAATTCTATAAGCTAAAACATCTGGAAATGTGTGAGACAACACCTGTGTGATAACTTAACAATTCTATAAGCTAAAACATCTGGAAATGTGTGAGACAACACCTGTGTGATAACTTAACAATTCTATAAGATAAAACATCTGGAAATGTGTGAGACAACACCTGTGTGATAACTTAACAATTCTATAAGCTAAAACATCTGGAAATGTGTGAGACAACACCTGTGTGATAACTTAACAATTCTATAAGCTAAAACATCTGGAAATGTGTGAGACAACACCTGTGTGATAACTTAACAATTCTATAAGATAAAACATCTGGAAATGTGTGAGACAACACCTGTGTGATAACTTAACAATTCTATAAGCTAAAACATCTGGAAATGTGTGAGACAACACCTGTGTGATAACTTAACAATTCTATAAGCTAAAACATCTGGAAATGTGTGAGACAACACCTGTGTGATAACTTAACAATTATATAAGCTAAAACATCTGGAAATGTGTGAGACAACACCTGTGTGATAACTTAACAATTCTATAAGCTAAAACATCTGGAAATGTGTGAGACAACACCTGTGTGATAACTTAACAATTCTATAAGATAAAACATCTGGAAATGTGTGAGACAACACCTGTGTGATAACTTAACAATTCTATAAGCTAAAACATCTGGAAATATGTGAGACAACACCTGTGTGATAACTTAACAATTCTATAAGCTAAAACATCTGGACATGTGTGAGACAACACCTGTGTGATAACTTAACAATTCTATAAGCTAAAACATTTATTCACTTCCAACCTTTGAGTACAACTAGACATTTATACCACAACAATACAGTATCAATAATTTGAACCTATAGTCTGTTTCTACATTACTACAACCTGTATCTTTATATAGTGACAGCTGTGACGAACTGTTCCTGTATCGAGAATAAACAAATTGATTGGCCTTTCATTTTCTCATTTCCTGATTTAAAATTCAACAATCAGACCATATTGTAATGCAAAGGAATACTTGTATTATGTGACAAATTTCGATTGTTTACTTCAAAGGATACTAAGTCACACACTGTAATGCTGTTTAACATACTTTATGCCAAGTATGCAACAAAAACACAAAAATCATATGAAATTTTTTAATTATTTAATACATCAACAGGGAATGAAAAGGTATAATGGATTCAGAAATATCATACATGTCATGAGCAAAAAAACATATAAACAGTACAAGTAATTCCATTCATGAAATTCATCTTTTTTTCTAAAGTAACACAAAGTACACATTATATAAGCTAATTTTTTTAACATCATAATTCTATCTGAAAATACGTATCTATACGTAAGGCATATTTTGAAATATTAAACTTAACACAACCTGGTATTCAGGCATATCATCAGTAAGCACCTCAATTACAACATCTGTTACAGGAAGGCCACAATTTTCTTCACAATCAGCAAAAACGTGTAACATTCACATGACCTTTATTTCAAAAAGATCAGAAAGTAAGTCACCACTTACTTAGAAAATAATGATTTTCTAAACACTTCCAATCATTAACTATTGCATGGCACTTACAAAGATAATAAGTAATAGTTCACTAAAGACCGTCTTAACAATAAGCAATAGATAATCAATATAAACTATTTATACCTGCCCCATAAAAAACAAGTTCTATTCTAAGTAAAGAAATATGAGATACAATTACTACATGTATTGTATACATGTATTAGAAACAGAACATACTGAAAGGAAAGAGGATAGCAAGTCTTTCTGCTCCAAGAGTAAGACAAGTCTATTTGCTTCATGATTTATATACTGATAGACTATTTGTGACATCACCCATTGATATACTATATAATGTTTTGTGAGTAAAGATTGCTGTAAGATTATCACTGAAAAAAGGTAAACCATGAATTCATATTTAATACAAAAGAAAAAGTACAATACATATGAACATGTATAAATATATTCACCAAAATTGAATTCACCAATTTAGCACATACTTAAAGTATAAATTAAATCTAACACAATGTAGAAGATGCTAATGTAAAATCATAAAGGACTGCTTGAATCAATGCAAACTACTTTTTTCAAATACACAGGTACAGGTGCACAAATAATAATCCAGCATTTTAAGTCATGGTTAAATTTTTTAACACACACCAAATTTGTTTCATAGTATTTTTTCGATTAACAAAAATTGAGAAAACTTGGAATGAAATATTTGTGTTGAAGTCATATTGCTCTCGTCTTTGTTTATTGAAAAAGCAAGTAATAAAATACTCCCACATGTACATCTAAGACGAGATGAGCATCGTGAGACAGAGCTCTGATGATATATTATATAATCATGGATATATTTCTAGTTCAAACACACTGTAAATAAATGAAATAAAAAGGCTTCATACTATAATATCAGACGGCAGGCGGGGATTAAAATGTTTCTAGAAATAATTCAATAAAGAACAATAGATATCCCTGTATTCAGAGTATTATCTGCGTTCTTTATTGTTACGACTGTTAGTGGACCAGATAAGTGAAGTTCAGTAAAATATTGTTAGTAAGTTTATGGCTGACCTAGATTTTCTGTCATTCCAAAAAGGCGTAGAAATTCTGATCAATTCAATACAGTGATATTTCCCACTCCTCATAGCTCAATTATGGCTAATAAACTTCTAAAGCTTTCATAATCAGAACATCATAATCTTACATAAAGTGATAAAATGATGAAGAGGTAAACTGCAGGCCCCATGTTCACAAAGGATCAACTGATCTGGATCAAGTTGCTCCATAAAAAGATTTGCCTATTTCATGAAGCGTTTGAACACTTTTTCCAGTACTTCTCATAAAACATACACAAAAATACCTAAAAATATTCTAATTAATATCGTGAAAACATACTAAACTTATGTTGAGAAAATAAATTTATTATACTTATGACTGAAACTGATTTCTTAATAAGCATGACATTTGAATTTAATGTCACAAAAGTTTTGCAGGATGTTCATATCTGTCACAGTATGTAAAAAGATAACATTTTTTACAAAGTTTGAAATTCCAATATTTGATCTTGATCCTGAAAACTGATTCTTTGTGAACACAGGGCGAGGAAACCATAATGTAACAATGCATCATATATATTTCACGCAATCACATAGCTAAAATCACAATGAAAGTCAATCATAATGTGCGTCAAGAACAATATTTATCTAATAAGTAAGCAGTTTCAAACACTTTAAAAAACACTATATTGCAATCAGTTCCAAACTACATTATTACAAGTAAATGTTCATTTAACAGCATTTATGTCATTTATCTTGTAACTTCAACTAATTTGATTTCTTGTCCCCATCTTGTGATTCAGACGAAGCTTGAAGCGTTTCCTGAAACAAACAAATCTTGTATTATATGGAATGCAGTTAATCTATTAACTTCAATTACACAAGCATGAATGTTATTATTTCTCAATAAATTTTCCACATAGCAAAAATGTAAAGGGGCAGTCACACTCACACAAAAAACAGGTGCTATAGCTTTAACCGTGATATATATATATTGTTTCTACAGTCGAAACCAGCAAGTCGACATTATAGGGACCTGATAAAATATGTCAACATGTTCGACATAACACTCTTCGGGCCAGAGAAATCATGTCAACATAGCCGAAATTGTTGACATAGAAATGTCGACATATAAATCATTTTCCTTATACAATATATAGCGACAGATATCGGGACTTTACAAATATGTCGCTTTAACCAGAATGTCGACATTACCGATGTCGACACAATGAGTGTCAATGTTGACACAATGAGTATCAACTGTATTATATGACCATGTTCTCCCATAGTGGAGGAAATAAAAGTGTATTCTTACCACTTGTTTTAATAGTCTGTCATACTCATTGTTAGTTCCTTCTGATTGTTTCTTTAAAGCGTTAAAATCTATTTCTTTCTTTTGCAGAGCTGTGAATATGAAATAAAATACAATAAACATTTTAACAAGAAACTATTAATAATGGAAGATATTTAAATATCATATCTACAGGGGTAATTGTTAATCACAAACAACTGTGCAACAAAACCATTTCGCAAACAATTAATTTCATCATCTTGTTTCAACACATACAGAAATATCGCTAACCTGAGTACATCGCCATGTTGGCTTCAAGAGAGTCCAAGAGGATTTCAATAATTTGACCTACTTTTTGGCTCAACATGAGCCAGTACTACATTGGACTAGCATTTAATTAAGACAAACATTCTGATCAAGTTTTATGTAATTCCGGTAGAAAATGCAGCCTGCCAAGAATCCACAAGAATTTTCAATCATTGGATCCTGTGACCTAGTATTTGACCTCAGATGACCCAGTTTCAATCTTGACCTAAATCTATTTAAGGCAAATATTTTGACCAAGTCTCATGTAGATAAAGTAAAAAATGTCATCTCTGGAGTGTTAACAAGGTTTAACTGCAATTTGACCTAGTGACCTAGTTTTTGACTCCAGACGACCCAGTTTCGAAGTTTGCCTAGCTTTCATCAAGACAAACATTCTGACCATGTCTCACTTTAATCAAGTAAAAAATGTGACCTCTGGAGTTTTACAAGGTTTTGACCTAGTAACCTAGTTTTTGAACAGGTAAAAGATGTTACCTCTAGAGTGTTAACAATCTAAATTGTTGACGACGCCGCCGCCAGACATAGGGCGATCCCAATAGCTCACCTTGAGCACGAAGTGCTAAGGTGAGCTAAAAAAAATCACTGACTACAGACATAAAGAACCAATCTGAATGTGCAAAATACAAAATGATAAGCCTAATCTACAATACTACTATAAAACAGCTAATGGCATTAAATAAATATTGCCAAGTAACAAGTACAAACTAATTCAGACTAATACAGTCAGACCTCGTTCATTTGAACTCATCGGGTCCGATGAATTCAAATGAATGAGGTCTGATTGTATTAGTCTGAATTAGTTTGTACTCTTTACTTGGCAATATTTATTTTATGCCATTAGCTGTTTTATCATCTAATTAATAGAGAATCAATAAGTAGTTATTAAATACACATGTAATGTCAACAAGTAGTTAACATATCAAAATGCAGACAAAGGTCCACTACACAGTACACTGTAATACTCCTGATGCCATGCAGTAAACATATTATTTCTAAGAGTGGTTTATACATCAATGTTTGTTCGCAGAAAAAATTGGATCATTTACCAGTTTTAGATTTTGATAATTCCTCCTTCACACCCATCAGCTGTTGAGCTAAATCTTTCTCTCGTTTAATAGCATCAATATCTGTGTCATCTGCTTTAACCTGTTATGATATAAAGAAAAACATACACAGCTATGTCATATTACAATATATGAAAGTTGCCCAATATTTGAACTAATCTGATTCGAACATTCATATACACATTCTTGGCTGCAATAAAACAAACTTGTATATATTTAAAAAAATATGGGTGGCAACTAGTCATAGTATACCAAACTGAGATATATGTTAGGTACAAATTAACTACACAACTGACTCTAGAGCTTAATACTTTTGCAAACCATTTAATAAAGACAATTCTCATGATCCATCAAGCTAAATTAGGTTCACAACATTGCTTGGCATTGGCTTAATACCAGATACTGTAATAATACACTAATACGCCAAACTACATGTCTTATCTCACTTGCAATCTAAATTCACACCTATTGTCATTAATTAACAATATCATTAGTATACAATAATGGGAAATGTTACCAAGTTGGAGAGATTTTCCTTCTCTTCCATAAGTTTCTTTGCAGCATCAGATGCAGACTGTGCCTGTTTCTGACTGGCTTCAGCTTGCGCAATTAACTGTGCTTGAGCAGAAATCAGGGTAATCAGTCTACGGATAATGCTGAAACATAAAATCAGAACAGTCTATGAATGAATATGAAGCATAAGTCAGAGAAACCAGTCTATGAATGATACATGTACTGATACATAAAATTAGAGAAACCAGTCTATGAACAAAACATGTACTGATACACAAAATCAGAGAAACCATTCTATGAATGATACTGAAGTGATACATAAAATCAGAGAAACCAGTCTATGAATGATACTGATACATAAAATCAGAGACACCAGGATATGAATGATACATAAAATCAGTGAAAGTCAGTCTACGAATGATACTGAAACATCAAATCAAAGTAATCAACCTATTGATAATGCAAAAACATAAAACCACAGAGTATCAAGACTATGAATGATGCTGAAACATAAAATCAGAGCAACCAGTCAATGAATGATTTCAAAACATGGCTCATGTCATGATGTGGAATGTTCTGTCACAACATAGAACAATAACTGCAGCATACAAATAGCATGTTGAAAAAGTTAACACTTAAATCTGTCAGCAAAAAGTCTATGAAAAATTTGAAAACTAGGCAGACATACTGAATGTTAAACGTTTTAATGGTATATTATCAGCTTATTCATGGTGTTCATAGACCATGTTTGGTAAGAATTTTAACAAAAAATGCATTTCATAAAGAATCCAACTAAGAAATTTGAGCCCTGTGGAAATCAGCACATACCAACTCATTGCCTGAATCAGCCAAAGGGTTATGCAGATTACTACAGTTAATTTAGAAAACCATGTTATAATAAAAAATGTGCAAGATAAATGCTATTATAGGCCTTACTCACATAAAGTCACATCTTATTGTAATAAATAACAAGATCATGAATTTATTACAACTGACAGTAGATTACAATTTGTCACAATATAACAGGTTTGCAGTGGACAATATCAGGAGCTACTTACAACCACAAGAAGAGAGCAAATCCAGCAATATACAGGTTTCTTTGAGCTCGGAACAGCCTCATATGTGCAACAATTTCAGAATCTGGATTGTGTTTTAAATCAACTTCGGACGCAGGACCAGCATATTTTCTCACTTCACGTACTGCATCTGTTAAACAAAACAACGCACATATACACCCAGATATTTGATGCTGCAATTTTGATGCTTAATTATAAATTACTTTTAATTGAAGCTTAAAATGTTCACATTGATGTTTATTCTTTGTTTAACCTTATCGATAGTCATAATAAAATATTTTAAGTAAATATCAACGCTATATTTTACTTGCCCATAAAATAATGTCTTGTGTAAGTTGTGTTACACATCGATGCATATACAACATTCTATTTGAGTTGATTAATATAGTGAATTCCAGAAGACGGTGCAACCTCTCCAGGTAAACTTCAGCTATTGTGGAGCAGACAATGTGGTACAAGTAATAGATAGAGTATGATAACACAAGGGTAATTAATTTAGTCCAGGAGAGGTAGCCCCCCCCCCCCGAGGTTAAATTAGATAACAAAGAATTTTCACTCTATCTGTTTTGTATCATTGTCCAATCACTATGTGTACAACCAGGCATTTCTCTTTACTATGTGACGTCACTGACATATGCAAATAAGCAGACATGTCTTGCACTGTGGTTGTGAAATATTGCTTTGTCAACAGAACGATAACTGACAGTGTGGGTATCTAATTACTGCACTGTAAGTTAATGCAGTCTGCTTTTGGAAATATGAAAGTACTGTAGTGGTGTGGCGCTTGATGAGGTGCTCGAAGCCACACCCCCTCTACACGAGCAAGGCGCTCTACCAACTGTACTAACCAGTTGGCTGTATCACCCCGCACCGCTGCTCTCCTCCCACTTACGTCACTATACTGCTGCTACCTTCATATAAATGCAGATGGATGTGCACCCAGTGTGGGGCTCGACCTTATTAATGTATTTATTTACTTTTTTTCGGAAATGCCAGACAATTTCGTGTGATATGAACTAGATGAATTGATAGAAAAGTTCATAACTATTGTTGATTAATGTGAAATATTAATATCATTTTTGTTACGAACGTTACGAATGCCTTTAACCATTCGTAGCATTTTTGTTTAAACTTACTAATACGTAGCGACGGAGTGCGCACGAAAATTTTGATAAAACGCTCTTGAGATCGTAAGAACGTCGTAAGAAAATCTTTGTGCATAAGAACGTTGATAAAACGGGCCCATTATGTATAAGGTTTTACACAGATACTGATTTTATGTTGATGTACATGATACAAACTGACAAAAACTTACCCAAGAAAAGCAGCAGTAGTATAGCAATAAATACATTGAAATAAATGTTTGAGTATCCAGCCAGACGATTTATTATTCCAGAACGAAAAATTCTCTGCCATCTGAAAAAAGAAACATAGAAGTTATCCCGGAAAAGAAAAAAATACACAAACAATAATTATATACTAAGTACATTATTGGTTACGTATATCTTATGTCTATACCAAACTTATCTTATCTTGTGACATCATTTTTTCCCCATTTTTAGAGCTAGCTTACACTCATGGTACAATGTGCAGAATCTTTTTAATATATACATTCAATTAATAGTGATGAACTTCATCTTAAATTTATTATCACTGAGTAAGACAAGCATAGCAGTCTCATAAAATGGTATTAGCATTTTAATAAAACGATATACGATATACCGATATATTGCAATATGCAGCCAGGGGTGTCACGATATACCGATATATTGCAATATGCAGCCAGGGGTGTCACGATATACCTATATATTGCAATATGCAGCCAGGGGTGTCACGATTTACCTATATATTGCAATATGCAGCCAGGGGTGTCACTGTATACCGATATATTGCAATATGCAGCCAGGGGTATCACGATATACCGATATATTGCAATATGCAGCCACACTGTATAGGATCCGGGATATACAACTTGTGCACACCAGTTTTGTAAGATACATAATTTTCTGCTTTCTGGTAGAAGGTTACTAACTACAAACTCTAAAGAAATGCAATAATCTACATAAGGAACTTTATAACAGTCAAACATCAGAATGACAACTACATGATTGTATTTAAGCAAATTTGAGTTTGGAGTTGAATAAATGTATTCAAGAAAGAAAAAACATCTGCAGTCTTATCACATGTTAATGGAGCAGGATATGTTGATACATACTGCAATATGTTGTTGATGTATTGCAATATATCGTGGTATGCTTCAGGTGTATCGCGATACCCCTAATAAAACCTTTACATGATCAATGGATTTATGACAATGAGACAACGCTTGCTGCAGTAAAGTTTACACAAACCAGTTCAATAGCTTCTTCACTCAGACATTATTCTAAACATCTTTAAAATTTCTTGTTAGTTTCACCATACTGAATACAGTTTTTACATTTTTTTGTATGCTGGGTAGAAAGCCAAACACTAATAGTAATTATTTCAAGGATAATTGTAAGGAGTAGGTACTCCAGAAATATCAAATAAACACAAAGACACACTAAGTATGTCATGTAGACATATCTGTCCTGTGAACACACAAGGTATGTCAGGTGGACATACTAGGTATGTCATGTAGGCACATTAGATATGTAACGTAAACACACAATATATGTCAGGTTGACATACTAGGTATGTCATGTAGGCACATTAGATATGTAATGTAAACACACAATATATGTCAGGTGGACATACTAGGTATGTCATGTAGGCACATTAGATATGTAATGTAAACACACAATATATGTCAGGTTGACTAATTAGATATGTAATGTAGGCACATTAGATATGTCAGGTAAGCACACAATATATGTCAGGTTGACTAACTAGATATGTCATGTAGGCACATTAGATATGCCAGGTAAACACACAATATATGTCAGGTTGACTAACTAGATATGTCATGTAGACATACAAAATATGTCATTTAGACTCACTAGACATGTCATGTAGACATACAAAATATGTCAGGTATATTAAATAGATATGTCAGGTATATTAAATAGATATGTCAGGTACAGTCACTAGATATGTCAGGTATACTCAATAATTATGTCAGGAAGACTCATTTGACATGTCAGGAAGACTCACTAGATATTTTAGGTACAATCACTCGATATGTCAGGTACAGTCATTAGATATGTCAGGTAGACTCACTTGATATGTCAGGCAGACACACTAGATATGTCAGGCAGACTCACTAGATATGTCAGGTAGACACTCGCTAGATATGTCAAGTAGACACACTAGATATGTCAGACAGACTCACTATATATGTCAGGTATAGTCACTAGATATGTTAGGTAGACTCACTTGATATGCCAGGTAGACACACTAGAAATGTCAGACAGACTCACTAGATATATCAGGTAGACACACTAGATATGTTATGTCAGGTAGACTCTCTAGATATGTCAGATAGACTCACTAGATATGCCAAATAGACTCACTAGATATGTCAGGCAGACACACTAGATATGTCAGGCAGACACACTAGATATGTCAGGTTTTAGTCACTAGATATATCAGGCTGACTCACTAGATATGTCAGGTAGACTCACTAGATATGTTAGGTAGACTCACTAGATATGTCAGGCAGACTCACTAGATATGTCGGACAGACTCACTAGATGTGTCAGGTAGACTCTCTAGCTATGTCAAGCAGACTCACTAGATATGTCAGGTAGACTCACTAGATATGTCAAATAGACTCACTCGACATGTCAGGTAGACTCTCTAGATATGTCAAATAGACTCACTAGACATGTCAGGTAGACTCTCTAGATATGTCAAATAGACTCACTAGACATGTTAAGTAGACTCTCTAGATATGTCAGGTAGACTCTCTAGATATGTCAAACAGACTCACTAGACATGTTAGGTAGACTCTCTAGATATGTCAGGTAGACTCACTAGATATGTCTGACAGACTCACTAGATGTGTCAGGTAGACTCTCTAGCTATGTCAAGCAGACTCACTAGATATGTCAGGTAGACTCACTAGATATGTCAAATAGACTCACTCGACATGTCAGGTAGACTCTCTAGATATGTCAAATAGACTCACTAGACATGTCAGGTAGACTCTCTAGATATGTCAAATAGACTCACTAGACATGTTAGGTAGACTCTCTAGATATGTCAGGTAGACTCTCTAGATATGTCAAACAGACTCACTAGACATGTTAGGTAGACTCTCTAGATATGTCAGGTAGACTCTCTAGATATGGCAAACAGACTCACTAGACATGTTAGGTAGACTCTCTAGATATGTCAGGTAGACTCTCTAGATATGTCAAATAGACTCACTAGATATGTCAGGTAGACTCTCTAGATATGTCAAATAGACTCACTAGACATGTTAGGTAGACTCTCTAGATATGTCAGGTAGACTCTCTAGATATGTCAGGTAGACTCTCTAGATATGTCAAACAGACTCCCAAGCTATGTCAGGTGACTCCCTAGCTATGCCAGGTAGCCATTAAGTCAGAACGATATATCAGGTACAGTTGTGAACACACAAGATAAATTGTAATGTATGGTATAAAAATTCACTCAATTGTAATATATGGACATCCTATTTAAAATTCAGATTGTGCTATGCAATATGGCGAATCTTTTAATAAATAAAAAATGAATAAACAATAATATTATACTGATACCTTGAAGGTGATATGAAAGGCAACAGCAACATGCATACCAATGCTATCTCTGAGTACATAAACACCGCAATAAATGTCCACTGTAACGACATGTTGGCTGTCTGCAAAAAAAATACTTCATCAAACATTTCATCTCTCACACACTAAATAAGGATATATTATCAATGTGGTCTAACATCAAGCTCAATTCGCAACACTTGAAAAGATTACTGGATTATAATCATGACATGAAGGAAAGAAATCATACAATATTACATGCGTAAAATCAGATTGATACAGATTTCAAATATTAGATAAAGAGAGCAGTTGATTAACCATAAAAAATGACCTAAAATGTATAAACATCCTTGTGATAAATTATAACTTACATGTTACAATCAAGAGACACTGAGCATTGGTCTCAACAATGAAGTATGAAAGACAAACCATGGTGGATGTTTATACAGTGTATTAAATGTAAATACATCACAAGGAAGCTTGCAGCCTGTCAAAACAGTAACTTGTCTAATAGTAACAATAAGAACATTGTGCAAACAGTGTTTCTGTAAAAAAGTGGCCTCACTGAGCCACTACAAACTACCTACCACCCATTCCATCTCACTTTCCACCCACACTGCACACATATACATGGATGGTATACAGATATATCACTTATTGTTCAGTTATATTTATTGACTTTAGTAGTGATTTTTAGGGAGGTCATGTTTACTAAGCTAAATTGGCCAGATTTTCTGGTCATCGTTGCATTTCACATTTGAGTTAGAGTTTTTAATTTTAGCTTGCTTTCCACATAAAGACAATGTATGCAGTATCTCAATAATTATACATACATGTATATAAATATTTCATATATAAACATATACCTTTTTAAATTGCCAATGAAAGTTTGAAGCATAGACCAAATTTCAACATTTCAACTTAAACACAACATCAATATATATAAAAACATGTTAATTTACAAACAAAACCTACTAACAAACCTGAATCATACACCAATGCAGTGATTATAAAATATTTAAAAACACCCTTTTTAATTAACAAGATCAGTGGTTATTAAAAATGTACAAGCAATATACAATAAAATCATTGAAAGCAATAAAATCATATAATCAATGTTTCAGCTGCAAACTATGCTAATGAATTTGTTATTTCATTCTTTCGCAAGTAATTACCAAAATTAATAACTTCTGGTTAAGATGAATTTAGGCAGAGGAGAGTTTAATATATAGTGGTTTTGTTGTATGTAAACTACCAATAAATTATATTATGATGATGAAACTGATGTTAACAGGGCAAATGTGTAAATACTGTAGGGATTGGACAAGAGCTGTAATACATGTATATTAATACAGCGTGTTGCTTTCTTAAATCAATCAGACACAATTGCTGGGGCAATGAAAAGGCAAAAGGTAAATATTGTTCTTTAATACGGTTCCTATAATACTTTTCCATGATGGGAGTGTCCAAAAAAATGAAATAATTTGCAGTAGTGTTTTTTTCATATTAGAAGTATTGGTGGGGCCCTTTGAAGAAGGAACATAGCATTGGTGAGGCAAATAGGGGAACAGCAATAAATTACATGTCAAAGTATACATTTCACTAAATGTTCTGTTTCTTAACTTTCAGCAGTAACAAGTAAATGATAGATCAGTACGATGAGATAAATCATATTAGTGTACAACATTTCTGGACCGTGGTTTTTTGACCGAAAATACCAACAATGCTAAAACAGGGGACTAAAATAGACAAGACCAGCCCTAAAAAAATGTTTGTTACTTACTCCTCAATTTGTTTAGTAAGATCATAAAAATGTTTTAAACATTTATTACCTACCCACCTAAATTGCGCTGGGTGGGGGTAATGCCAAACCTTTTTTTCAAGCATGGCCTTAGAGGTTACATGCAAAGTGAAAGTAAGATGTAAAATTTAAAGCACAACAAGAATATACATGTCTAATACTTTGAACTGGAAGCTGATATGATTATGACATAACAGATAGTGAGATACATGTATGCTGTTTACACTGTTAATCAGTGTGTTAAATTTTCAATGGATGCATTTCGCTTAAAACTTAGAAACTGTACATGCAAACAATATACAATACAATATCATTTATTGCATAAAACATATTACAATGTTTATAGCAAACAAAAATCTATACTATACAGGGCTCTGCCGAGGGGGCGACTTAAGCGAAGTGGTCGCCTAAAATTGTGACACTTTGCCCATTCGCTAGTTCAAAGCGAAATTGACTTCGCCGATAATTTTGGCGAAGTTGGAGACGCTCAGACACTGTCAAGACGGAGCGCTCGGCAGTCAAAACAATATAATTAGCCATTCAGATCGCCCGATATTGAGCGACTTGTATAACCTGGGTAGAAGAATCATAAAAAATTACGTAATCCAATTGATTTGACACCACGCAATCAGCGTGTCGTACGTTCCCCACTGTTATGCATCGGCACTTTCGTTTTCATTACAAATTCAATAAACAGTGAATGCCGGGGACCAGTAGGAACCAATGACTTTGTCCCAGCTTCAACGTTGAAGCGTCGTAGCAGTAAACGGAAGTCGGGTAACAGTTAACAAATTGTCAGTTCACGAGAAGAGGTGTTATAATGAGTAAAAGGTAGGTTCTTTTATTGTATTTCGGCGACTTTTGAACTCGTCGTTGGAACTGCAAACTGCGAAACACCCGAGTTTGCGAGTGAAAGTAATTAAATGTTGTGCTGCATTACAGCGAAAAATAATCGTATATCCAATTATCATTTGATTATTCCCAAAAAGTAACTGCATTATTACTAAGCTATCAATCTTAGCACAAAACTCAAGTAGAAAACATAGCAATGTCCGTAGCATCTTTTTTAAATGGCGATTCGCCCAAACCTGGTGCGAAACGTGAACAAACAGAACAGAGACTTCCTGAACTGTCACTTCTCCCAAAGATTTCACCCCTTGGAGAGCGCTATACAACATGTAGAAGAAATACATGGATTTTCAAAGAACATCACAAATTTTATATCATATATAGTAACCCCCTCTCTATCCCAGAATTAGGGTGAAATACTTTAATGGTGGCAGTGGTGTTGTAACGTCCCATTCAAAAACGAAAGGCATTGGCAGACGAGCTACAATTTGCCCTGTCTGCCAACGATGTAATCCTGTCACAAGGACGGGACAATCCCCCCTTGTTATTTGGAGAAGGTGATTGACAGGACGACAAGACGCAAGTTGACCTTTTACCACACCCCACGGCAGACTGGGGAGAACCCTCATCTGGATACAAATATCCAAAATGCAGCAGTTACCAGTCCAACGGAGCACAGGGAGACGGAAAGTCCAGAGTACCCACTGTCACCGGGACCAAGAGGGTCCCGAAGTATACCTGGACATAGTCGCCGCAAATGGGGACTATATGCAGTTAAGGTTTGTGGGGTCAGTGCCTCAACCCTCAGCAAAAGGGTAACTTGCTGGGGCTTGGACACTGAGGAAATAAAGAACGCTCAGGCCATTGAACCAAACCTGGAGTTTGTCTTGGACTGGCTGCAAAATTCTGTCAGGATTTGTTTCTTAGACTTGGCCCTAAGGATATTCGCCCCATTGGCCAAGTCGAGAAGAAGGACGATGTCTAACATATCTGCCATACTGTAGATGTGCAAATCACCAACTGTCAGGCGATACCAGGTGGACTGAGTAGCTTGGGAAACCTGACAGTCTTTCACTTTTAACCCCCCACGCATGGCCATAATGTTTCAATTTTGAACGTTGCCATTATTGTAAAAGAAGAGAAAAAAGAAGAGAATTTAGAGTAATCCTGGACAAGACAGCAATATCTGACAGCACTAAATTGACAAGCAACATACTAATATATAGACTGGTAATACTGCTTTACCTTTTTGAAGTCGGTCTCCTACGAAGAAATGCAAAATTAATCGTGTTTGACAGCTACTGTACTTCCGTGAACAGGTTCACAAAATATAATTCGCGTTATAAAAATAAATCTGAAATAGTCAGAACCAGTCTATATTACCGTTTCCGGTGATTCGACATTTCGTAAATTCTCGCGATAGAGCGAGGTTTCTATGGTAGCAACGTGAGAAACAATATGGCGTCCATGTAGGGCAGCCAAAATAAACAATCACCATTTTTTTCTGGAAATAGTAAAATAGAGGAATGTCTCACAGGTAACCAAGCTTTTATTTGATTTCTTATAGATCCTGAATCAAATGGCTCTTTCACAAAATGTGTCATTGCGTTAAAATTGAGCATAACTACGTCAAAGTAATGAATAATTCATTATAATTATTTATAAAGTTTTATCATTATGAACATGAATCGCTCCTTTATTCTTATTATAGTAATGGTCCGTACAGAAAAAAAAAATTTGCTTCAGGTACCTGTGCCCACACCACTATGCACTAAGCATTTTAAAGAATAAACACTCACACTGCTGATGTTCTCATGCTGTTGCTATAAATTGTTGTTTGTTTGTATGCCTGACAAAAAATACATAGTTATGATAGTATGCATGCAAATCAATATTAATATGTTATACCAGGTGACCAGATGCATTATTTGCTGGAGCACCAGATTAATAGTTTTCTTGTAAATGAAGGGGAAAAGTGCACCTGATGTGGGGCTCGAACCGATGACCCACAGTTGTCAAACACCACACCACTACACTCCTACCCTTCCTGCATTTGAAACTCAACCACTGTGGGTTATCAAACACCATTGAAGTAAATCAATTGGAAAAAATAAGTGCCCAATGTGGGGTTAATGAACTTGTGACCCCCAAACACTAGTGTGGCACTGTCTTGGCTAATAAGGCGGTCTTCTATCCAGACACCACTATAGTTTTGATAGGATCGCAAGTTGTGCCAGTGCCTGGGTAGCTTACTTTTCTAGAATTATGTCTTTTTCAGTTCTTTGTGTGCCACTTTCTATTTTTGTTCATGAGAAGCCAAAAGTAGGGAATATAAGTATTGTCCTGTATCCTTATAATCATAGGATAAGTATTTTCATGTATACTATTTTTGTATATTCCAGCACATACAACAAACAATGGGCGGAGGCCCAGTCTGCCCTTATGGACCTTTTGGTTCAGGAAATGCCAGCCGAACCTCCAAAACCAGAAAGGGTAAGGACACAAACTACTTGCGATTTTAATATGTTCATAATATATATTTATGAATTACATCCAGGAATCGAAGATATCTTTACAACTTTTGCTGGACATACCATATAATGTGTGTATAAATCTGACATTCTTTCATTTAGTTAAAATATTATTGTATAATTACGTTTTGTTTTCAGGACCGTTTGGCAGCTTTCCAGCTTCTCGCTACAATGTACATCAAGTATATACAAATTTTCCGTCGGCTTGAGATGTGCTACGATCAGATTGTCCATCCACAGAAGCGTCGTGTTCTCAGACATGTGTTAGATGGTACAATGGGTAGAATCTTAGAATTGAAACATGAAATGGTGAACTTAGAATTTTCAGAGTATCATTACTTTGATGATGTTCTCTCTGACTTGAAACTTACTCCGGTATGAACCTACTCCTTTCACTTTTATTTTACATTACATATGTTTTTAGTCTTTACTCTCACATGAAACTTTCTGTTGAAATGATTTGTTAACTTTGATTTAATAAAAAACTATAAAATTGTTCTTTTTTTTTTCTACTTCATATTGTTTGTGCAAATGTTTTTAGATGCTAACTGCTTTCTGGTTGATCATACTTGAAAATTTGCGATTAAAATAATTTTGTTTTTCTTTCTGTTTGAACGCTAAATCTGAATGATTAATTGTAGAAAGAAAATGACTGGTCGATGGTCATTAACATACTTTTTAATTACTGTTTCTCCTTCATGTTTTAAGTGAATGTTGATGGTTATTGTTTTAGTCGAACACATGTTATCATTCATAAGACTAATGTATGATTTATTGTCATGTTAATTAATAAATAAAAAATTGTGTGTTATACCATTGTAGAATGATGTTGAAATTCCAATTCCTAAATATTTCATCAATGAAAGGAATGAAGCATTGAAAGAGAGAGAAAAGTTACTTGGACAGATTCTAACCAAAGTTGGACCTCAAGATAAAGATATGGTATGTATATGTAGAGCATAATTTGAATTGTAAACTTTCATGAAAGAATGGTTCACATTATATAATATAAGTAACAGTATTATTTATATCATATTTTTTTGAAGCTTGAAAAAAATTCTTTGAATATCCCGCTCAAATTTTACTATCTCTGCATGAAGTCAAATGGTTTGTGGTTAGAATTGAGTGATTTAATATTAACTTTGTGGGTTTTGTAGGAAATAATATACCACATTCAAAAACAATGAATTGGCTTAATTAACGTATTGATTTAGTTAAGATGCATCCATTTTATGTTGTGCTGTCCATTTTTTACTTCAAGCATCTCCTCTTGAAATGGAATTATACTTTTGAACGTCCAACATGAACATATTTATAATGCTGTAAAATTGAAATTCTATCTGTTTGTGTACGGTTGTTGAAGTTATTGAGCTATTCTGTGACTGCTTTGTTGTATCATGCCGTTATTAAAGTCAAATTCTAAGATGAAATAACCATTTGTTGTCTACAGAAAGAGGAGGTAAAAATGTCTTTTGAGGAAGCTATTCGACTGGTTCAGATACATGAAAGAGCCCGTCAAGGTCGTTTGAGAGCAAAGTTCATGCGAGAAATCCGTAGACAGGAAGAGATTGAAAGACAAGCACAAACTCGTGGAGCCCCAACATTGGACCCTGATGTAGCTGCTACTAGAATTCAAAAGGTAAAAATTATTAAGTGAATTAGCTCCTTTGAACGTTGGAATGTTGGCAGTGAATATTAATGGATTCATATTCATCATATCAAATTATTTTCAATTTAAATTATCCATTTAAAAAACATTAAGACTGGGTTAGTTCCAATCAATATTCCATGCAAATTGAATGTATTTATAATATTATTATTTTTAAATAATAGTGTAGTCTTGTTAAGTCTATTTTTTGGATATTGCTAGTGAAATGTTAATGTTAAGTGCTTATTTATTTTTTAAATCTTTATCCATAAGTGTTCATATGTTTGCAGATATGGAAAGGATTCTTCCAGAGGAGAAAAACCAAAAAGGAGAGAGAAGAGGAAATGATATTTATTGGCATGGTGAGTTAACTTTGACCTCTTCATTTCATTGTTATGTCCAGCTGGACAGTAAACTTACGAGTGACCTCAGTACATGTGTAAATTCATCATATATATCTTGTTTTTAGTTTAATCTATAGTGATAGTGTGAAACAGTTATGATGACAAACTTGTGTTTAAAAATGTTAGCTCTATGTGAAATATATTTTTTGAGTTGGTTATTATAAATGAGAATTGATAATAGAGGGACCATACTGTTGATGTATCAGACACATATCGTAATTAGAAAGTTACTGAAATGACTGAGGGGTTTGAAGCATTTATCATATAACTTTATTCTTATTTAAATGATCAACTGGTTTATCTGTTGGTAATGATATAAACTTTTAACTATTTAATTTTCAGGCCCCACCACCTCTTCCTCCTAGTATGAAGAATACACCACAAGCGTTAGCTGGTAAAACCGAACAGCAAAGGCGTCTTACACAAAAAATGCATGAAAATGAATATCAGCAGTCTCTTGTTACTATCAAAGATAAGGTTAGAGAAACTGAGGGACCAGACATGAAAGAAACTATGATGGACCAAATTCGACAGTGGTTTATTGAATGCAGGTTTGTACAGCTAAATTCTCTAGATTGGACAAATAGAGTCCCGTCCAATCCCAGCCATTTATTTCTATTTTGGGAAGCATGATGGTAAAGGGGTATAGCACCAAACCCCAGATCTGGATGTCACGGGTTTGAATCCCAGACTTATAGGGTCTTCATGATGCTGCAATTTAACTCAAATACTGCTTTAAATCCAATCCATGTAGCAGTCATCAAAAGTGGTTAATTGAAATTTCAAAAACTTGTTTCACTATTGATGTAAAATAAATAATGAGTGTGATTGATTTTGTACAGTGCTTACTAAATTGTGATAAACTGAAATCAAACTGGCTGTGGTGACTTGAATGATTTCAAGTGTGTTGATATAAGAAACAGTTTAATATCATAATATTTTCTATTTGTCTGCTCATTAGCTGATACATGAATTACTTGAGTGTAAATGACACATTATCATCGGAGTTAAGTAGTTGTTTTGGATCTATTTCAACAGACTTCAGGTTGTTGTGTTTGGCCCATACAAATTATGAAATTTCAATGAAAGATAAAAACAATCATGCCATTTTTATTACAGAGATGCAACTGGTAAATTCCCTGAATATCCAGATGATGATGATGGTGGTTCTGCTGCAATATTCAAACAGAAAGACCCAGCGGAAGTAGAAGCTGAACTAGCAGGAAAGGTACAGTATGATTTGATGACACATTGTGTGGAAACAATGCTTGAACAATCTAGATTAGCTGCAAGAAATAGTTTATACAAAAGCACGTTTTATTATATATGCAAGTGCTTCAGGAAGTTGTTGTTTTAACTACATCTATGATTAACATGTTTACTAATCAGCTTAATTGGGTATACATCTCCGATGTTTGCATGGCAATGTGTAGACTTAGATAATACTGTAGTTAGAAACTTGCATGATACTCTGAATGCTATTTGATGTCAGATATGATAAATATCCATTAATTTTTGTTTCCAACAATACAATTTTCTGTATCAGTAATTATATACCAGCTGAAGAGTATACCCAAGTGTATCATCATATGTGGCAGTCTCGTTTCTGAGAAAACACACTAAAGATGACGTCTTGTTTTCACATTATGACGTCATGTTTTCACGTTAATTGCAACACCTAGTTGAAACAGTTCAGTAAAAAAATTATGATTCAGCAGTGAGGAGAAGCAAAACAATTATCGGTAAACATTGAGACGGCCCCTTTTCTTAAGATAAATAATAATATACATTTTTTTTTCAAATATTGTATCTGAAAACATATTTGCTGTATTAAATTTGTTAAACTCAGAAATGATTGCACATCTAGTCTAGATGACCATATTAAAAGTGCTGTAATTCCCTAAAATAAAATTGTTTTGCAATAATTTGTTTTGTAGTGACTTACAAATATCCCTGCATTCAGAAATGCTAATAACTCAATTTCATCCAGATATGTCGTTTTGGCCAAAAATCTCGGAGAATAACACATGTTTGTTTTGAATTTATATCGGACAACCTTCTAGTGTTGTTGGAAATATGCTTTTATAGTTTTCAGTTGAAGTTTCTGCTGAAATTAATACAATCTAAATGCTAATCTTAGCAATCCACAATGGATTTACTAGTTGAAGTATAAGGGTATTTTTATGTTGTTATAGCGACAGGTTAGGTATCTCAAGCAACGATCATTTATGACTTCTGTTACCTCTGGTACATCTGCCAGTACATGGTCTAACTGGGATGATGATGATTATAGTGAGGTATATTGTGTCATGTGGTCTAGTCACATGACCTGACTGCAAGTCATGAGAATATTGTATATTTATATTTGCATGTCCTTGTCTCTGAAGTTCATTTATGAAACAGAAAAACAAACACTGAAGTGGAATTGACTATATCTGACATGTAACCCATGCCAGACGTTTTAATCAAAGTTATAGATCACCCATTTCACTACTGTGACAATATTTGTGAATGGTTTATGTTGTTTCACTAATATTCGTAAACACTCCTTAGGTATAAATATTGTGAATATTTGTACTTACTTATTCATTTTCAGTAAAACCTCAATAATAAAACCACCTCAAAATTAAAACTACACTTATCAAGTCCATTTTGACTGTTCCTCTCTTTATTCAAACTCAATATTAAGATAAATGTTCAAGGGTCCCAAGGGTGGTCTTATTATTGAGGTTTTACTGTATATGTTTGTATTCTAAGATGTTTTATCATCAATTATTTTAGAATCACTGTACATATACATATCAAGTTTGTTTTTGCAGGTATTTTATCTTGCAAAATGTTGATATAAGTAATTGATTTTTATATCACTGTTTAAGTTGTGTTTCAGTTAAACTTTCATTTACTTAATTTAAATATTTAGATTTTTTATCATTTCTTCCGTTTTCACAATTACATATTGGTTTTCTCATGAATTCTTCACATTTATTGTGACATTTAATATTTTTATTTTAAAACCTTCATTTAGTTTGTCTATAAAAATAATGTTCAAAAATGTCTTCCGTTTTAGCTCTATTGTTAATGTACATAAACTGCAGTTTATGATTAAAGTTAGTAAAATAACTATTGTTTTATGACAAGCTGCTTAATGACCTAAAGAAACCATTACATGTACTTTATTTCTTTGATTCCAATCTATAACTCAAGACTAAGCTATTTCATAAAATGACATTGCATATACCTTAGGTATTCCTTGAAGTTGGCTCTCTTCAAATTGACAGTCGACATACATGTATGTGAGATCATACGTATATATGGTATCTCTGAATTTAGTGCTTTTCATGTTAACGCTTCTGTGACAGTAACTGTAAGTAAATATGAAACTGATTAATGCCTTTGTTTAAACAGGAAGATGGAAAGAAAGGTAAAAAAGATAAGAAAGGAAAGAAAAAGAAGGACAAAAAAGACAAAAAAGATAAAAAGGGGAAAAAAGGGAAAGGCAAGAAGGGAAAAGGTGGAGATGATGAGGTTTGTCTATAGTTTTTATCTTGTTTGAAGTTACAACATTATCATTTCATTTTCTAATAGACAGTGGCTTAATATTTTTTAAAATGACTATCCTGACTTGAGATTTATTTTAAAACAGTGGGGGTGATATTATTTGAATACACAAGTGTTAATATCATCATTGTTGGCTAATGCCCTAACCTTCCAATTATTTTAAAACTAAATTCATTTTCTTTATTCATTTCTCAAGTGGTCATAAGTTAATTCATGATTATGATTATAATGTTAAATTTAAATCATTTATGAAGAATACGCATTTTATTCGTCATTATACGCATTGTTTCACCCTTGATAACAGTGACCTTCACTGTAAGGTAATTGTGAGGTCAAAGCATTTGTAATTTCACTACATGTAGTGACTTATTGAAAAATAATACATGGGTGTTATTATATATATGAGATGTTATCTCTCTATTATGCAAAAGTTTGAATTTAACATTGATTAAGCTCATTCATGGTCTTTATCCCATAACTTCCAGACCTCAATGAAGTTGATGAACACTTAGTGGTCAGTGTTTTGTGACCAGAACGTTTTGGTCCTATTTTGTCATCTGTCATTGATAGTTGTTACCAATATCAATACTTAAATGTTTGCAGAATAAAATGTCATTGATTAAGTGGTGTATTCTTTAAAAACAATCCAAAAATTCGAGTCATTTGTATAATTACTCCTACAAAAATAATTTCTGATACTCTTACCTTTGTTATGATTTAGGAATGGGTGGTAAGATATCTGTCTCTGTTAAATATTGTAAGTTATTGTAAAACTACTGACACAGCACTACATTTATATGATCATTGCTACATGCTACAGTAATTTATGCAATGATTTGTAATTTGTAATCAAGCACTAAAGTTCTCATATATAAGCAACTGTATGTATTTTCAATTGATGTTTGTCACATGATTTTAATGACATACATAAACACCATTTTCTGATGTATGTTATTTTGAGTCCATTATCACGCATGATATTTATCATGATGTCATATTGTTTGTAATGCTAATGTTTCCCACTTCCGTGGGACTTGCGCTGTGTGTAAATAAAATCTTGAAATCTTGTAGGTCAAAATTTTTGTTTGAGATGTATATATATGCATAATATCTTAATTGATGTTTCACACTTTCTTACAAACTTTCACTTTTTAGTTACTGGATAATTTATAAATTCTATGCTGGTTACAATTTTTCTAATATATCTTTAAACATTTTTGTTTGAAACAGTTTAATTTGCATTCCTGTATCAATTGTTTTGGTTAGATTACATCAAGAATTGTAATGTTTCTTAGTTAAGTCCAAACAATCTTCATTGATGACCAATGAATTTGTTGTCAATATCACTGTATCTTACAGTACCTTATTTATTTACCTATTACATGATTATTATTAAATGTATATTGATATATAAAACAGGAAGAAGAAGAAGGTTGGAAGATGGCACCATCAAACTTTGTCCCATCCGTCAATGATGGTACTGATCAATTTAAAGGTACACTAATGTATTTTTCTTATTTACTATTTAACTAACTGCAACTTAGGAGGAGGAAGGGTGGACCATTTCTGCATCAAGATTTTTACCTGCTATAAATGAAGGTGTAGAAACATACAAAGGTAACTTGTGCATTGTGGGATTATCACTGTGAAAGCAACGTAACTTGGCGTTATTGTATGATATTGTTATAATGATTTCACAAACTTCAGTGCATGAGCACTTGAAATATTTGATAAGTTTCTTATAAGATATTCACAGTTTGTGTTTTTAAACTGTTCAACTTCACTTCATTATGATAATTAGATATGGAGTTTGTGTTAGATATATGTAATGTATTGATAAATAACAATATTCACTGAATTTCAAAGTTGAACACATACCACGTATTGTAACACTTTCTTATTGTATTGTTTCACATTTAGTATATTACATATCATTTCACATAAGTAAAGCAAACTTTCCTTAACAAAATTATTGTATTACATTACTGTAGTACAACTACAACTACAAATAGTTTATTGCATTCATAGTAAGGAGAGTGACATTAGAATCAGTTATCAAATCTGTTTCTATATCAGGAACCTGACTTAGAATGATAGCTACAGTAATTAGATTAGTTGTAATTAATACAATTGTCCATACCAAGTCATTAGGGTTACTTCTTATTTATTTGTTGATATTGAATTTAAGCTCAGTTTGCACCTTACATATGAACGTGGAATTTATATCTGATTTTTGCATAATAAAAAAGGTGCTTCCAAATTAAAACTGAATGGTAATCAAAGAAAGATAGAATATTACTCCGACTCTATATACTACACTACCTTCTAGGTGTATGGCAGACTAGAAATGAATCCGAGAATTTCCCTCAGAAGCACGACTCTGAACTAATCAAAGAAGAGAAACGTAATGAGGTGGATGAAGAGATTCGTGTACAAGTTGATGAACTCATGAGAACTGAGCTGAAAAATCTCAAAGCTGTAAGTCTAACATTGAACTTGTCTTATGTTTTACAACTTGCTGGTATTCACTCACAGATCTTGTGTTTGCATTAACGTTAAGCATAAAGTTACTTTCTCTGATACATTTGATTTTTGTTTTTATTGCAATAACTAAATAATGACTGCATTATTGAAAGAGGCTACACATTCGTTGTGCCTGATCTTCTTTGTAAAATTCAAATGGAATAATATAGATTTGAAATTTCAAAGAATAAATCAAAGCATTATATATTACTACAATGGATACAACCATAGATTTTTTCAGCCACTTGTTTGATAATTTCTATACAAAATATTGCTCAATACAAAAAGTGGTGTATCTGCAAATTTGTTCATTATTTCATTTGAAACTGATGAATACATTCGACTGGATGTCCTTATATTTTTTCCTTATTTGTGACTTTTTTGTTTTATATTATTATTGAACATTGCTGTTGTAAGAAAGATATTGAACCAAACATTTGTACCGTCATACACAGTGTAAGGAAATTAATTTAATAATGCATCCTTGCAAGTTGAGACATACTGATGCCCAATGTGGTATACTTTAGGCTGTGGACCGTGAGAAGGGAGGCAAGAAGAAAAAGAAGTCAGGCAAGAAAAAGAAGAAGAAGAAGAAGAGTGGAAAGAAAGGAAAGAAAAAGAAGAAGGAAAAGGATCTTACTCCAGACAGGTACATTTACTACACACAAACTATTTACTATATTTTCTTGACTGCGTTAAGCTGATACACCATCCAATAAAGCATCAGCAATTATGAAAGCATTTGTCCAGTTCATATTATTACTTTGACCAAAGTACATGAGACAATTTCCGTGCTTGGCAGATTGGATAACTGAGAGTACCACTTGACCAATAGCAATCATGTCAACTACCCTTACTATGTATTTTCACATTCTTTAAACATTTTTCTATTTCTATTTATATTCAGTATTGGTTTAACGTAGAACATTCCTAAGTGATTCCTGCCAAAAATTTTAAATATCGGCCGATATCGGTTAATTTCGCGATTAGTCGTTGAAAATAAGTCGTTTCTGGTAATGCTGGAAAATATTTGGAAACATTTTTACCAATCTTCAAAGAAATAGTCTTGGAATTTACTGATTTTTGCCGATGTTTCATTTGTTTTTTGGCAGGAGTCCATTAGGGGTGTTCTACCTTAAGATGCTTTACCATATTCTAATTATTGTTTTCAGAACAATTGAATCATTATATGAAGAGCTGGTAATGCAGGGAGTCATTGTGAGAAGTCCACAAATCCGATTGGCTGATTTTGAGGGAGAATATAGCTATCTTGGTACAACACTTAGACAAGCAAATATTGAACCTATGCCTTCCTTGAGTGATGTACGCAGGCTAGTTACAGAGTTTGGTATCCTACCTTTAGGTAAGAGTCATTTTGATTAATTTGGGAGATGTTGCTTTGTGGCATGACAGTATTTTGTATACTCCCCTCCCCCTTGGGCAAAACATTGATACTTGCCACTCCCCACTGGGGCAAAACATTGATACTTGCCACTCCCCACTGGGGCAAAACATTGATACTTGCCAGTTCCCACTGGGGCAAAACATTGATACATTGCTTGCTGATGGACTATAAGTGTTCAATATTAGATTAAGAGGTCATACAAGATGCCATTATCTGGTCAGTGACACAACTTTGTATTCTGATTTGTTATGAACATTTATGATGATTCACTTTCTTGGTTAATTTTTCTATTGTGTTCACCGTAGGAGTTTAGAACCATTTTTCAACAGTATACATGTATCAGTTATGTTCAGCAGTCAATTGACTGTATAAATGTTCCTGGGTTATCAACCAGTACTACCATACTTCTGTATTGTACTTTGAGTAAGATGCTTTAAACGG